>JACVEI010000055.1:373606-710036 GCA_018115615.1 Pestalotiopsis sp. DP-2020a | reverse complement strand
CTCGTCAAGATTCCCGAGTAATCTTTATGCGTGAATGCTGACTGCCGTCCTTTCTATAGTGGGGTGTCTGCGCCGGTGCCCTCCTGATCGCGGGCCCCATCGTCTTCATCCGGATCACGGACACGATCCCGCTCGAGGTGGATCTCAAGTTCAGCGACGAGACCGTCGAGGACGTGGCGCCCACGGCCGCCCTCGAGGACCAGGGCCTCGCCGGACACGGCCACGCCGACAAGAATACTGTTGTTTAGAGCGGGTTCGCGCGATGGAGAGGGGGCGAAACAGGAACTTGAGAAGAGGTCATTTCCAGCTCATGAGAGATGGGCCTGGGTTGACGAGTGCGTGCCCGGACATGTGAAGTTCTCTGGAGCATCGTGTGCCCGACCTCCACGCGCAACGCCTCGGGGAGAGTGCGTATGCGTCGCGGGCCTCATGGGTTGCAAACGTCCTCCTCTAGATAAAAGAGAAATGGGATTAGGCATGATGAGAGATGAAGGGAAATGTTTGTTCCTTTCTTGGATTTAGTTGATACCTCTTGCGTTTTTAATGAGATAATGTTGAGCATTTAATCGGGATGAGCTGCATAAAATCGCCGCGGTTCCGGACCATCAGTCTCGCCAACTTAAGTTTGCATGTACCATCTGCGTCGTTATATTTGAAACCTTTCCGTCGAGAGAAAAGGTATCAAATCTCTCGGAGGAAATAGTTTACAATTGGATATGGGCGAGGACTCACTTGATATAGTCAACTAGGCCGGGTGATACAAAAATGTAGATTTTGTCCATCTACTTGATATAGATTTTTTTTTTCTCTTGCTTTATATACAACTCCAGGGGACGGATATATCAGACATCTTCCCGTTCTTCCCCTATGTCCCCGAGTATGCAAAAATACCAAAAGACAACAAAGACAAATAAAAAGAGTGATAAAGCGCCTGATCGCCAAACTTTATATGGTATGCAAAGACCACGCCCCCCTTCTTCTTGATCGGAGGCGATGTGGATTTTTAGTTGTTTTCTCCTCATTCATAAACAAATGAAAACACCTAGGCACTTAGAAGCTCTTGACCTTCTTCATGCTGCCCTCCTCCTGGAGGGCCCGGTGGAGGTCGAAGCTGTTGAAGAGCAGGTGGGGCTCGTGACCCCAGCCCTTGCGGAGGCACTCGAACTCGGCCTTGTCGAGGTAGCCCTTGAGGATGGGCTTGTAGTCCTCGTGGGCGCACTTGTCGATGATGACGCGGGCGCGCTCCTTGGGGGAGAGGCCGCGGACGTCGGCGAGGCCGGCCTCGGTGACGATGACGTCGAGGTCGTGCTCCGTCTGGTCGACGTGGGTGCACATGGGCACGATGCAGCTGACGCCCGTGGGGTCCGTCTTGGAGGGGCGCGTCGAGGGCGTGTGCATGATGGAGTACTTGGAGGAGCGCAAAAAGTCGGCCGAGCCGCCCAGGCCGTTGAGCATGCGGCTGCCCATGACGCAGGTCGAGTTGGCGTGGGCGTAGATGTCGACCTCGACGGGCGTGTTCATGCCGATGACGCCCAGGCGGCGGATGATCTCGGGCGAGTTGGACACCTGCTGCGAGCGGAGCAGGAGCTTGTTGTAGTACGAGTCGATGTTGTCGTAGAAGCGCTTGAAGCCCTCGGGCGAGAAGCGGATCGACGTGGCCGTGGCGAACTCGAGGCGGCCCGAGTCGAAGAGGTCGAGGAAGGTGTCCTGGATGACCTCGGTCCAGACCTTGAGGTTCCAGAAGTTGGACTCGGCCAGGCCTCCGATGACGGCGTTGGCAATGTTGCCGATGCCCGACTGGATCGGGAGGAGCGACTTGGGCATGCGGCCGTGCTTGACCTCGTGCTCAAAGAACTCGATCAGGTGCGTGGCAATGGCCGCCGAGCTCTCGTCTGCCGGGGTGTTGGGCATGGTCCTGTCCTGGTAGTCCGACTCGACGATGCCGACCACCTTTTCCGGGTCAATGGGCATGGACGTGCTGCCGATCCTGTCCTCGACCCTCGTGATCAGGTAGGGCTTGCGGTGAGGTGGCAGGTCCGTCAGGGTGATGTCGTGGAGTCCATCGAAGCTGGGCAGCGAGGTGTTGACCTCGATGATGATCTGGTCTCTCTGTTAGCAAATGGGCGCGCCTTGCCTTTGCCTTGCTCTCCAAGGTAGGTAGACTTCTCGAGTCTTACCTTGTCTGCCATCTGGATAAGTTCGGGAGTGGCGCCGACACTGGCACCGAGCACAATGCTTCCATCCTCCTTGATTTCGGTCGCCTCCACGACCACAACGTCCAGGTTCTTGTTGGGGCGATCCTTGGTGTACCAGCCCTTTTGCGCCGAAAAAGTTAGCAAGCCATTTCGGAAAGCCCACCTCGACACACGCAGAGTATCCTCCGACTATAAGTAAAAACGGGGTGCGCTTACGTAAACCAAGTCGACGGGGAACATGGACAGGTGCTTGTCAAAGAAGTTGATCTTTCCGTCGTTGATGCCCTTGGCGATGGACTTGCCGACCTGGTGCGGGCTGCGGCGGCTGATCATGTCCAGGCCCGCCCAGCGGTTCTCCGTCTCGCCTCCCGAGGACGCTCCCACGAAGAGCGAGTACCGCAGCTGGCCCTGCAGGTTGTTCTTCTCGACATGGTCTGCCAGAAACGTGGGCACTTTCCTGTTTGATCCGGGCGTCTTAGCAAATGGGCTCTCTTCTCTTCTTCCCTCTTCTTCCCGCTGCCCTCAGGGAAAAACGTACTTTGGGTATCCAACACCGGTGAATCCGGACCATCCGATGTAGGCGCCGTCGGGAAAGTGCTGCAAGAGGTCCTCGGGCTTGCACAGCTTGTTCAGCATGGAAGGGCGCTTGACGCGCTCCCGCAGGAGGGCCGACACAGCCGGGGCGGCGACGCTCCGTAGCCGGGCAGCTGTGGGAAACATGGTAGGCGATCTCGGACCACGCTACGTAAAAAAGTAGAATTGGGTTTTCTTGGTGTTCCTCGCGAAAGTGGAGGAGGTTCTCTGCAGCTGGGAGGTGAGGACGTCGTCGTCTGTGGCAGAGCTACACCCTCGCGGCAGCAAACGGTGGGATTGTAGAGCTTGTCGAAGAGGGAAGCAGTTTGAAGATGAAAAATAAAAAAGAAGAGAAGGGAAAGAATGAGGCGTGGAAGCAAGGAGCGTCGAAGTTCCAGAAAGTCAATTCGATTAAAGAAAGTGGTTCGAGAAGGGGGCCCACCCGCCAATGACGATGAGCTAAAGGTCCGATTGACTGATGGTGCTGCTTGCTGAATTGAACCAGGCAGAACGCGAAAGGCCGAGGTTGTCGCGAACTGGAGCAATGGAGATTCTCTCTTGGCGGTCAGTTGCAGTATGGTTGCAGTACTATTATGCGTTCAATGTTTTCCCATTGCCCCTAAGCATCTCATAACTGTTGTCACGCTGTTGCTGCTCTCCCAATCCTCCCTCTTGTTCGTCGGCTCTTCTTTTTGACCCGTCCAAGAGCAGACAGACCTAGGTGAGCAACTTCGTTCGAACAACCGATCCATGGTCGCGGGATGACGTTGATTTGCTCTGGGGGCTGCTCGGCGACAAGGGTAGCTCCAGCTGGCCGGGCTCCCCAACTGAAAGAGCGCTGAGCTTTCGGGGCTTCCAAGGCTTCTAGTGCCATACCAAACAGCGCCCGCCTCTGCGCCTGGCAGCTGGTTCGCTGCAGAACAGCTTGCCCCCTGGGGTTTCTTGTGGGCGGAAATCCACTAACCTAGATTAGCTCTGCATAGCTTCGCTCGGCCCGAGCAGACTGCCCAGCTCCGTTCGCCCGGGTTCGGGGGCGACACCAGACTATCCTCGAGAACGAACACCTAGTATTACTGCTAGTAAAGTTGGTATAAACTTGCACATGTACCTACATGATTTTTATAATACATATTTCTGTCCCAGCTCTCAGTGCGTGCAAACGACCGCCGGGCAGCTTTGCAACAATCATCATTCACCAGCCTCTCGGAGTGATCGATATGAACAATTTGCGTCCCGGGTAGTTCCCAGGGCTTTCGACGTAGACGGTTTTCCAGATGGATATTAAGGGACATTCTTAGTCGACACATGGCGCTGTTAGTCGTGGCGCGCTGCTGGCCACTGCGTTCCGCCCTTTTGCGATGAGTTGAACAAGACCCATGTATTATGAATGTCCACGTCGGGTCATGAATGCCATCGAATCTCTCCTCATTATCCATGGAGACAGAATGTCAAAATTGGGCAGTCGATCCCTGCGAAGTCTGGAGAAGACATGGTCTTTAGAGTTGTTCTATAGAATATAAAGCTTCTAGAAGGAGGACCCTAGTAAAGGCAGGGCCAGTGTGGAGGAGAGTGTCAACATAGTCAGAGACTTGGGGCAACATCATCACCGAAGAATGCGACTGATAAATTAAAATCGCCTGCAGGGTTATACTAGGTTAGCATTTCCATGGAGAAAATGTACAATACGGAGCAACAGTGACACATGTTGTTACATTGCAAAAGTACACTTTCATAATTCTACATATTTCTCCGCTCATCCGAAGCAGCGAGTATGCACATACCACATAGGCAATGTGCTAACTAGCCTCTTTCCCAAACAAGTCTCGCCACATCTGCCGGAACCCATAGTTGGGCGTCTTGGAGTCGTAAATCTTGCTGCGGTGCGTCTCACCATTGAATCGGTCAAGAATGCCGCCCGGACGGTGTCCAACGCTCTCGGCCGCCGGCCGGAACGGACGTGTTGCCCGGTCCTTGATCGCATCGGCCAGCTGCGGAGCCACGTCGGCGTAACATGCGTCCAGCTCCCGCTCCAGTGTAAAATATGGCTTCTGGGCCAGTGCCAGTGCCATGAGGTTGTACGACCGGGTCAGCGTATTCAGGTTTTCTATGGATAATTTCATGTATGCCTGCTCCGTGTGCAGCCACGCCGGATCGCGAAATGGGGGCGGCAGAGGAGAATCGTCAACCGGCATCTCTTGTTTTTGGGAGGCTTCTGTAGATCCGTCTGCTGCAGTGCCATCGTCCTCAATGGCCGCGTGAGCGATGGCGGCGGCAACCTCGGCGACATCTTCAGCGGTGCTTTCCGCGTCCGCGAGCTCGACGGCTATTTCGGTAGCCAGCTGGTCGCGCAGCTTTGCCATGACGGGATCGTCCGTCGAGTTGGCCGGCACTACAATCTGCTCGACATTGCGCCGGCGCGGATTGTTTACCAGCTCGGCCTCGGCGAGCCGCCGTGCCGTAGTCAATTGCGACTCGAGCGACCCACCCTTGCTCGCAATAGTCCTAGCTGCGTGGCGCTTCCAGTCGTTGCGCAGGCGAGTCCGAAATGTGTGCGCCGTTTTGACAAGTTCCTGCTGTTTTTCTATCCACGGTGGCACCACTGCAGGGGTTTTCGGTTAGCAGACATCTCTCAGATATTTGTGGGAAATAGTTCATATGGTTTCCGAGATATTCAACGTGGGAATACGCTTACTGTCCTGACGCTTGATCATCTTGTTCATGATATACTCGGTCGTGTCAATGAATGGATTGTCCGAGCGCGTGTCGCGCTCGACCCCCTTGCCACGCGGGATGTTCTTGAACTGCCCACGCGCAATGGCGTCCTCGATGCGCTCGTTGGCCAGCGACGCGAGGCCCGAAATGGTGTTGGGCAGGGCCCTGGCCGCCGGACGGAACCGTTCGCGGAACTCCTTGCGCATAGCCTCCCTCTCCTCATCGCTGAGTCCGTTCTGTTGCTGCTCCTTCTTGTCGTCTTCCTTGCCAAGCCCCAAGCCCGTATACGCAGCAGCCTTATCGCGGGCGCCCGCGGCGCGCTGGCCCGACGACCGGTTGTCTCGCGGCGAGAGGCGCATGTCGACGGGATTGAGGTTGGGCAGCCTCGGCTTTCCGCGCAGTCCGGGAGCGAGCGGCTTGCGTGCGTCGTCGAGCATGCGGCGAACGGCGTCTGAGGTGTTCTCCTGGCCGGTCCAGGGCTCGCTGGAGACCGTGTGCGCGATGCCCCTGCCGGCGGACGAGGGCATCTCTGCCTCGGCGAAGGCGGCCGCATGTTCGGATCGGAATTTGGCGTCCTGAACCTTTGCAAAGAGGCGCTCCTTGAGCTCCTCTGAGAATCCAGCGTCCTCGACCGCCCGCCGGCCGGCACGTCCTCCAGTCAGCAGGACCTCCTCGGTTGCTTCTTCGAGGCGCCTTGCCAACGGGCCAGGCTCCGGCTTCGCAGTCGGCGGCGTGTCGTGGTCATTCTTATTCGAGGTCTTTGGCGTTTCGTCAGGCGTGGCGGCCTTTTCGTCGCTGGTGGACGAGTAATGTCGCACCCAGTTGCCATTTGGTCGTCTAGGCTGTGTCGTCGCGGATGGAGCTTCCCGCCGTAGCAGTGCGGCAGCACATGCCGAGCAGATGCGTGAGGATCTCGCCATTCCTGCCATTCTTTGGAGTCAAGTAATTTCCATAATGACCGCCAGCGTCGTTCGACAGTGCTGGCGCAGCCGTTGTGGTCCGACGAAGGGCTCGGCAGAAAGGCGAGCTGTGTGTGGCGAGGTGGATAAGGTAATGGTGAGATGGAAAATGCGTTCGGAGTTAAGCAAGTCAATGACCGCATCTAAGAATCGGGGCAGAGCGAGCTTCGCTCACTTGTTCCTTCCGCCTGGAGCTACGTATAGCAATGCGGGCCTTTCATTGGCTGTCGGGTCTCGCCAATGAACATGGACGGCTGCGACTCTGCTGGCCAACACAGAAATTAGGTGCAACTCAAGCTTCATCCTTTATGTCCAAGTATGTTTTGACCTGAAATATTCGTGGCAACAATGTTCATTGCCGTTCCAAGATTTCAAACTGCAAGTATATCTCACGTGCACTATATATCAAGTCATTTCTGTTGGCAACAGATCCTTCGATGCTAGGCTTTGGTCAAGAACAAAGGGGGTATTTTGTAGCTATTCAATATAGTCGCTATATACATCATGAATTCGACGTATCTATAAGCACTTCCAGATGTCTGAATTGTCTGGTTCCTGAACTCCGGCCCATGCATTGTTTGGGGTTATTCGTCCCTGTCATGAAGATGCTGCACAAAATCTACAAGAAATCTTGTAGTGCAGGCCTGGTGGTTTGCCCTCATCGTCCGTTCGAGATGACGAAAGTCCACGCGGTTATGGTTGTAAATGTGGTCTCCAGATCCAACGCCAGTCGAGCTCAGAATGAACTCATACCGGTCTATGTTGTGGAGATTCAAGCGCTGGAATTTTGCTTCAGCCAGCCGCTGAATACCAGTGTTCGTATATCGGATAGTTTTTTTCTTCTTTTTCCGAGTTTTGTGCCAAACTCATACAGATCACCCGATGAATTCCCTGGGAGTCAGCTCCGTCTCCTGTGATTTCTTCAACCAGTTTGCACCCTTGGCGACGTGCATTCTGAATCGGTTTGCAGCATTCTTTCCAATCTCGGCGATTGCGCGCTGGCCGAGGGTGAACTCGGTCCAGAACAAATGCTCGTTTGGCAACGAACAGATCCCGGTGGCCGTTTGGCTGCTCTGGCTACCTGCAAGTTGCTTCTCTTTGGTGATGGAAGTCGTGTTGGTTTTCATGTTCACGGGCATGCAGGGCTCCCAGACCTCGAGAAAGCCGTCTTCAATCGGTTTCGCGCCCAGGCCGTTGTGGTCCACGAGCTCGGAATCGTGGAGCTGACGGTCGACGATCATCTCCTTGATGTACTTGGGTGTATCCTGCGTAATGGCTTCTCGGCGAGCGTTCGGGACGTAGACGGTGCGACCAGTGGCGTCATTCCTCTTGACAAGAGCTGTCTCCTGGGTAGTCTCGTTGACCACCGGATCAGGAATCGCGATCCACGAGTCAATCCAATCGTTCATGATGGTCTCCCACTGTTGGGTTAGATAGGCTGCATTGCCCATTTCTTTGGCTTTGTTGTGAGGGTGAGGCGGTGTAGGTCGGTTAGTCTCGAAGCCGGGTGTCAACGAAATGTCGAACAGCGAAGGGATGAAGACTCGGAACGGCTCGGCCGGCACATCGAGGAGAACAGGTTGTTCCGTTGCGCTCTCGGGCGCGGTAATGTTGGCCATCGTATAGTAGTCAGAGTAAGCGATCGAGGTATCCTCCCTGGCCTGGCTGTACAGACGCTCGATCTGCAAGAAAAGCTGCTCTGCCTGTCTCTCCAACAGCTCCGTTGCGATTTCTCGTGGCATGGATGCCAACTTCCAGACTTCCCAGTAGCCAAAGCTGAAAACCCACAAAGTCTCACGAGGAGCGTTGCGAGGTGGGGGCGTCGCAAGGAACGCGGTGACCTGCTGTTCCAAGTCGGGCAGATGCGTGGGCACGGGATACTGTTTTGTCATCCACGTATAGTCGTATCCAGATCCTTGTGTCACATTTGGCCAGGCAGTGATAACATCGAGCGTCTGGCCGTAGACATCGTTTGAGATTATAGCTCCTCCGTGTGCGTCGGTCTGAGGCGTATGAGAAAGGTGTGCATTGCAGTGGTCCAACTATCGTCACTTGTTAGTCAATCATCCATCGCCAGCAAATCTGTATCTGTGCCACTCTACCTGTTCACAGAGAACTTCAGTCCACGACTTATCCGCGACACCAGCTTCGTCTTGCCTCTTGTTCGGCGATGTAATGTCGCCTCCGCCGAAACTCACGATCCTAATGCCGCCGCCGACGCTGCCGTCGTCGTATGAAGATGTTGGCCGCCACTTGAGAATCCTCGTGTAGCCTGAGCCGAATGCAATGTCGGAGAATTTTGTAGGGAGCAACTTCGTCAACGCGATGAGGATCACCACGCATATCGCAATTTGAGGTAGCAGACGCGGACCGCCGCGCATCGCCTTGGCCGAGAAGAAGGCAAACAGGGTCTTGAGCCCAAGCCCTTCGATGAGACCATCGGGTCGGTAGTTTTGAAACTTCGCAAGCATCTTGACTCTAGAACAAAGTGGCAATTTCGCAAAGCAACGCGTCTGTTATGCTCTGCGACTTTTGCCCAGTAAAGCAATGGCCTCCGTCAGGCCTCCGCCTGTTCGACGACTCGTTGGATGAAAAGCCGGACCGATTTTTCAGGATCCTCCTCCACTTTGGTTGCTAACAAGACTCTTTCAACGTTTGCGGCGACAACCTCGATTTGAGCGCGACTCAAAGCTTTTCGGGCAAATAATTCGATGCTATTACTTCAAAATATGAAGAAAACACAATCAGATGAATGATTGTTGTAACCTTGAAGAAGACAGCCGGGAATAAAGGTGTAATCCGATCTGCCAAGACTTTCGGGGTGGTGTGCGGCGCGCCAAGAAACCGTTGGCTGGACTCTCAAGTACCGAAGCGCTGGACTTTTTCGACGTTACAGGCCGCGGTAGCCGGGTTTGATCGCCGAAAGGACTCGCAAGAGGATCCGGTCAGAGCAGACAGTGAGCCACAGCACTGTTGCGAGCAGGATTATAGGATCGCGAGGAAAGGATGGGGTAATGATGGGGAAGCAAGAAAGGAAAGAAGATTTCAGACGGGAAAGAACAGAGTCGACAGACGAAGGAGACGGGTCAGTCTTGAATAATGAACGACATGGGGACCAGACAATGGACGGATGGTATGGAGAAGTGCCCAGCAAATCCACAGAATACTAGGAACAGAACAGACCATTTGCCTGTCCTCGCTCGTTCTCGGCGGTCATCTTGGGGCGGGTTCCACAAACCAACGGGCTGCACTAATAATAATAAGAGTACGTATTCCTCTCGTTGCGGCCACCTCTAGTGGTCGGGATGGAGTACGGGACTTGAGGTGTCAGTTCAAGCTTTCTCTTCCTCTCTGTCTTGTCAGTGTGGGCAGTCTAGCGGGCAGGCACACAGACAGAGATCGATCATCAGCACATGATTCCCAAAGCGGGAGGCCAGGGCCGGCCGCGAGTCGTCGTCGTCGTCCCCTTCGCAGTAGGAGGAGCCGACGGGCGGTGCGCTGGGGCTGTCGTAAGCTTGTGGAGACGGTCTGGCAGCCCCTTGTTTCAATAGCCATGCCCCGGGAAGATCCCACACAACACACTTCCACTGCACGCACACAGCAAGCGAGCATGCCGGCCATGTGCTTTCTGTCTGGGAGGTGAGAGACATTACAGGCATGGTTGGTACGTCGTAGCGGGCGTTGGGGGGAAGATAGATTGGCCTTCTGTACCGCTTCCCTCATTCCACCTTTTCTTCTGGTGGATAGCCTAGGGCGAGACTGAGCCCAGAAGCGACTGGCGCTGTGGGGAGAAGCTGCGCGACAGCCTCGCTCGTCTGACGACTTTTGCTCTTTGGTTAATGAAATGAGTAGCCAGGTCAATGAGACTGACGCGGCCATTTCCAAACCGACGAGGAATGGGCGGTGCGCGCCGTGGTGGTGACGAGCGAGGCTCAGCTGCTCGGTGGACGAGAATGATCATCCATCGGCTGTCGGTCTCGTTCATCCTGCTGCTGCAATTACTGCTGCTACAAACTCACTGCTCCGGACGGAATATTCAGTTCTCACCTACACTCCGCATTCAGTAATGTAGGCGCACGGCAATGGCAGGACGGTATTGGGCGCGGGCCAGGATGGAGGAGACATCTGACATGAGATGCAGCTGGCCGCTGGCAGTGCCTTCTCTGTACTGTATGGGATCGGCATTGACCAAGCCCAAAGCCCCCACCGGAAACCATGATAAGATTCCTACTCTGTAACATTTCGGATCAAGACTCGGAAATATCGGCTCTGGTCTGCTGGGGCGTCGGTTAGGGCGTCATGTACCGTAACTAGCCAGGTTCCTTCGTATGAGCGCGCGGGAATGAATAGAATGAATCAACAGACAGGGCACACGACATATTACCAACCAGCAATATGGCCGTAGCAGTTGTCGAAACGTGATAGGGGGAAATCTTGGCGTCCCCCCCCCCCAATCCCTCTTCCTCCCCGCAGAGCCGAGATGCACTGGACATGCAGCCCTGGTGCCGCGAGGAAGAAGAAAACATGGGAAAAAGAAAAATCCAAAAAGGCACCTGCCAAGACTGGCGTGTCGATCTCTCTCAAATCCCAGCGTCGCCCAGGTTCTAGCGGTCCGCAAGTCATCGATAGTTGAAACCCGCTGATTGATGAGCCGCAATATGGCCGGGCAGCGCCTGAGTTGGTTGGCTCTCATAGGCCTATCTTGGTTGGCTGCTCGGCCTCTGCGAAATTTTGAGTTGTGGATTGATGGACTCTCAACTCATCTGGGGAGGGGAGGAACTACCTGGCACAACCCGTCGCCTGTCCGTCGCTGCCATGAAAAGTTTAGCTGATCTGGGAGGAAAGAGCCACTGAGGTTATACCTAACTTTAAAATCTTTGGCTTTATTCAATTCATGCTGCTGCTACATTAGGTATGTTTCCTCCCAACGTTGCAAATCCGTCATACAGGACAGCAGCTCTGTTTGTTTATTTGTCGGCTCGCAGAATTCATTCATTTCCATCTCCAAAATGTCCGAACATGCATATCCACGCTTAGGTCGTCGGCTTCTTCTTGGCGCTGATCCTCGTATAATATCCCGGTGACATTGCACGACCATGACGTCTTGTTTCGTCGTATTTGGACAGACCTGACCGACTCACCACTCAATCCCTAAATCCTCGGCGCGCTTGGCTCTTCGCACTTTGCGTCTTGGCTGTTCAATACATTAGGCGCCCGAGAAGCCCCATACATATTCCTAAGGTTAGCAGTCTGCAGCAAGAGCATATTGTACCTGCTTCAGCGCTTCCTGGGTCACAACTTGCGAAATGCCCAGTGATACTTTCTCGGTATCGTTTCTGCTTCCCAGCCTTGTCGAGACGTGCCGAATGCCGGGCTACGAAAATGTTGGTTTCTTCTCCCTTTTTGGATTTACAAATCCGATGAGCAGGACTCCATTCTGGTCTCCAGTTCGCCCATGAACCCCCAGGAACCACAAATTTTACGTTTTACGGTTATCTCCTCCCCCCACGAAAACTTGAACAATGGCTCCATGTTGCCATTTGATGGCTGTGGTGAATCCGCCCGTGTTAGCGCTTTGCGCTTCGAGGCGATCTCGATTTTACTCTTCGAATTTCCTGCGAAAGTCGGGCACGCATACCTGAAAACACAACCAACACTCCGCCTTTGGTTCCTTTTCCCTAAGGATGCATTCAAAACGGTCGGTTTCAATATGGACCTTTGAGCATAACGATGGATTCTGCAACCGGCCGAGAAGGGAAGAAGCACAAACAAGCATTTGTGAGACATCTTAGGTGAACTGAGTCGCCATGCTCTCCTGAACTCTGACTGCTATTGAACTCTAGGCTTGGCGAGACCCGCTGGGAAGGGAGGAAGGAAGAAAGGAAGAAAATATGCTTCCATGGCAGCCCGCTCTTCTCTCTCTTCCGGGCGCTGAGACCTGCCAATTTGGCATTTGCTAAGCTTGGTATCCCAGCCGAACCGTTGCTTCTTCAAAGACAACTCGCAAGCCTCAATTTCCAGAAGTCACCTCTTTTCCGCAAATGCTCACGTGCGCAACTTGACAGTCCCAAAAGGACCTACACAGCTTACAAAAAGTTCAGCTATGTCTGAGTTATTATTTTGTTGCAGATTCGAGGTGTAGCCACATACATAGTCAGTTCGACCAAGTGCCCACGCACTGGCAATTGCAGCGCATTCAGCGATGAGATAAGGACGCTCTCCAGAACGATAAAACCTCCGCTCGCGGCCGGAGTTTGCATTATACTCTCCGGCTATCTATTATAAGAAAATGGAGCGTAGCCCCGAGTGTATGAGATCATGCCAAGGAAAGAATGATCAATCCGAAACGAAGCGACAGAGGCGATGCTCCAACCCATATGCCGGCAATTAATGGTTTCACATGTCGTCACGTGGGCGGTCATTGGAGATACCGTAAAGCACTCGAGGTTGACTACCTACCTCTGAATGCAATTTCCTCCGGCTCGGCAGGCCAAGGATAAACACAAGATAAACTCGTCCTTTTGAGAATTGTTGGGTCCGGCCTGGCTGCAAGAAATGAGATTTTGCCGGCAGTTTTTAACAATTTGATGAGTGATTTCATCTCTGGGACTCGGAGCGATCCAGGCCATGCATTTATACATTCGAGTAATACTGAGCAAGCCGACAGTCCCGATACTGATACTGTTGATAGTTGACGACCAAGACCACTCAAATGATGGACTCGACCAAACTGATTCATTTGTGGCAATATGGTTCCCCACGTCAGGGAACGGGCTCTGATATCATGTCATACCTGCCATACCAATCACCATTCCTTGTACCCTTCTTCTGCTAGATTACCCATAAGATGACCAAGCATGACTGTCGTTTTGACACCTCGGTGTATGAAATGTATTTCCAAGCCCGGCATGAGTATTACAGGAACAACCTGCGTAGGTTTCTGATGAACTGCCGTCGGCGGCGCGCTGGGATCGGTAGTCATGCTCATTCTAGTGCGAGCCTCTTCATTCCATCTAAACACATCTGTATTGCTGATAACGACGAGATATGCCGCATGCACTTCATCATATCATGCTCAAACGGAGCCAAAACTTGGCCCAGCCACTTGCAGACTATTATTCACATCAATAGTCCGTTCTGAGGTCAGAAGGCAAATAAATGAAAACGTACGTACGATCTATGGTCAGATATTGCGGCTTCAAGGGCAGTGAAGAGGCTCCTTGGGGAAGATTCCAATCCAGTTCAAGGCGCGTACAGTTCGAAAAAAAAAAGAAAAAGAGAAAAAGAAGAAGAGATGCTAGTCAGGCCTACATCGAGCAGTGGTATGGATCACGCCATCCTCACATCAGATTTCTGCACCACTAAATGATACTCGGTATATGCAGCTCTCTGCTCTTGGAGATCCCTGCAGATATGCCTTTATAACAATCCGTGACGCCACTAAGAGAATATTCTCGAGGCGCTCGACAGACGGCGTCGAGGTCAGGCTGCCGGTGCTGCTGATTTTGATCCAACCCGGACCAGCCGGTCGGGTCAATCTTGCCATGTTTGGATTTTTGGTCATGCTATGGCCCGATAGTCGATTGAGATGTTCCCAGCAAACGTCAACGACATGAACAATGGAGATACGTAGAATGAATTCGGACCTGGACTTGCACGTGTGGCCAGCCCTGCGGCCCTTCGACGATCTCATCAAGTTCACGGTGGTGTCCAGATCAACCCACAAGTAGAAAAAATCCAGAGAGATCCTAGTCTCTTGTCCCGGCGGCTTTTCATGGTCGCAGAGGACCGAGAGAAGGATCAACGAGAAGGGCAAGAGGATAACAAGGCCGCCGCTGTCGGCGACTCGTGGCGAACAAAGATCAAATCGGGTTCCGACGAATACGCGTTGTGACAAAGATAAGATCTGGTAAGCAGGCGACTTGCTCGTCTGCCAGCACGGAAACTACAATATTTACATGGCCTTTGCCAGCAGACAGGACCATTGGTGAGGCACGACTACTGACTACCACCAGTCACGCCACATAATCCGGGATCCAATTCATGTCACGTTCGCGTGTGTTAGCAGGCAGACTTGGCTGTCTGGATTTGATTCTCTTTTGCTGCTACCACTAAGTGACACCATGCTCACGCAGGTCTTGTCCTCCCTCGTAGCTTGGGCCAAATAGACACTGCGGATTATGTTCATGCTACATTGGCCGCCCAACGCCTGCGACGACGGAAAACGATGGATTGCGCTCTTCCCTCGTTCTTGACGCATTGTATACACAATATTGTTACACATGCACCAGGCGAACTGCGTGCTGCTCTTTTGCCTTTTTGCTGTCTTCTCTTTCTTTCGTGCTCTCATCTCATAGGCGCATTCCAAATTCATCGAGTTAGTTGTTCATCTCCAGCCAAACGTCATTATTTTAGGCCGTATGCAGCAGTACGCAGCTGCAGGGTGCGAAATGTGTACAGAAAGGGAGGGGAAATTAAAAAAGTCTCGCCGACCGTCAAAGGATGCTTTACTCCTCTTCCGAGTCGCTGTCTTCGCTCGAATTACCTCCTCTTTGCTGCTCCTCGTCCTCGGGTACCGGCTCCTGGCTGCCACTGCCTTGGCGCTGGAACTGAGCCTTGAGCTCTCGCAGCTGCTCGATCTTGCGCTCCTGCTCGTCCTTGTTCATTGGCTTGTTCTTCTTCGGCTTGGACGAATTGCTTGGCTGAGCTGGCGAGTTTCCCCGCTTGTCCTCTTTGCTGAACTCTGGTCGCTTAGACACGGCATTATAAATGGCGGGATACGACTTGTTGATCAACTCGAAAAGTCTAATGAGAGCATCCTGAGTCAGAACCTCGATATCGAGCTCAAGCTGGCCATCGTCGTCCTCCTTCTGGTTGGTGTCTTTCTTGATAATATCGACAGCTTTGTCCAGAGTAGGGCCATCCAGCTCGCTGATACCTTCGGTGATGACAGTCTTCTCCATTGGTCCAATGGAACGCTTCTTGCTTTGAGGCTTCTTGGGAGCAGGGCGATTCTTGCTCGAGCCGCCGCCTCCCAATGCCTTCTTGTTGCCAGAGCCTGACGCGCCCTGAGATGCGCCTGACTTGCTCTTGGGCTTGGACGCAGACTTCTTGGGAGCCTTGGCCTTTTTGGATGCGGCGCCACCGCCTACTTTGGATTTCTCCTCCACGAGCTTGCGTTGCAAAAGTGAAACAACATTTTGCTGCACCTCAATCATGGTCATGTCGGGCTTTTTGGCCGCGAGCATGTCATTGAGCTTGACCTGCTCCTCTGAAAGTCTTGACTGAACGTTGCGAACTGACTCGGAATTCTCGTCGGCCTCAGGTTCACTCTCATCCTCAGACTCGGCGTCACTAGCATCGGGACTGGGTGCAGATGCGGACAAAGAAGGTGCAGACGGAGGGTAGTTCTTTGCCATCCAGTTGGCCTTCTCGGCAACCTTTTCCTTGAACAGGTTCTCAAGATCTTGAGCACATTGTGTCACAAGCGAAGCTCCGTTGAAGAGCTCCGAGTTGGCCACAATCTGTCTCATATCCTTCTCGACATCCTTACCACTGCGATACTTGCCATCTTCCAGCTTCTCAGTCATGGTCTTGAGGTCCATGGGCTTCTTGATGACTTGAAAGTAGTTGGGAATGTTGAGGGCGACTGGGTCCACTGGATCCAGAAACCACTGATTTTGGGTCCAGTACTTGCCCTTCTTGAGATCCTCCAGTACACCGGCATAAAAGCGCATCTCGGGCTCGAGCTTCTTCTTCCGGGCATTTTGCGCGCCGTAGTCCGGATCGCGGTTCTTGGGAGGGTGGATAGGACGCTTGGGGCGATCCGCATCGTCACGGGTCGAATCGCGGCGAATCTGGGGAACCCCATTGGGAGGCAGTGCGAAGGCGGGAGCGGAAGTCGACACGGGAGTGGTAGAAGAGGCAGCTGGTGCAATAGTGGTGTCAATATTTTTAGGCTTCGGGCTGGTAGCCGTACCTGGAGCCTGAGATTGTGATTGACGCCGCGGTTGGGTCGCTGCCCGGTGTTCCACATGGCGAGTCGGTTGAGCTTTGCCCTTCTCAGCCTTGGCTGGCTCTGGCATCTTTGAGATTTCGCTCCACTTGACGAGAAGGTCACTCGACACACGAGATGCGGCCTGGCTCACGAGATTGTTAGGCCCGTTGAACTTGAACGCATTCTCATTGAGAAGCACGAGATCAGCCTTGAATTCGCCAAAAGTTGAATATTTGCTGTCTCGGAACTTGGACTCGAACAAGGCTAGATCGACGGGATGATCAATGGCAGCCTTGTAGTTTTCCCAAATTCCTGGCCACAGCTTTTCGACGGATTGGCGAAAGTTCATGCCGTTCTTGGTCTTCTTCACTCTTGCCAACTCCTTTCGCATTTCCTTGCTGTGGTGCTCTTTGATCGGCTGTTCGTTACGAATTTCATCTTTGGCCGAGTTGGGTTCAGCTGGTGCTCCATTCTCGTTATCAGAAGCCTTGACAACAGGAGACTCGACAGGCTTGGCATGGCCGGCATCCAGCTTCGTTCTCTTCGCCAAAGGTTCATCTTCTCCGTCCTCGTCGACCGAACGCTCTCGAGATATCTTGCCAGTGGAAGTAGGATCTGCCATGGGCACATCCTGAACATCTTCTCGAGGGGACTTGATCTCTAGCTTTGCAACGTCGGCTGATTGGCTGATCTCTTGCGACGAGGTCGGTTCTTTCTTGTCGCTCACAGCCTCGGCAGTCTCTGTAGTCTCTGCGGGCTTCACAGGTTCTGCGGGTTCTTCGGACTTTGCAGGTTCTGCAGGCGCTGTGGACTCCTTACTCGGTGGCACTTCGGCGTCCTCCGCCGATGTATCGATATCCATAGCATCATCGGCGGGGGCAGGTTTCGGTGTCGCGGTTTGGGGCGGGCTTGCAGGCGCCTGTACCGGAACCTCCTCTTTGGTCTCCTTGGCTTCATTGGCATCAGGCTTGTCTGCGGATGTTGTTTCCTTGGGTCCGTTGACATCCTTCATCTCGCTGTCTGCCGACGACTCCTTTGCTGCTTCTGTATCTTTGGGCTCGCCATCTGCCGGTTCTGGTTCCTTTTCCTTTGAACCATTCACATCCTTCATCTCACTATCTTCAGTCGCAGGCGCTTGCGAAGATTCGGCGGGTGAATGGGTTGACAAGCCGTTATTGGCCGCGAATGCTTGTTGGTTCGCTGCGGCTGCTTGCTCCGGAGACGGGGACTTGCCATTTGTGGCAGGGACTTCCTCTGCCTTCGCAGGACTACGGCGTTTCAAGGTCAGCACAGTGAAAGAAAACGTTGCTTGGCTAGCAGAGCTACTCACTCGTTTACCGCTTCTGTGACATGTTCATCAACGGCCATCTTGTCCTTCTCGGGCGCAGTGTCGTTGTTGATCTTCTGGTCCACAGACACGGGTTGGGGCTGTTCCGTCGCCATGACTGCCATTCAGAAAAATGTCCAAAGTTATGCTGGAGAATGACGTTCAAACTGGCTCGACATAGACACTGTGAACGACGAGTTAGCCTCATGCACATTTCAAGATGTAATAAGGAACAGCCCAGTCCTGAGAAACCTCAGCGGGGACAAAAGAAGATCGCCGACAACACTTGATTGTTCGGTTCTGGAGAAAGCACAATCGCAACATGCCATTCAAGGCTCTGATGTGCACTAGGCGCAAAGCGCACCGGCCAGTGAGCTGGGACTGTGATGGGATGAGGAGTCAAGAAGACTGATCTTGATCCGCTCCATCAAAGTTCAAGTGTGGTAATTGCGACCAAACGAGAAATTAATGATTGCCGCAGCTTCGAGTCGCGATGAACCGCAATTGGTGTTGCGATTGCTTGTCCAGCCTTGCGAATGCGACAGATGTCTCGACAGGGTTGGATGATGGGTGGTTGGCCAATGAGAGGGAGGCTGGCAGTAATCTTTGGATCGCATCGCAAGACCGTGTGTCAGTGCAGGGCAGGCGGCGCGAGGCAGGCTATCCTATTTATCTGGCGCGGGCTGATTGCAGGTAGCTGTTCGCTAAAAACCTGCACCGCGCCCGCTGCCCGTGTCGATGTGAAATTAGGTGCCAGGGTCGCGACTGGAGGGAAAGCTGGGAGCGTGCACCGTCGACGGCAAGGGAAGTGGCGCTATTGGGCGCGCTGGCGAATGAGAGGAGCGGTCCCAGATTGCAGCCGGCAGACGGACGGCGTGGGTCTTGCGAAGACGGGGTGCGATTAAATGGAATAGCCCGGTGGACTGGGTCGAGCGACGGCCGGCTTCGATATTGAGAGCGCGTCGCTGTCTATTGCAAAAGGGTTTGCGCCTGATGCAACTAGGGATGCGCTCTTGGCCCGACTCGCCCCGAAGCCAGGCAAGATGATTTGAAGAAACCACGGCGGAGACACGCCTTGCGCGCATCACGGAAGTGCGATTGCAGGAGTGGGTGTGGGGAAACAAACAGGAAATGCGACGCGATGCGCCGGGACGCGACAAGAACAAACGACAGATGAAAAGTAGTTATTTACCTATTAGAGCTTGTGCTGACTATCGTGACAGCACAAAGCAGCTGCGGTTTAAGGTTTCGATGCCTGTGGCGAATTTGCGTTCAAGGGTTGTGGCGTTGCGCGTCGAATGCAGCTTATTGAAGTTGACGATGTGACGCGAAGTAGTCCTCCGAGAGCACAGGCCGCGGAGTGACAGTGCAATAGAAATGACGTGAGAAGAGGGATCCTGTTGTTTGGTGCGTTGAAATAAATCAGACCAAACAATAAATGCAGGTTGGGGTTGGTGCCTGGGGTGAGATTGGAGAGAAGCGGCGACGAGGGTGGCGATGCTGTCGCGTCTGGTTAGCAGGTGGCCCGGCTGGTGTTGAGGTGTACAGGTGGGCGCGTGAATGGGTGGGCAAAATGCCTTTTCGGGTGAAGGATGATCTCAAATAACCAAGCGCGGAATCCTTTCTGAAAAGGACACCATTGACTGTGGATAGGCGAGTCAACAAGTGCTGTCCCACAATTCTTTTTTGGCATCTCAGAGATGGGAAGGTACGAGGGTACTTCTGAAACCGAGAAGCGCATTGAAAGAAAACAACAAAAATTATTTACATCAACCACAGATCTGGGAATGCACAAGTGGCATGTATGTGCAAAGGGTCATGTATACCTTTTGATTGTGCAGGAAGGGGGTTGATTGGAGGCAGATTTTCGATTGGAGGGGGAGCGGGGGCCAGTAAGGGCGAGACAAAGTGACGCTGTCGCCGGTCCGGGTCCGGGTATTTTTGGGTGGGAAAGAAGTAAGAGATAGGGAAAAAAAAATTGTCAGGAAGGAGAGGCAAGGTCTCGAATTGTAATCGGGCAGAAAGAGTCGCGCTCTTCTTATTCCTTGACGCGCCAGAGCGCGCTGGGCGAGATAATCAGCCAATCAATGCTCAACAATGGCCTCGAGGTCCCTGTCGTCTTTTTTTCTCTCTCGTCCTTAGCAGCCTTTAGAGTCTTTGCTTGACAAGGTGGGCTCCAACGCCACCTCTGCGAATGGTGGTAGCCAGATAAGGAGCCAACCAAAGGCGTCCAAACTCGGCAGAGCGGGCCAGCAGCGAGACAAGGGTTGAATGAATTCGTACCGGGGTACCTCTAGATCGGCAAAGACTGCTGTCAAGCTGCTGTATGTTCCAAGCTGTAGACCGTACCAGTACATGCATTTATAGTTGGAAGTAAACACAGCATGCAACTGAGCTGGACTGGACTAGTGAAAGGCTGTAGCAGACTGGCTATGATGGGCGCCAGGCCATAGGTTTCGACCGTAATCCAGCGACGAGTAGTCGTCCTAAGGGAGCTTGTATCGTAAAAGTGCCTTGCCCGTGGTCTATCTCACCGAGTTGGTGCTGCATATCGGACATTGCCAACTGGGAGTCTGGACGGGATCGGGCTATTCGGCCGGAGCAATGGACCTCCCGTGGGTGATGTACCTTGTCGGGCCAGGCCAGTACATTGTAGGCACTAGAAGTCCGACAATGTCAGTAAAAAGCTGCTGCCCGTAATGGTGTATTCCTAGTGCACAAGCTGCCACCCGTCAAGTTCGTAGAATAGTGTGATGTTGTGCGAGGCATCATGATATATTGCTAGGACACATTGGAAAGGCCTGTTCTGGTGATCGCGTGCGTTGTTTTCGTTGAGCTTTTCAATCCGTCTTGGCTTTCTTGCGCATACTGGTGACTCACCAGCCCCAGACAGCAGAGCGGCGATGGTTGGCAGGCGGGCAAGCCCACCTTGATCCATAGTACATAATGCGCACGGCACTGCGCTCCAATAATGAACCTTGGTTTTGGCTGACAGACTTCTTTTCGGTATCGTCGGAGAGTCGATGATGTGTATCAAGGAGACATGCGTGTGAGTATTGTTGACAGCAAGTGATGGCGAAACAGGTGATACTGGCAGATATAAGACCATTTTTGTTTTCGACAGCACCCCTCATCAGCAGTGTGGTTTTTTGTTGTGGTCGGTGGAAGCGGGCAATCCTGGGGCCAAAAATTATGGCAGATGGATGGAGCGGCGCGGATCCAGCAGACGACCGTGCCTGGCTGATTTTATGGCCGTGTGTACAAGTTAGACCATGCGTGCCGTTCGCCTCCACTGATTGGCCGAGCTTGGGTGAGGCTTGAAAACGTGCTGTGGCTGGGAAGCCACTTCGAGAGCAGAGGTATATAGGTATTGAGGTGGGGCAACACCGGAAAAACCCAAGTCGAACCGATTGCTCTTATCGCAAACCGCGCTAAAGCTTATCAGGTCAAAAAAGTTACTGGCCGTTCTCTTTGACGCCCCGAACAGAAAATTTCGGGAGGTTTGCAGGCCATCGTGAATCGGTAGCGGTGCACAGTCAATACAACTGTTTCTTGCTCAGGCGAAATCCCCTCTCAAGTGAGCTGCGGGCCTTTCCTCGAGTCCTCCAACGACTTTTAAAAAATTCTTCCGGCGCTCGATCGGTGTCACCAATCGAGATTCTAGTCGTACCAACCGGGTGATCGATTCATCACCAACGCGCGCGCACTCTCTCACCACACTCAACTTCCAAGTTCCCACCCCACGTCATGGCGACCAAACGGAAAACTCCCGCCAAGATTGCGCAACCGGTCGTCAGACAAAACGCAAAACAGACTCTCAAGGCGAATATAAATGAAGCCGACACCGCCGTCTCCGGTGTAGAGACGTCCAATGGCGCAGAGGATGTGATTGAAATCTCGAGCGACCCCGACAGCAGCGAGTATGAGCTCTCCGACGCCGAGGACACAGCCAACTCTGCGTCGGTAAAGAAGACCAAGAACGCGCTCCCGGCAGCTGGAAAGAATGGCGATGCCGACACCGATGTGGCCATGGCTGGCGCATCTGCGGAAGACGCCGAGTCCGACCAAGAGCTTGCGGCCCCTACGTTTGGCGACCTTGTCCGCGCCAACGAGACGATAGACGTTTCTGCAGCCCTCTCAGCTGCGCAACCCTCAGCCCTGACCGCACGCGGCAAAACCATAGTCCCTCCCAGCTCCGCCTCGCTCGGCACAGTCTTGTCTCAAGCCCTCCGGACTGACGATGCCGACCTGCTCGAATCATGCCTCCACGCCTCAGACCTGACCACGGTCCGGAACACCATTCAGCGCTTAGACTCTTCCCTGGCCGGAATACTTCTCACAAAACTGGCTTCGAGGATGCACAGGCGTCCAGGTCGGGCTGGAAGTCTCATGACCTGGGTACAATGGACACTGGTAGCACACGGCGGTGCCCTGGCCACACAACCTGGCCTGGTCAAGC
The DNA here is from genome assembly GCA_018115615.1 of Pestalotiopsis sp. DP-2020a. Lineage (NCBI taxonomy): Eukaryota > Fungi > Ascomycota > Sordariomycetes > Amphisphaeriales > Sporocadaceae > Pestalotiopsis > Pestalotiopsis sp. DP-2020a. The sequence goes on along the minus strand of JACVEI010000055.1, from coordinate 687,814 downwards.
AGCTCAGCGAGTTGAACAGAGTTCTCGACGAGCGCTCGCGTGGACTAAGCTCCCTCCTTGCTCTGAAGGGCAAACTAGACATGCTGGAGTCGCAAATGCAATTACGGCGCAGCATGCAACAAAACGCTGGCTCAGACGACGACGAGGACGCTGATGGCGAAGAGGGTGTTGTCTATGTGGAAGGTGAGGACAGTGATATGGATGTCGACATTGATGACATGGACGTTGACGACGACATGGCTGGCGCAAATGGTCTCCTGGACGGCGAGGCATCCGAAGACGACGATGAGCACAGCGAGGATGACGATGACGCTGATGATGCCGTTGGTGCCGAAGAGCCCGTGGACGAGAACGAGGTGAATCACTCCGATGTCGACTCGTTAGGGGAGGATGAGGATAGTGATGTGGAAGCTGCACCGCCAACGAAGAAGGGGCGCAGGTAGATATTCGATCATGGTGTGATAATAAAAGTCGGCGAATGTAGGGATGGAAAAAATAAGTTGTATAGAAACATTCAGGAAGTGATACCCGTTGCTAGTAAGCCGCATCTGTCTGCGCTGAGCCAACTTCCATGTCAACCCCTTAGGTACACTTCATTCAGTGCCAATCAATGTACCGGTTTGTTTCGATCTAGTGTACCGATGAGTGACCAGATCAGATGAATTTTCATGATTGATTCCCTTTGCAATGGCTTGCCGCATTTTCTACCTACACAATCTTGTGTAGTCGTACTTGAGTATAAAAGTTCCCTGAGAATGTGCCTACACGTGCAGATCCAGGGCCATTGACGAATAACGTTGAAGACAGCGCGCGCAGGTAATAGTGCAGCACATTAGTACAGCTTTGTGGCAACCCCCACGCGAGCTCTCCTGCATCCCCGCTAAATCAGTTGCAACTCCCGGCGCGTTACCCAGGCTGGTACCGCGTCGGTTCTTCAACTAAATCCCAGCTTCACATGTTTCTGCACCTGTACACAACTCCACATTGCTGTCGATATTTTACAAATACAGCAAAGCTACTTGCTCCTAGCCGACCGACGAGTTGGCGACTTAACTCATGCCATCATGGTCGAGTGCCCGATCTGCAGCAAACAGGTACAATCGGTGAAAATCAACGATCATATCGACTCGCAATGCAAGGACTTTGTCCTTGACGCTTCGGCCGCCGCGCCGCCTTCATCCTCGCCCGCCGGCCCAGCACCCTCGACACAGAACCCCTTCTTCTCGCAAAAACGACCGGCATCGAGCTTCTTTCAGACCCCCGCCCCGAAGAAACATGCGACGCCAGCGGCTCAAGGAGGTGCAATCCCGCGCATCCTCCTGCCGGTCGTGAATGGCGGCGAGGCGCAAAAGCTCAATGAAGGGCAAAAGCGCAGATTCGACGAGGGCCCAGGCCAGGGCGAGGACTCGCCAATGACCGATGTGAATGCGCATCCGGACGCGGCGGTTGCGGAAGAGTCGGGCAGGGTCATTAAGAAGACGAGAACGAGCAAAGTAGCGCCACTGGCGGAGCGCATGCGGCCACATAACTTCCACGATGTTTTTGGACAAGAGCTGGTCGGTCCGGGCGGCATCTTGAGAGGCCTCATAGAATCCGACCGCGTACCGTCCATGATTCTATGGGGTGGTAGCGGTACAGGCAAGACGACCATTGCAAGGTGTATATCCCAAATGGTGGGCTCAAGATTCATCGAGCTGAATGCGACCAGTTCCGGCGTCCAGGAGGTAAAAAGGATATTCACCGAGGCAGAAAACGACCTGAAGCTTACGGGGCGCAAAACCATCATCTTCTGCGACGAGATCCACCGGTTCAACAAGGCCCAGCAGGACGTCTTTCTAAAGCCCGTAGAGGCGGGCACCATCACCCTAATAGGTGCCACGACAGAGAACCCAAGCTTCAAAGTGGTGAATGCTCTGTTGTCGCGCTGTCGAACCTTTACTTTGCAAAAACTCACAGCCGAGGATGTCAGCAATATTCTCAAGCGAGCTCTGCGCATGGAGCAGTCCAGCTCGTCGACGCCCCCTCCGCCTTTACTAGACGACGAGCTGCTTACATACCTTGCAAACTTCGCCGACGGTGATGCACGGACTGCTCTCAACCTGCTCGAGCTAGCCATCTCTGTCTCGACGCGGGAGGACATTACAAAAGCTGATATCAAGTCGTCTCTTACTAAGACGCTGGTGTACGATCGTGCAGGTGATCAACATTACGATACGATATCTGCTTTCCACAAATCTGTTCGCGGTTCAGATGCCGACGCTGCGCTCTACTATCTAGCCCGTATGCTTCAATCTGGGGAAGACCCCCTCTTCGTCGCCCGGCGGATGGTGGTTATTGCATCAGAAGATGTGGGATTGGCCGACAATAGTCTCTTGACTCTCGCTACGTCTACGTATACGGCGACTCAGCAGATCGGCATGCCTGAGGCTAGGATCCCTCTTGCACATTGCACCGTAGCTTTATGCCAGGCACCCAAGTCAACGCGAGCATATAGGGGATTAAACAATGCGTATGCGGCGCTCAGGGAACCAGGCGTTGCCGGTCTGCCCGTGCCATTACATTTGAGGAACGCGCCCACGAGACTGATGAAGGATTTGGGTTACGGTGCTGAATACAAGTACAACCCTAATTATCTAGACGGGAAAGTCAAGCAGGAATACTTGCCAGACGATCTACTTGGCAGAAGATTCCTGGAAGACAGGGACTTGGGCACGGCCGTCGACCCAGACCTGATATGAGAATGCTGATGACTGCCGCAGCCCCCCTCCGAGCAAGGCAACTTGGATATGAAGGGTACAAAGAAAAGGTTGTAATTTGGACAGCTGTGTTTCAGGAGCAAGAAAAGCGTCATCTTGAGTGGTTCTGCATAGCAAGGAGAGTCCAGATGGTCCTGTTTGTTTGCGACATTGCATTGCATTGCATTGCATTCAGAGATACCACGTATTATACGGCATGTGAAAAATATATTGACATGAACCAATAAGAGCTACGTGAACAGTCGTCGTAGCAGGTGCAGAACGCCGGCTGAATTGAGGTGTCATGATACGTTGATAATAGGCTTACTCCTCGGTACCAGGTATAGCTACGACGGATCTAGCAGCGTCAGTTACCAATCCGACTCATCGGGCGCCACTTCGACCCATTCGGTGTCGTCTATCGATACCGAAACCCTCGACGCGATCCAAGCACGCTCATCCTCATCATGCAGCGGCGGCACCACGCCCTCCGTCCCTGATACGACATCCTCGTCCAAGCCGATGTAGTACAGGACGGGACGAAGGTGGTCACGCCAGTATGACCATTCGGAGCTATCATAAGGTAGTTTAGAAACGTTCCCGATCAGCCTTTTCCATCTTGGATATAGATGGGTGTGATCGAGGGGCGGGGCTTCTTACCGGGCTTCGGTCCAACGGCGCTCGGCGTCGTGATATTTGTTCATGCAGTTGTAACGCTCCTCGCGTTTCTGTCATCATGCCTACCTGTTAGTCCATGGTCTGCTATTTGTAAAGGAGAAATTTTTCATCTTAAAGCTGACCTTGATGTTTGGCAAATACGGCAAAGTTCCAAGGTGACTGTACTCAGCAACGGTAAAAGGTCAGCCGTATACTTCCCTGACAAGCCCATTTGATTCATTATCAACATGGCAATGTATGCGGTTACTCACATAGGCTTCAAACCTCACGTCGACCTCGACAGATCCTCCAGGCCCCGGCGGCAGATCGGGTATGACCGTCTCCCCGAGGTAGATATTGTGCTCCGTTTTGAAGCTCGCGCCTTCAAATATTCTTATCACCATGTCGTTCTGGTCGTCCGTCGCAGTTCTGAAGATCTGGGCATTACGCCATGGGGTGTTTTGACGGCCCCGGACCATCTCCCGGAACAGTCCCCTTGATGTCTCCTACATAAGGCCCTGTGTAAGCTCTCTGTCGAACATAAGAAACACAGATAAGGACTACCAAGAGAAGACGGTGGGGAGGTGCAGGTAAGTCGACTCACCATACCAAGACTGAGCTCGAGTGCCTCGAAATCAGGGGAAAACGAACACGAATCTGGCTCTGCTAGGAAGTATCCCATCATGGCTGCACCGATGACTGTTGTATCTTCCTTGTAACTACGATGAATTTTCGTCCCGGGGAAGAGCTCTTCCATATAAGCTTGTAGCTGGTCAGTTAGTCAGCTTGTTGTCCGGTAGTCAAAGAGACACTGTTTGTCCTGCCTTGGGAATATTGAACGATCCTCCAGTGAGGACGACGTCGTCAACCGAATTAGCTTTAAGTTGCAGATCTGGAAGTCATCAGTCATGGGGATGAGCGCAGGTCCGGTATGCGTTGCGAAACCGTACCGTCGAGTAGCTGCTGAATCGGCTCGATTACCGCTTCGAACAAAGGTTTGTCCATCTCTTCAAAGCTTGCTCGATGCAGCGCCTGCTTGAGTAGCTTCACAAGAAACATGTCTTCTATCTCAAATTTCGCTGACAGCTCGCTGGACAAGGTGGTTTTCACCTGCTCGCACGCGCCGGACAGTCGACCAAAAGTTCGAACCGGGTCGTGGTCCTCGATCCTGTTGCGCTGTTGGAACAGGCGCCATAAACTAGATATCGTTATTTAGCGTCGCCAAAAGACCGTTTCTTACCAGTCGTATACTCACCGTTTGGCCACCGTGTCGGTAAAATGCGTGCCACTATAGGCTGAGCTCGCGGTGCCCAGGGGCGTGTAAACTCTTGCGCCGACTTCAAAGACAGTCGCATCGGCTCTAGACGCGCCAATATCATAGACGAGAACAAGTCGCCCGTCCCCATACTTTTCGATCTTATAAGCCACCTCGGCTGCGTGGTGTTCCTTGAACGTGCGAAGAATTTCTAGGTTTACAGCCCACCCGGCGTCCTTGATCGCCTGCTGCTGGCCGTCCCCGTAGGACGCGGGAACGGTAACCACCGCGGCGGTGATCTTTTGACCCCAGATATCCTCTGCTGTGTTCTTGAGGGTGCTCGGCAGTATCCAATACAGCTGTTCGGATGAAAAGATCATCCCTTCCCGTTGCGGTCTTCCGGCCTCCTCGATCATGAGCTCTCCTCTTACGGCAAAGGCGTTGAAGGGCAGGCGGTCGAGGAGATTCTGCGACTCTGGATCCGAACAGTCTCTTACCAGCAGGTCTTGAATTCCACATATGGTATTCGTTGGGTCATCCCGTAGATATTCTAGGGTATCTGCGGCAGCGCAATGTTGTCAGCGGCCGCAAGACGAGGAATTTCCTGAAGACGGTGTCAGTACCGTTACCGACCAAGACCTCACCATCGCGAATTACCACACAGGCCGGCATGGACCGGATTGAAATCTTGCCCCTTTCATCTTGAATTCCGACGCGCGCATTCATCTACCTGTCGCGAGTGAGCCAGCTTCATTCTGGAGGTAACTTGGGACCACTGAGTGATAAGACGTACGTGCCCGATATCCTATCGAGTGCTTTAGCATCCCACGGGGCGAATAGAAGTTGTTAAACTCGGTCGACTTACAATGCCAATCACCGGATAGTACTCATCCTCCCACAGCGGCACCTGTTCACCAAAATACCTGAAGCCGTTGGCGGGGCAGAGCAGGAGCAAAAGGATGCTCAAGAATAAGGGTGCTGAGGAGAGCGCACTATAATTCTGAGACCTCATGGCGCGTATTCGTAGGCATGCATATATTCAAAGCTGGATACCTTTTGAGATTAGAACGCAAGTGTAAATACACGATCTTGACTATTGAGAGAGCAATTCAATCCACGCTTATTTATTTCAACGAAGTCATCATCTTTATTAGCTTTGGCCAGATATGCTAAGATCATGGTGCCTTGGCGGCTCCTTTCACAACAACAAAAGCTCAGGCAGACATGATCCTACCATGCGAAGGAGCATTTGTGATCTGGATATGATCTGACGATACGTACAGGTCATTTCGGAGTGACTCGTATTCAATGCAGCTCGTCTGTTCAACACGTTAATGGCAACTCTGAAAATGACAGAATGATAAGAACGAAAGCGAAACGGAGAAACCATGAAGAAAGGATGTTATGACAGATATCTATCCTTTTGAAGCGCTTTGGACAATCAGGTGTATTCTTGTCATTTTGTCAAAGTCGTTGGGATTCGCGGCTGGCTTAGGTGCTATTCCCCCTCAGTTCCTGGCAAGCGGGTGCGAAATCAATAGAGAATAAGTACAAAGTGTGCTTATATATATTATTACAGCATATTATCCGATCATTACGAATGATATTTGGATAAAATAAGTACAAAATCCAACTGAGAGTAAAAGTATTAGCTTTTCTGTTGCGCAATTAAGACCATTATGCGAAAGGTGCGGTGTTGACAATGTATTTGAGCATAGGCGCAATCTCACATTCTTCGTCACTCGNGCTTTTCTGTTGCGCAATTAAGACCATTATGCGAAAGGTGCGGTGTTGACAATGTATTTGAGCATAGGCGCAATCTCACATTCTTCGTCACTCGCTTGCTTAGCTTCTATTTCCCCTCGGTTCCTGGGTGAACCCTGCGAGAAAGAACAAAATATGCCAATAACAAACCNGCTTGCTTAGCTTCTATTTCCCCTCGGTTCCTGGGTGAACCCTGCGAGAAAGAACAAAATATGCCAATAACAAACCGAACCAGCAAAACCTTATTTGCTTGGCTTGCCTTTTTATTAGTTCTACTGTGTATAATCCACTGCTATACTGACTTTTATAGACAAAGTGCTTGGCACTTGCATGGCAAGCCTTGGCAACTTGTATACACATTCACGGGAATGGTGATGAACAGCTTTGCAGCAAGACTATTCTTCGAAAAAGACACCCAATCACCATGGCATGATCTCCATTGCTCTCATGAGTGCGACTTTTAGACAGGATCTGACCTGGCGATTGATTCACTCGGAGAAAAGCAGCCTGCACTGACGATGACTTGTCAAATTCGGGTTCGAGGCCCGTCGTGATTGGCCGAGAGCGGAACATCACCACTTCTTGGCACGTGCGCTGCTTCGCTGGCGTCGCCGGTTGATGAAGCCAGACTCGTCTCGTCCAAGCGAAAACGACCAAGGAAAGTGCGTGAAATTCCATAGGGTCGCCACGAGACATGGGGTGGCTGTGTCATGGAAAATCAATCAGTCCCCTGTTCCAGAACAACCACATCCCCCCTATTATTTTTAGACATTTAAAAGTCCAAACTCTAGATAGTTTCAGGGTCGTCGGGAGATTCACCACCTACAGCTTATAAACGCACACTCGCGGCACAGGCAATCCCTCCATCATCCCACCTACCTAAACCATGCAGTCACCCTCGGCTGCTGGCGACCCACCGCCGTACATCGTGGTCGAGGTGCCACAGGGGACAGCGCCCGAGCTGTATCAGGTATCCGACGAGGTCAACAAACCTCCGCTGGGGCTGCCATCGCTGCCGACAAGGCCGCGCTCTGCTCCCCCAGCCCCGGTCCCCGAGGAGAAGCCCGTGAGGCAGCAGCTGCAACATGCCGAGAGCATCGCCGCCGTGCCGGGCACCGGGAGCGCGAGCCCAGGCGCAGGTAGTACACCGCCCAGCCCGGCGCTCTCGGCGCACTCCCCGGGCGCGGACAGCATCATCGTCACCGAGGAGGAGGCCGAGAAGCAGAGCCACTGGGCCAAGCGGTTCACGGGCAACATGCTGGTGGCGCGGCTGGGGCGGGCGGGCGTGCAGTCCGTGTCGTCGACGGTCAAGCTGCCGCTGTACCTGTCGCCGTGGGGCGACAACAACCCGTTCGTGCTGCCGAACCTGCGCAAGCGCGACCTGGCCCTCGCCGGCGTCATGCACTTTGGCGCCGACGCCCTCATCGGCAGTTCTCTGACCGCCGTCGAGACCGTCGTGGCGCACGGCGCGAGCTGGACCGCCGAGCAGTCCGTCGACCAGGGCTACGACAAGCTGCGCGGCGGCAACAAGCCCCACAGCGTCAAGCGCACCGCCGGCCTGACCTCTGTCGAGGTGCGCATCCGCCACAAGCTCATCGGCGAGGAGGCCGAGCTGCGCTTCTTCGAGTCCAGGGATACGAAGCACGTCCTGAGCTGCGACAAGGGCTGGTTCTGCCCCTACCTGTACTGCTCCAGCCGCGTGTCGCAGCTGTCGAGGAAGAAGGACTTTACCGTGGCCGAGGTCATGGGTCCGGGCTTGAAGGGTGAGTTTTATCATGATTTATAAAATTGGATACATTGGTCTCAGTCGCTAAACGCTAATCTATCAAATAAAACAGCCGACGCAGCACTGGCGCCCACCCTGCTGTCGTGCATCACGCACGAGGACGCGCCCATATGCCGGCTGGACGCGGGCGAGGACGCCGGGACCGCCAGCACCAGCTACAAGCGCTTCGCCGTCTTCTTCATGGGCATGTCGCCGTACCGGACGGCGTCGGCGTGGTCGCAGGCCAAGGTGCCCGGCGAGTCGCGGCTGCGCTTCCACCTGCTCACGCACATCCCCGCCGTCGTCGTGCCCATCAAGGCCGAGGCCGCCCCCGTCTGCGCCTGGAGCCCCTGGACGCTCGACCAGATGGTCAAGGGCCGGGACGGGTACGCCGCGGACAAGCACCGCGACGAGATGCTGCGATACCTGGACACGGTCGTCGACCCGGCGTACATGCGCGAGCAGAGCCAGCAGACGTGGCGGCAGGAGCTCTCGACGGCGCTGGATCAGATCCTGGCCGGCACGAAGAACATCTCGTCGACGCTGGGTTCCATCGCCGACGCTTTCGAGAACGAGCACGGTGGTATCGTCATGTTTAGATTTTAGAGTGTGTACTTGTATCGTCTAGAATACCCATACATTAAATAAAATAAGTCGGAGGCCCGTGATGGCGGCATTCTATGGTGATGCGCGACCGTTCTATACCCTTTACCAGTCTATACCTCTTCTTCTAACTTCCGACCGTTGATAAATCCGCGCTGCTGGTCCGGAATAATCCAAACCGTCCTGTCCAACCGATATCAAACCATAAAAGAAATTATATATAAGAAATTACTCCGCCTTCTTGGAAGCCTTGGTCCTCAGCTTCATGAGCGCGTACACCAGGGCGTACGAGCTAAAGGCGAAGAGGACCATGATGCCGGCGTCGCGCCAGCCGTACGAGTAGCTCTCGAGGTTGAGCGTCCGGAGCCAGTCGCTGCCGTTGCTGTACTCGCAAACCTTGCAGCCCGCCGTCGCGTCCGGGTTGACGAGGTTGCTGGCGGCGCCGGCCCCCAGCATGTAGTCGGCCAGGTACTCGCCGCACGTGCTGTTGGCCGGCGGGTCGAAGACGGCGAACTCCTTCTCGGAGCAGGTCACGGCGGTGCCCCACACGTCGAACACGAGCATGCTGCCCATCAGGTAGTTGAAGGGGTTGAGGTAGTCTGGAAAAGAAGAATTGTTAGCGAGTCATGGCCTGTTGTAAACAGGAGTAGCATGAGGTAGAAGACTCACACATCCAGTACTTCCAGAAGACTTGAAGTTGAGAGTAGGGCACGAGGACGCCACAGAAGGACACGAGGGTACCGATGATGACGGGGTTGGCGAGCGAGGCGAAGACGGCATTTGGGGCGTAGGCCGCGACGAACTGTCCGATGCCCGTGTAGACGAACTCGTACATGAGCATGACGAAGAAGGTGGCGCCGGCGCGGGCCGACTCGTTCGGGAAGCCGACCGTGTAGTACCAGCAGACGAAGTAGGCGACGGCGCAGATGCAGAGGTAGGGGAACTCGGAGAAGATGAGGCCGGTCACGAAGGCGACCCACGAGTACATCTTGGACTTCTTCTCGCGCGTCTCGAAGATGTCGCGGCGCTCGATGAACAGGGGCTGCAGCTGGTTGATGACACCGGGCGCCACAAAGACAAAGTTGAAGACTGTGAACAGGCGCATCTGCAGGTCGCCGACGCTGTCGCCGATCATCCAGAACGAGAAGCCATTGAACAGCGCCGACGTGATGTGCAGGGTCACCTTGTTGTTGACGTAGTCGGTGTTGCGGAAGAGGGCAATGTTCATGCGGTTGGTGACGATCTTGATCTGCGACCACATGGGCATGGCGAATTCGTGTCCATCATCAACAGTTCCGGGAGGCTTCGATGCTGCGTCGCTGACCATGCGGTCGAGCTCTTTCGTCACTGCTTCATGTTCGGGCGATTCGAGCCAGACCTGGTTCCAGTCGCGTCCTTGAGAAAGATGACCGGAGACGACGTCAATCATGTGTTCGGCAGGGTTGGCTTCGTCAGGACAGGGGGCACCGAATCTGCCAAAGTAGTCCTTGATAGTCGTGGCATTGTCGCCAATGTCACCAAAGTAGACCGTCTTACCACCCTTGGCAAGGAGCAGAAGGGTATCGAATTGAGCAAACAGCTGCGCAGAAGGTTGATGAATGGTGACCAACACAGCCTGGCCAATGTCGGCGAGTTTGCGCAGGAATCGAACAGTATTAAAGGCAGACTGGCCATCAAGACCCGATGTTGGCTCGTCCAAGAAGATCAAGATACTTGGCTTCGAGACAAGCTCGACACCAATGGTGACACGCTTCCTCTGCTCGACTGTCAAACCAGCACCGACGTGACCAATCAGGGTATCGGCGAGATCGTGCAGTTCGAGGAGATCGATAATCGTGTCGACGTACTTCAGCTTCTCCTCGCGAGGCACTTCCCGGCCTTGTCTCAGCAGCGCCGAAAACTCCAGCGCCTCGCGGACCGTGGCGAATGGCTCGTGGACATCAAGCTGCTCACAATAACCGGCCGACCGTTGGAAAGATACAGGTAGAGGGCGCCCGTCGACCAAGACAGAGCCGTGGATTGTACCCTCCGTTTTCCGCTGAGCAAGAACATCCAGCAGAGTGGTCTTACCGGCACCTGACGAACCCATCAGTGCTCCCAGCATGCCTGGCTTGACCCAACCCTGAACATTATCGAGCAGTGTACGGTCGCCCGAAGGTGTTTTGACCGTGTACGAAAGGTTCTTCCAAGTGAAAATGGATGTGTTCCTCACAAGATCGCCGCCAGCTGTCGACTCATCGACCTCGGTAGTCTCCCCACTGCGATCGGCGCTTCTGGGCTTCTCCTGGACCTGGGATTCCGGATCGCTGTTGAGGGCTCGCGAGACCTTGGCCTTTTCTCGGGGCACAACCAGAGAGGGGCCACCTTCCGCGGCGGAGCGCCAGCGGCTCGTCATGAAGATGGTGATTGCGACAAAGAGAACCCACCAGGCCCAGAGGATACCGAAGTTCCTCCAAAGATGGCTGTGAGCGTACGATAGCGAGGCGAGATATGCGTCACCGCTGACCGTGGTCTCCCCCTGAATGGCGCCGCCCACACCGGTACAAGACATGTGGGCTGGGTCGTCGTAGCCTTCGCCCAGTGGCACAATGTTGGTACCAACACAAGGGATGGTCTTGCCGTGAAAGTCGTTGGACATGAGTGCGTCGAAGCCGTAGGCCAGTGGGTTGAGCCAGAAGAGCCAGCCGAACCAAGGGTGCATCTGGGGCTTCGAGATCATGTAACCATTATACATTGCAACGATTGAGATAATCAGACCCGACACCTTGGAAGCAGCATCAAAGGTTGGGAAAGATGCACCGATAGCACGGAACATGGCCGTCATACACTAGAGGACGTCAGCGTTGCTTTCCCGGTCAATCGATGTGATGACTTACCATCGTTGTTGCGAGGAGAAGGACCCAGTACGTGAAGAAAGCACCGGCCGTCAAGGTCAGGCCAACCATAAAGTATAATACCACAGAGAAGATGGAGATTTGAAACAGCAAGACCGGTATGTCGGCGGCGATCTGCGCAATGCAAACGGCAGCCGGGTGAAAGAAGGCAAAGTGCTTGTGCTTGATCAAGACGGGGCGTCCAGCGAAAGACTCGGTGACCTCTGACAAGGACAGAAGCGAGTTGAAAAGCAGCGAGAAGAAGAGTGCGCCCGACTTGATGAAGAGGCCGGCCGAGTTGTTGGGTGCATTGTAGAAGAGGGAACCTGAGATGAGAGCTTGCGCCAATGTCGAGACCTGAGTGATCAAAAAGGTAGCTTTGTCGCCCCAGATGATTTGGTACTGGCGACTGACACAAGCCTTGACTTGATCAATGAAGCCGACTGTATTTGGACTTCCTGCAGGAAGTTTGTGGCTCTTCTCGCTTGCCACACCCTCCTGGAACAGTTTTGTCCTCTTTTGCGTTTCCTCCGAGTTGTGATTATCATATTCGGTGATCATCTGTGCGTGTGTCGGCGACTCCTCGTACCTCGCTCTCAAAGTATCGGCATCTCTGGGAAACTTGTTCTCATGTCCCTCGCGGATCTGGCGCTCTGTCGGCACTGTCACACCAGTCAGGAAATCGGCCACGTTGGCACCATCCTGGCAGATGAAGCCAAGCTCCTCCATGAACGGCCTAGCTTGGCTCATGGGTCCGTAGTAGACCTCCTTGCCGCAGTCGAGGACAAGGACCTTATCGAATAGGTTGTATATGCCATTGCCAGCCTGGTACAGCGTGACAATTGATGCGAGACCGAGAACGTCGGTCATGGCTCGGATGGCTTTGGCGTATTCCAGGGCACTAGTAATTGTAAGCAACACTGTCCAGCGAAAGGCGTGTAATTATCACATCAGGAGGATGTGATTAGCCGAGACCTACTTGCTAGCATCAAGACCTCTTGTGCTGTTGTCCCAGCAGAGGACGGAACCCTTGGTGGCCAAGGTTTCGATGATCGATACTCGCTTACGCTCGCCGCCAGATACTCCGCGAACCTGTGCTCAGTGTTAGTTTAAGTCGAAGAGGACGAATGCCTCAAGATCAGCAGTACGTACAAACTCGTTTCCGACTTTTGTGTCAGAGGTATGGTCAATGGCCATGGACTTTAGCAAGAGATCGCGAGTCTCACGACGCAACTCCTCTGTAGAAGTTACGCTCTCGGGTAGCTTGGCTGGCACCTTGAGCTTGGTTGCGAAGTCCATCGTTTGTCCGACTGTCAATGTGGGAAAGAACAACTCCTCTTCCGTGTTCATGACAATCTGTCCTCGGTATTTCTCGGCCTCCTTGTGGTTCATCGAGCCGTAGTGCACATCGCCGGACACGGAAGCATAACCTTCTCGTCGGTTTGCCAGAAGGCTTAGCAGAGTAGTACATCCGGAGCCTATGTAATGTTTGTATTAGTTTCGGGCCCTCTTGTCCGTTCGTCTCGGCTTTCTGTGAATTTGTCGCTTACCGGGCCGACCGAGCACTAGTAACATCTCTCCAGGCTTGACGCAGCCATGACTGTTGTCCAAGATCTTCTTCGGCGGCGGCTTGTGTTTCGACTCCTGAATGAGTTTCGGTATGTTGAATTGCGATGTGACATTTTCATGTATGGCCGCCTCAGCACTGACGGCTTCGACTGTGAGGTTCTTCCAGGTGACTCCGAGTTCTCGAGCAGGGAATCCCGAGCGTTGATCTCTCTCCCGTAATGCCACGATCTCTGGCTTCATCCCCCATGAGTTGTCTTTTTCATCATACTGAGATAGATCACTATCTCCGAGAGTTTCGTTGTCAGCCATCACTGCTTTGAAGCAAGTCTGCCCAATAAGCAAGACTAGTGTGTTTGGTCGATATCGTCTAGGAGTGTCGTTTGTCAGTTGACTTCACAAGAGATGAAACGGCTTGGGGGCCATTGCTTCCTCTTATTTATTATGTTGCGAGTCACAACACGGAGATAACAGACGTAGGGCTCGCCTTGGTAGATCTAGAATATCTGATATGGCGGATCCGACGGGGTGGTATATCCACATCGAATTTGATGGGCGCCTCCGCCAAAAGGGCCCGATCTGTGTAGGACGGAGGCTCATGGCCACCAACGCCGACGCCGCTTTGTAATGACCAGGCAGACATGGCAATATTATGCCATAATACGTATGTACTGTTTCGATCATATACGAGATGGGTAAGGTATGTTTAGCATCTCACGTAGCATAGCCCCACTAGAGCTGCTTGAGCCTCGTCCTCGTCGATGACAACGTAGATTCTGGACCATGAGAAGTCGGTCGTCGGGGCTTTATAAATNCTGCTTGAGCCTCGTCCTCGTCGATGACAACGTAGATTCTGGACCATGAGAAGTCGGTCGTCGGGGCTTCATAAATNCCACTAGAGCTGCTTGAGCCTCGTCCTCGTCGATGACAACGTAGATTCTGGACCATGAGAAGTCGGTCGTCGGGGCTTTATAAATACCCCTGAGGACGATCTGATCCCGGTCAAATTCTTCTCTGGTGGAATCTTTGAATGGAGACTCGATAGACAGCGGCAGGAGCAACCAACATCTCCGCTGAGTCAGCGGCGAGTTCCAGGAAGGAGCGCTCGAAGTCGAATTTCGCTATATTAGCGCTAGCGCTGCCTTGTGCGAGCCCTATCAAGATGCGCCTCTCTGATTTGCTCAGGGCACTGCCGATATCCGCCAGAAGGCAAGTGCTATCCCTGTCGCAAGCTAGAAAAGGCCCCATATTTGGACGCACTCGACCAGTTTGAAACTCAATCTTCAAGTCCCAACTCTCCGCTGACTCAGCGGCGATTGACAGCTGTTGTTGATCGCCCATCATGGTCGGGGAGCACGGCGCGCGAATGCCACCGCTCTCGTAATCGCCGGAATCTGATGGCAACAGGTTGATGTGATGAAAAATCAATGCTGAGCGAATGTTGCTGCCACGGCCCAATCACCGCTGACGGCATCGTATTTCAGCTGCCTCCGAAAGAAGAGTGAAGGAAGGTCGACCAACATGAGCTCGACGTCCAAGTCGAGAAAGAGGGCGTGCGACTCTTGCTACCGCCGCAAGGTGAATTCTGTTTCCCTCTTGATAGTCTTGTTCTACGAAGACTCACTGGCATGCTTGGCCGTTGTAGATCCAGTGTGATGCCGAATCGCCAAGGTGCAATTGGTGCTCCCACCACAACCTTGACTGCACCTTCAACAGGCCGACACGGATGAAGAAGAGCGCAAAGCCCAGAAAGTAAGTAGAACATGATCATCAGCTCCGAAACCGAGAGAGACTTTCGTGACAGGCCGTTGACGCCACATCTTATTAACCAGAGAGCCCAAGCCCGAGGGCCTGTCTCAGCGGATCGAAAGATTGGAGCAGTTCCTGGCAGACAAAGCCAGCCGGCTTGACACCCGCGCAGAGCCCACAGCTGAGGCACAGCAGTCGTCGGCCTCTGGCGGGTCGTCGAATGGGCAGGACGAATCTCCGGGCCGCTTATGTGATCATGGCTCGCCCTTTGCCGACAGCGTTATTGCATCCTTCGGCAAGCTCCATTTTGCCGGCCACGACCTTGGCGAGATCAGCTCAGGCAACGGGGTTCCTCTGTTTTCTTCTGCCGGAAGGAGATGGATCGAAGCTCGAACTGGTCAACTATTAACCATTACTCCGCCCGATCTGCCTCTTTGGTACGCCCAAGAGCAGGACTATGATGGCTTCCTTTCCCCGACAAACTTTGACCTACCCGACTTGAAGGTGACCGAGGAGTATTACAATGTTTTCTGTGATGGCCATATTCGATATGTTTTCCCCGTGGTAGATCCAGAGTTGTTCAAACAAACCATTGCCACTGCCTATCAGCCCCCTGGGCGTATGCCGGCATTCCAACATGCAAGAGCCAAGGCTTGTGTGCTTTCTTTTATCAGCGTCATCAGCTTTATGGAGCCATTGGCCAAGGTGACGCCCATTGACTTTCAAAAGTGCGCGCTCAAGGCGCAATATCTTTTGCCACAGGCAATGGTCGACACGAGCATCGATGGGCTCCAGGTCGCCTTTATGCAAGTAAGTGCCTTTTCCGCAAGCTGATTGTGATGCTTCTTCGAACTCATCATGTGACGCAGTGCATGATTAACCTTTTCTCTGGTCTGTTCGAAAAAGCAGTCATGTTCCACGCCCTGGCATGCCGCATAGTCCTGATGCTGGGTGGCCACTCTCGAGCAATTGACCCCATGTCCTCTCGGCCGGACAACGAAACAGAAGAATCCTGGCGTACCAAATGTCACGTCCGCAAATACTTTTGGCTATGCTACGCGTTCGACAAAGAAGTTGCAATACGTTCCGGTCACCCTCCCGCCATTCCCGACGAGCATTGCATTCTCACTTTGCCTAGCGGCTATGCGGGTCCAAATCATGAGTTGCGAGTCGATGCGGCCGGCAACCCATTCCTTCCAGGTGACCTGAGGCTCTCTCTCATCAAGTCAAAAGCCGTGCGGCTTCTGTATTCTACACAAGCCATGCAAAATTCGGATGCCGAGCTTCTGCGAGATATCCGCGAGCTTGACGACGAACTAGAAGAATGGCGGATGGGTATCTCCCCAACATATCGTCCAAGCTTGTCATATCGTGCGAGTGATTGTGGCATAGACCCAACCATAAGCACGGCTGCGAAGATGCATTATATCATTACCAACTTCGAGTACCACTATCTGGTAGCAACGATACACCAAGCCACGAGTCGGTGTAGGTCGTGGGTCAATCGTGACAGCGGCGAGATGGAAGGCGTGAGCTCTAGCCTGGCCTTGTCCGTTGAGGCAAGTCGGTCTACTCTGCTGTACCTACGTACAGCTGTCGAGGCTCTGGCAGGAGAGTCATTCTGGTTAGTGCTTCACTTGAATTGTTCGTCCAAAAGCTAATGAAATGAGATAGGATGGTGATTTTCTATCCCGTGTCTGCAATTCTCACCATATTCTGCAACATCCTACTCCACCCATTGTCCTCGAACGCAAGGGACGACCTCGAGCTTTTGCAAGCTGCGCCTCAATTCATCAAGAATATCCGCATTCCTAGGTTGACCGCTAACGAGATTACACACATGAAGATGATTGAGGATTTCGTGGCAGAATTGATCAGGCTTGGGTCGCACGCGGTCCTGAAGGCTCAGGAGACTCACCAACCATTCTCACCGAGTACAGCCGCGTCGGTCAACATGGAGACTATCTGATGAAACACCAGGGCATCCTATCGTCGGCGAGGCATAAAGTGTTCCAATCATCCTCTTTTGTCTACGTCAAGTTAGAGAGGTTCACACCCCTTTGGCTGGGCAAAGAAAATATCAACCAATCGAATTCAGTCGACATTCGCCTGCAACGCACTCTTGGGTTCAGCTTGAATGCTTTGCAATTGGTTGGTCAGAATCCCACAAGTGCGACTTGGTTCATCAGTCCCCATGATTCAGCATGACGCAAGGACCTTTCCCTGGTACGCAAGGCATGAGGCAGCCACATCTATTTCCTTTTTCGAGGCTGGACTTGATTTCTTGTCTGTGTGTCCGGCGATGAATCTGACATGTGCTGAACTGCATACTCTTGATACGGTAGTAAGGTTGTGAGATTGTGTCAAAGGATGGGGAAAGGCTGTTATTGACGGCTATAAATACGTGTCGGCACGTTGATGTCAACCACGGCCGCCATCGGGCGGGTTTTGCCACATGTCTGTGGTTTGTACGACACATGGCGGAGGCCGTACAAATAGGCCACAAGCAGGCTAGCTATGGCCACTGTAGCTCGTGTAGGATCTCTTGGGTTTCGAAGTCTCCAAACCATACAAATTCAGCAACTCCTACAGGATCAGCGCCAAGTGGTACGGGAAAGATCAGCCGTCGCCGCCCCCTCGCCTACATGCCTGGTGACACAGCACGATAAAAATTGCCGATCACCGTCATCCATGAGCTGACTCAGATTCTTCTCGCATTGTGATGCCACGCGATTCTCAGCCGTTTTCTCCCTTGACAAAAAGCCCTGCTTGTTACACGTTAAATCTCTGGAATCTGGGGTAATCTGTGTTTACTGTTCCCCATCCTCCTTTTAATCTCTGCCGTCCCCCCCCCTCCTCATTCTATTTACTCGATGTCTTCCCATACGCGTGTCTCTACCGACGATGTCGCAGCCTTCGAAGGTGAAAGAACCACCACCCAACCAATGAAGTTATGGCGCCAGCCAATAGCCCGCAACGCGACAGTCTCTCTGTAGAAGGCCAGATACTTGAGGCATGGAGTTCAGGATGGAATGTGGGAGGGTTGATCGTGCTACTTCTTATTGTATTTTCCAATTATCGCAGAAGGAACACACTGCACAAACTTATCCTACTCGAGGTGGGTTCGAATAACGTTGTACATCTTGGTGAACCTCTAGCTCATGGATATATCGCCAGCTGGTTCTTGCTTTGGGGCATGGGACATTCATATTCGCACCTGTAAGCCTACAGCCCCATCCAGCTTTCGTGTCTTGTAATGGTCTTGTTGATGCACTAGCCAGGATCCAATATACGGATGGTATCTGAGTAGTACTGCAGCACTGCTCTTCATTTCGTATCAAGTCCACAATGTCGTGTCCTGGCTCAAGATTCGCCCATTTTTGCCGATATGGGGAAGCCGGGTTTTCATCCTCACGTTGCTCGCCGTGCAGCCGTTCTGGGTCGCCGAGGCATGGTCCAACTTTGAGTTCTTCAACAACCTGGGCTCCAACGTCAACGTCCGCATGCGGCCCTTCGAGTTCCTCGTCAGGGATCCGTGGTGGATCTTCACGACCTGGAAGCTGATCCAGACCATCGGCAACACGTACGGCTTCACGCTGCGCGAGCTCATCCGGATCAACTCCCGCTTCGCGACCATGCTGGGGTGCATGTTCGTCTCCATCGCCTTCATCCTGGCCGACGTCATCGTCACGTTCCGGAACCTCATGGTCTCGGGCATCAACCCGTACTGGCGCATGGCCCTCGTCTTCAAGTGCGCCGCCGACACCCTCTTCCTCGACGACTTCAAGACAGTCCTGGACCAGATCTCCCAGCAGTCGCTCAGCCGCGTCGCACATGGCAGCGACGGCCAGACGAACAACTACAATACGCCGGCGGCTGTTCACCCGCTGGACAGTGTCACGGCCACCGTCGAGGTGCCCGAGAGACACCAGCCTACCAAATGGCGGTGGGCCCGGCGCGCATCCTCCTCGGCGTCGAATCGGAGACCGGGCGTGATAACGGTCGAGCGGGAGATGACCATGTTTACCGAGCCCAAGGCTTGCCGATCCTTCTCAAGCGACGCTCCGCTGGTCAACAAACCGCCAAAGTCGCATGTGCATGACAAAAACACACAAGAGACGGGACCGGATACACAATCACCGCGGCTTCTGAGTGTGCCGAAACTATTAAACTCCAGAGATGAGAAAACGGACTAGGCTGGACTCGCGTGAATGGAGAGACCTGCTTGTCTGGTGATCGTTTGGGCTGAAGAATACCCGAGAAGAAATCATATGAGATATCACTATACCTGTTACTGTATAGAACGGGCTCTGCGGCTCAATTGACGTCTTTGCAAGCCACATATACATTACATACTCCCATGAGATACCAAAACATTGCCTTGAGCCCTTTGAAAGACCTAAAGTAATCTATTAGAAATGGTTATCGGACTTGAATGGTCACATATGCTAGAATATGCTTCTTTCTAGGCAACTTTGAAATACAATTCAGTCTAAGAATTAAGCAAAAGAAAGTTTGAATAAATTTGTACAATTTCAAAATTCATCCGAGCATAATATCGTTCTTTCAATCGGTAGAATGGTGGGTTTCAGGCAGAGCAAAGTGCTATTCGGACGGAGACACTTTTTAATCATTGTAGTAAAGCCTGGTATTCTATTTGCCGGGTCCCATGGCCGATGATGCCTTGCTATGCCTCATCATGCGGCCCAAGATCTTTCAATCACGTTTGCCATCCGCGTAATGCCCAATTCCATGTCTTGTTTCTAAAAGGACAGTCAGTGAATATGGTAACCAAGAGAACCCAGGAATTACATACCGTAGTCAGGGAGAAAGCCAGTCTAAAGTGCGACGTATCCGGATCCGCGCCCCGCGCCCTGGTGCTCTTCTTGTCGGCGCCCTGCCACGGGTGGTAATAGTACCCCGGCGTGAGGAGGACGCGCTCCTCGGCCAGCTCGGCCCAGAGCTGATTCGCAAAAGTCTGCTCGGGGTCCGCGTCGTCGGCGCCGGACTCCTTGAGCGCCAGGTACTTTGCGTTCTGGCCAAAGTAGAACTTGGTCCAGATGAACATGCCGCCCGTCGGCGCGATGAAGCTGAAGACGGGGACCCCGGACCCGCGGATCGATGCCACGAGCCCTTGGGCCCCGGCGAGCCCCGGGTGCGCGGACGCCGGCGCCAGGTCGAAGCGGGACCCCAGCGCCGCGACCATCCAGTCCCGGCGCCGCTGGTACTCGAGCCGCAGGCCCTGCAGCCACGCCACGTAGCCGTCGAGGGACCAGCGGGTGAGCAGCTCGAGCACGAGGGCCTGCGACAGGCCCGCGGGGTCCTGGGTCTCGACCTCGGTGGCGCGCAGCAGGCGCTCCGTGAACAGCGGGTTGGCGACAAAGTAGCCGAGGCGCAGGCCCGGCGCCATGGTCTTGCTGAAGGACTCGAGGCGGATCACGCGGCCCTGCCGGTCGAAGCGCAGGAACGAGGGCACCAGCGACGACAGGAACTCGTCGTTGCTGGTGCGGGGGTACTCGGCCGGGGCAGCAGCGGCCCCCGTGGCGTCGAAGGCCGGGTACTGGAGGAAGAAGTAGGGGTCGTCTTCCACGATGATGACGTCTGGATGTGTCTTGATTAGTCGGGTGAAAGGCACGAGAGTCCTGCTCGGCTTGTTATTTCACTCACCATACTTGACGCAGATCTCATAGATGTTCCTCCGTCTTTCGGAGCCCATCGTTACACCGGTGGGATTCGAGCCCACGCTTACCAGGTACAACACATGCGGCCTCCGCACGCCCGGGTGCGTGACATCCCAGGTGGACAAGATGTCCTCGAGGCCCGTGTCGGTGATGCCCTCGCCGTCCATGGCCACGGGCGCGGCGAGGTTCCCGTTGGGTATCCAGAGAGCCATCGATGATGGATACGTGTTGCTCTCACAGAGGATGTAGTCGCCCTTCTCGCACAAAAGGCCGACAACCTTGGCCCAGGCGTTTGTGTTGCCGGTGTGCATGAGTATCTCATAGTCCTTGTACGCCGGGCGGTGGATCTTCTGCGTGAAGTCGAGGCACCACTGCCGCAGCTCGGCGTTTCCTGTGCAGGTTCCTGAAAAAAGATGAGAATACGAGTCTGTTGGGTGGTTAGAAGACAACGTAACGACTTACCGTATTGAAGGAATTTGGACAACGGTGGTGTCGTTGTCGAGTCGTTTGACAGTTCAATTTGCAGGCTGTTGCTACTTGGCAAGGGTGCAGATACAGTGAATGATGCATTGTGTACAGGAAATAGAGATGTATGGGGGAGGCCTTGTATATACAGTCAGTCAGTTAGATAGGTGCAAATTCCCTGCTCGAGAATACTCACCTCCAGCTAAACTAATCATGCCATCATAGGCCATGAACTTGATGATATCCTTCAGAGGGCTGGGATGACGCGAACGGGATAACATATTCAGATGGTGTGACAGATCAATGGCGTTGGGCACATGGCCATTGACCTTTGACGTCGTCGTCTCCACGACGGCTGCTACGGTCTCGTTGTCGTTCATTTTCTGTTTATTTTCGCACGTGGATGCGAAGAAGACACGATTCTGCGGTCGAGTAGCAGTCCTGACGCCAATGTTTTGTAAAGTCAAGTGACCAACCAGAATGAAAGAGAGTCGGCTATAGTCGGCCTGAGAATGATTCGTCGAAAAAGAAACCACCCATACCCCGCTACGCGCCGGTCCGCCAGCTCGGATTCGGATGCGGATGCTACAAGACGGTGGAGGCGCTTCGGAGGAGTCCGATTCGCTAGCGGGTGTTATTGAAATGCCGATACTATAGAGGACGTCGAGTTATAGCATTATGATCATGGTGAATTATCCTTATCGGATTGCTTCAGCCTTGGCTTGACCACTTGCAAAATTAGACTGACTTGGTATGATTATTATAATCTGACCCTTGTCTACTGATATATACTATTGGTAGGTTTCGGTACTCGACCGAGCTCCGGCCGACCCCCCCCCCAGAAAGTCGCCAGCATATCAAATGATTACCTTCAAGGATAATGGTATGGGTGCATCGAGGTCTCAATAACGGACCGTGGTCGTGGCGATAAGACATACAAGCGTTCTTGAGGTGTGCCGTACGAACCACGATTCGGCATTTGATAACCAGATCCCTTTCCGGCCTGCAATATGTCAGACCTTTCACACCAACCTCGCCATCTTGGGCCATTAAAGAATCTCAACTCTTTGGAATTCAATATCAAGATGTCGTCTCAGGATATAGAAAAGTCCACCATGAAAGACACCGCTGGCGCCCATGCGACCGCGCCGTCGATCCAGGAAGGCGGCGACGGCAAGGCGAGCGACCCGGTCACTGACATTTTCCACGCTGCCGAGGGCGAGTACACAGCGGCGAAGTACGCCAAGGTCCTCCGAAGGGCGGATTGGATCCTCCTCCCTGTCATGTGGAATGTCTCCGGGACGCAGTATGCCGACAAGGTATCTGTCAGTACGCAGGCGACCTTTGGGCTGCGTACAGACACGGGGCTGGTTGGACAGCAGTACTCTTGTGAGTTGCGAATCGGCTGCGTCGTCTTTTTCGGAAAGAATATGGCAGCCTTTGGATTGATATACTGACTAGGCCCAGGGTTGACTTCGGTTTTCTACATTGCCCATCTGGTGTAAGTATTCGTCCCGTTTTTTTTGTTACGTTGGCGGAGTTTTGTCTCTTCTCCTCTACTTGCACACCGAAACGTCATTAAACTGCGCTTCAAGGGGGGAAATATTGAAGACTCATACACAGATCATTTTAAAGTGTGGAATGAAAGGCTAACATTGCTGTTCCAGAGCCGAAGCACCGGGCAAGTACCTGATGCAGAAAGTCAACATTCGATATATGGTCTCGGTCTCAATGCTCATCTGGGGTATGGAAAGCGGAACAACCGCTCTTCTGTCGCCATACCGCGATTGCTGACTTCTGTCCAGGTGTGCTTGTTCTTTTCGTGGCATTCTGCCGAAATTTTGCAGAGTTGATGGTCGTGCGGACTCTCCTGGGCATTGCAGGTAAGTAATTCAAGCGATTTCGGAATACAGGCAACTTGCTAATCAATAACCCAGAATGTACGACTTAGTAAGTCACGAAGGCACACACGTCACGACCGAGGCTCTAGAAGATGACCTGACACCTATAACCAGCCCGGCACTCCTCGTACTCACGGCATCCTGGTATACAACAGAAGAGCACAGCTCTCGGGTCATGGTCTGGAGCACCGCCAATGCGGGAATGGACGTCATCACGAGCCTGATCAACTACGGCATCGGGATGCGCGCCAAGCAGGACCCGACGGGCCTGGCGCCCGTGGAAGGGCATCTCCCTGGGGTCGCTGACCATTGTGCTCTCGGCAGTCGTCTACCTCGTCTTCGGCACGCCCCGCGAGGTCCGCTGGCTCAGCGCCGACGAGAAGCGCGTCGCCTACGCCCGATAACTTATCATTGAAAATATTTCATATTAGAGAGGATTTAAGCATAAATTAATTATGATCATTGACTCATGGTTGGTATTGCTGATCTAGTTCGTATTCCATATATGTATATCAAGAAAAGTTACCATATCACAAAGTGTCTGCCTCTTTTTTGTACTTGTTCATTTCCTCATTCTTTCGTTAGTTGAGCAATTCTCCCTCTCGGATACGATATCAAAAATCAGTGAGGCACTCGTTCGGCAAGTCCTTGTCAACCAAATGTGAACTCGAATTCAATCAACGCAATCTCGAGTACCTCCTTGCCCCGTCCCGGTAGTGATCGTAAATGTCCACTTGTTTCTTAGCATAGATGCGTGTTGGAGATCCATCCGTCGATTAATTTCAGCCAGTCACTGAGCGTCGTCTTAGGGACCTTGTCCACTAAACAAGCTTCCGCTACGGGGCCGACCCCAACTAGGTTATATCGTTACACCATCGGCTAAGGTCCGCATCAAGAAGACAACAAATCTCAAGGGTCAGGTCAGATCGATATTTTGGAGGGATCATGAACGTCCGAGTTCTGTGTTCCTTCCAGAGGTAGTGTCGCTCGCTTCTGAGTTCCACATTCACTCCGTAGTCGCAGTTCGACGAGGTGTGCGCCTACTTCGACATCCCGTCGACGGCCTCGGGCGCCGAGAAGCTCGCCTGTCTGCGCGCCGTGAGCTGGCGGGACCTGGTGGCGGCCATCGGCCACCTCGCGAACCACACGTTCCGGCCCGTGACCGAAGACGTCTTCGTCCGCGGCGGCATAGTCGCGTACCTGCGGGACGGCGGCCTGGCGGCCGACTTCCGGCGACGACGGAGCGCATCCTCGAGCACTACGCGCTGCCCGAGACGGAGGAGGACCTGGACGAGTGGCGCGGCGTGTTTGGCAGTATTATAGCCGACGGCCAGGTTCTGGCGCCGTCCCGCGGCCTCTGGCATCATCTGCACCGCCACGGCGTGCCGCCCGCGGATATCTGGCGGTACCAGGCTTCCGAGCCAGCTCAGGGAAGCAATCTTGCGGTCGCCAAGAGGCTGTCGTTCATCACGGAAAAGGTGGCGCCGGCCTCGTTTGGGGTGTCACACGCCATGGACAAGCCTTGGTGGAAGTAAGTGAAAAGGGGGTCTCTATATCTCCCAGAAAAGAGTCTTGATCAAGCTGAGTTCTTGCTGACTTATTTCCGTAGCTTCTCGATTCAACATGGACCGACGCCCAAGGAGATGGAGTTGATGGAGGAGTGGCTGGACATATTGATCGCGTTTGCCGCCCACGACGATCGCAAGTACGACTTTGGCACGAGAGCCATTGACGAGTTCAAGGTCGTGACCTCGGACAATGTCATTGAGATACAGCAGGATACGAAATGGGGACACCTGGTCAAGCTCAGCGAGATCTTCGCGAGTGATTAAATGGAAACAAAGCTCCACGGGTTGATGACCTTCAAAAAAAAAAAATGACACAAGGGAATTCAACTGGCATTCACAAAAGACGCAGGTCAACAAAATAAAACAAAATAAGACGTGGTTGGTACGTCTATATGCGCTGATTTTTATTTCGCGTCTATGATACAATGCAGTAAAACTATTTACACAATGAAGAGAAAAAGAAGATATAAAAATGCTTTCGCTGAGCTACTTCAACACAAGCCGCCAGAGATGAGCGACGAATCTAAGAGTGCCAGTTGACAGCTTGGCGGACAGATCGCTTTCTCTTGCGGCACTTGGTGGTTCCGGAGCTGGAGCCGGTGCTAGGGGCAGTGGTGGTCGAGTTGGAGCCGGTGCTGCCGCTGCCGGCGTTCCAGTTGGTGACGTCGTAGGAGGCGATCTTGGCGGCGGCCTGCTCGGCGACGATCATGATGATGGCCTGGGTGTTGCCGGTGGGCAGATCCGGGTGGATGGAGGCGTCGACGACGAACAGGTTGTCGGTGCCGTAGACGCGCGTGTCGAGGTCGACGACGGCGGTGCCGTTGTCGCTGCGGCCGTCGTCGGTGCCCATGCGCGCCGTGCCCACCCAGTGGTCGCCGCTGACCAGCGACGACGCGATGATGCTCGAGGGCGTGGCGCCCGAGGTCGAGTAGCTGAGGGTGTGGCTGCTGTTGCCGGCCTTGGCCAGGGACGAGTTGCTGGTCGAGGTCGTCATGTCCATCAGGGACTGGATAAAGTCCGAGTAGACGGCCATGTCCTCGTCCGTCTGCAGCCACGGCTTGGTGGCGAGGGTGGTGCTGCCCGACGCCGAGATGCTGAGCTCGCCGCGGCTGGTGGCGCCGTGCGTGAGGAACACCTTGACCGTGACCGTGTCGTCGGCCATGGCGCTGACGGTGCCCTGGAGGTAGCGCGTCACGCCGTCGGTGCCATTGGCCGACGTCCACAGGTGCATGCGCTGGGCGGCCTGGGTGATGGTGCCGGCTCCGTCCTCGTACAGATCCAAGTCGGACTCCTCGGGGGAAGAGGCGAGACCGGAAAAGTCGAACGCCGTAAAGGTAGGGGCGGCGGTGAACAGCAGGGGAACCTGGGCGTGGTCCATCAAGTTGTGTCCAACGGGGAGATCGATCCACTCAGACGAGTCAGGCAGGGAGACGCCAGTGGTGCCGCCCTGGACGATGCTGAGGGCATCAGAGCGACCGATGCCAGAGTTCCAGAGGACGCGAGGGGTGGAGAGGGCACCGGAGGCGAGGACGACCTTGCCGTTGGTGTTCAGATTGATGATCTGAGTGGAACCGTCCGTGGCCTGGGTCAAGACGCCGGTGACGGTGCTGCCAGTGCGGAGGACCTGGATCACGTTGGTCTCGAGTCTCAGGGTGAAGGTGTCGAGCTGCTCTGCAAAGGGCATGTAGGTCCTGGCCGGGCCGGCGCGGAGGTGGTTGGAGATACTCCAGGCAGGGCGGGAGAAGACGGCCTGCTTCTCGTTGGGGCTCTCGATGGAGTCAACCTCGCTCCAGCCCTGACCGCTCAGGTAGGCAGACCACGTAGTGTAGGCCAAGTCATCGTAGTGCTTGTCGTCGGACGAGGGCTGAGTGGTACCGGGGTTGCGGGAGTAGAGGCGGTCAGCGGCGTCTGAGATGGAGTCCCAGTTCCAGCCCGTGGGCCAGCGCTCAAAGTCGTGAGCGGGAGGGTGGATAAAGTTCAAGCCGTTGATGGAGCTGGAGCCTCCAAGAAGACAACCGGCAGTCGAGGCAGTGTCTGAGCAGAACTCGGTCCCCGAGATGGTGGACAAGCTACTGCCGAGAGCAGGCACATCGTAAGGGGTCAGAGTGTCGTTCCAAGAGAGTCCCTGGCTAGAGCCGAGAGCCACAGTATTGGCAGGGCCACGCTCGATGAGCAAGACCTTGGAACCGCTCTCAGCCAAGCGTTCAGCAGCAATGATACCCGAAGTACCACCGCCAACGACGATAACATCATAAGTGGTGTTGAAGGTGGTGGGCGTCGAAATGGTACTGTTTGAGCCGGTGCCCGTGGCAGGGGTGGTCGAGTTGGTCGAGTTGGTCGAGTTCGATCCTCCCGTGGAAGGAGTAGTGCTGACGGCCTCTCCATATGAAGCCCAAGTGGCGTACTGGGCGGACTGGGCTGCGGTGAAATTGGCAACATAAATGTTGGATCCCAGGTCGTGGTAGACCAGAGCAGTAGAGGCATCAGACGGCGTCGTTGGGTTTGAGCTGGACAGGGCAAAACCAAGAGCACCAGTGTCCTCTGAGAAGTCAAAGGTTGTGGTGCCTCCGATGACACAGCCCTGGCACACAAAGGTGTAGGACAGATGGGTGCTGTTGATGAATGTACCGTTGGCAATGGGAAGAGCCGAGACGGTCGAGTTCGAGTACACGTCAGGGGTCGAGTAAGCACTCGTGTATCGGAAGCTGGACACGACCTCATCTCCGTTGGGCCATGCTACTAGCAAGAGTCCTACACAAATTTTAGAATTAATACAATTTCTTGGGGAGGCGAGTAATTGCAGTTGGATATTTGCGGTTGCGTATATAGGAGGTTTTCACGAAAATACAGCCAACGGGGGAAGGAGAATTTGGTAATACATACTGCCAGTCATTCCAGGTCCGAATGCCAACGCACCCCAACCAGCGCCATCAGTGAGAGGTAGCACCATCTGGCCGATAAATTCGGTAGTCGGATCCTCGGGAGTGGCCATACCGAAGCTGTAGCCGGTGGTGTCCGCATAGGTTTGGAAGTCGATACCAGTGTTGGAATCCGTGTAAGCCGTCGTCTTGACCGCAGCCGCTGCCAGCTGGGCAAGCCCAGCGAGGGCAAAAGAGCCCGCGAGGGAGGAGTGCATCTTGTTTGACTTTTTCTTGAAAAGACTGTAATTGTTATATAGACTGGCGATATATCTTTGTAAGGGTTAGAGAGTTTCGAAATGAACGTAAGTGGGCCTTCAAAGGCAGGAATAGAATTCAATGAAAAGAATGACAAACACCGAACTAGCGGCGATGGAAGGTGAAAAGAATGGATAAACAACCCCGAAAGAAATCGTGAAATGGGTGAGAACAGAAATCAGAACGAGCGGGAGGGCAGGAGATCTGATATTTCTATAGAAAGTCCACCTCTGCTCTGCGGTACAAGCCTGGTCGGCATAGCCTAGACTCTAGAGATCCTATCTATCATCCACCGCTTCTGGGCCCCCCTGAAAAGAGCCTCAGGCAAAGCTACAGGCGCTCGGGAGCTGAACCGATTGAAGGAAAAACATCTTGGCATGAAACAAGGTGCGCGTATCCATTCAATGTGATAGCCTGTTCGGGCAGCTGTCGGTAGGAGATATGGAGCCGCATCTGGGGGTTGTGGATATGTACGGTCCTACTAGATCACGAACAACCTCATGGTGAGCCGGTCTTGTTAAGCTTGAAAGCTTGAAAGGCCCGCTCAATCCCTCTATCCATAATTTAAACATCAGGTGCACTACCCCGGGCCTGCTAGCGACTAAAGTTCTCAAGTAGAAACTGATCCGGGGGCTGTTGGGAATGGCAAGTCGGTGATTGGCCAGACGAGATGACTTTGTTTCAGTCATATAGCGACCTGGGATCAAGCGGCTCTGCTGGGCTCATCCATCGCTTCGGTGCTCGGCTAGGTTCTGGGGATGACGAGATTGGCTCAATACTGGCCCAGCACTATAATCACGACGGCGACCCCAGGCCATCCCATCTATGCCCTGGCTTACGACCCCGGACGCGACCTGGACTCCGGCTCGACTCCGTTTATAGTTCTAGATCTCTTTGACAGTTCCTGCAGGACAACTGAAGCTCATTCATTTCCCCCCGCGTGGCGTTGATTATTTTTGCATGCTGGCCAGTCTACTGATACGACGTTTGGCATTGATCGAATGGCTGCGCAGCGTGGGATCGATTGACATGGATGCCGCGTGGGGATTTTGGATCTTTGCGTGTGGCGTATGATTTACGAGTGATTGCTCATCGGCCGATTCGCTGTGATCTGTAATATGATGCCATGATTTGATATATATGGACTGGGTAGATACGGCGCTTACCAGGTAACTAGATATGTTGGTGATGGTGCACGCGTCACTTGCAATCAAAGCTCTACAATTTCCCCCAACACTGTAGATACCTAGGTTAGGTTAGGTAGGTACGGAAGTGTCTAGTCGTCAGTGTCGGAATCTCGTTCTGGTATTCCAAGAAGAAATTACACGGTAAGTCTTCACAAACATTCCTTGGATGATAAAAATTCCAAGATCTGAGGCACAAAGAGAAAAATAACCTGGCTCGAATGACCGGCCCTCCAAAAACAACTGAGCAGGTATTGATCGTATTATAGTCGAGTCGTCTTAGCACACCTTCAGTCAGGGAGGGAGCCCCAATGATGCGGGGCCAACTATGTACCTCGTAGGTAGGTTAAACCGTTGCACTGTGATTCTTCGATTCCCTTTGTAAACCATCTCATCCTTCTATTCCCCATTTTTGTTATTCTTCCTTCATTTGCACAGTCACTGGTATCACATATCCCTCCAGTCTACCATGCCTGCTCACTGTGAAATGTGTCAATCGTGAGTTGAGTTCAGCATATTGTGACATGATGGAAATACGGGCGCTTCATCGTCAGTGGATTGGAGCACTAGGTAATCCGAATCACCGGCCCGCCTCAGTCTGACAGCTGTCAGCTGGTCATGATCGGTACAGATTACTGGGCGTCAGGTATGACTGGCGTACCGCGACCCAATGCGGATCCATCCAACATCTCAGCCACGATGACTCTTGCAGCACTTGGTTCTTGAGTCGTCCTCGGTCTTATATGTCCTTCTATTCATGTTGCCTTGTCTACCTATATGAAAGCCACTCCATGAATCGACCTGGATTTTCATTTCGGATGGAAATATCAATCTGCGCTGTCAAAGTAAAGAGTTGGGAGGCGAAGAATCCAGCCTAAATTTGTCACGACGACCAAAAAGGACCACACAGCGTCTAAGGATCGG
The DNA here is from genome assembly GCA_018115615.1 of Pestalotiopsis sp. DP-2020a. Classification (NCBI taxonomy): domain Eukaryota; kingdom Fungi; phylum Ascomycota; class Sordariomycetes; order Amphisphaeriales; family Sporocadaceae; genus Pestalotiopsis; species Pestalotiopsis sp. DP-2020a. The sequence goes on along the minus strand of JACVEI010000055.1, from coordinate 657,948 downwards.
AGGACTCCATCCAACCGTCTTCGGGCTGGCCCGACTTCTTCACGCACTTACGCCTGCCGTGAAGTTGTGATGGCATCTCAGCAGGATGGGGCAGATGACGCTGTGCACGAGTTGCTCGCACGAGCCAATGGGCTCCTGTCGGAATTGTCGACTTTTGCCGCCCATTTCAACAAGGTGGCAGACTCGTACAGCGGTGACGGCGCTCACATTACCGCGAGTGCCGTCAACTATCTGAGGCAGCAGCTGAAAAGCGAGGTGCAGGCGCTCAACGGCATCCTCGAGAAGCAGTCCGGCCCAGACAGCGTCATGTCAACCCATCGCGTCTCCTCTACCAATCTGCCTTTCTTTGAGTCGCTGTGGGCTTATGCAAAACAGTCCCACGATCTGGTTGCCCTGCGGAAATGGGTTTGCAACGGGCAGTTCGGCGGAAAGGATGTTCTCGCCCCGGGCACTCATATCGTTCACATGGCCGGTGACTCTATCCCCTCTAAACATACGTCGACGCTTGTCGATATCATGGCAGACGGAGGCCGGACTTGGATCAAAATTGCAGCAACCACGACGAAACGCCTGCTGTGGGACATGACAAAACTAGGCTGGGCCATCGGCGCTGATGACAGCGATGATGAAGACGCCGACATGACAGATGACGAACTCGAAGACATACCACTCTTCAAGGCCGCCAAAGGTCTGGCCGTCTCGGCAAAATCTTATCGAATTCGTGGTGTTTCGCCAGCTGTGCGCCTGATTTTGCCGCGCATCGCTAGTGGTGAGTCCAGAGACGCCGACCTGGTCCTGAACAGGATACGTGCTCTCGGAATCGAGGTCTTGTGCAGCAACGAGCTGGACAGCCTTGAACCCGTCCCTTTGACAGCAGAGATCTTGGAACAGATGGCGCCGAGTCCAATGTTGGCTTTTTCGGAATCCCTCAACATAGACACGTCTATACTAATTGGCCTTATATCCGACTTTTCCCACTCTTCGGTCGAGAGGCAACCTTGGTTCACAGCCATGCAGCTAGGCCATCTCGCAAATGAAGAGAAACGGCAAATAGCCACGACTTGGATATATCCTGCAATGGGCAGCAGACGTTTGATTTGCACGCCCGAAGCAGCGAGCACCTGTCGGGAGATTGTGACCACAATTGGAACACCGTCAGAGATCGCACGCATGAATCTCTTGCTTTGTGAGGATCCCACCGTGTCTCGGGAACATGTCTTGCAAGAATTCGGAAAACTGTCAGATCATGAGGTTCCGTAAGTACCACGCATTCCCTTCGTCCTCATCCTAATTGCAAAGCGCGTGATTCGAATTTGTGACTGACCTGCTTGACGGTACAGGCATGACTTGCAACTTCCTGTCAAAATCGTAGAGAGCACAAATATCAAGCCAGAGCTCCCAGCAGAAGTCTGGGAGGCGTTGCGCGAAGTGACGGAGCCGACGAAATCAGTCTTCGCCTTCGGCTGGGCATCTCGATACACAACTCTGACCTCGAATGGTGCGGGTATCACCAGTCTGACCAAGAACCTTGAAGAATTGTCTTATCAAGCAGAGTGGCCATCAATTTGGCTGTGCCCTTTTAGTCGTTCTTTGGTTGGAGTACCTAAACATCTTCGCGAAGGGGAAGAATAAATCTTGTCACGACTATCGGAAACTCTTCTGTTGAGGCGAAGGTTATTACGATTCATAGGTGAAAACGCTTAGAACCGCGCTCACATGGCATGATTGCGATATAGATACCAGCAGCGGACCAAATCGAGGGGTTTATTGGCCGCTCGGCTGGGCAATCAAGGGCAAAGACAGATATACCTCGTAATAACTCCTGGGTTGCCACAGAACAGTGTCCTGTTCAGACCAGGTGCGAATGCATCGATTCGCGAAATCGATGACAGCATGGCTTACGAACAGCAGGTCGGGGCCTCAAACGAGTTAGGTCTCAAGTGTCATTGGCATTTTTCAAAGAATATATACAAATGAATTGGGTCGTGCATCATCGTTGAGATGGCGATTCCTTTGGCACGCTAATTAACCATCTTCAATTCCGTGCGATATCTCTCCCGCCAAGCCAGACAAAAGCCCAGCTTATCATGATCATGAATTTCCTCCTCCAGCTGCGCGTCCAGCCCAGACTGCCCGATCTCCAGGCGAGCCACGCCGCGGGACCGCTCCAGTCCTCCTTGCCTCCAATGACGCCGTCGTGCTGCCCCAGATACGCCAGCAGAGCGCGCTGCTGATACTGGAACGGTTTCGACGGCGACATGGACGACTCGTCCTGGTTGAGCGTTTTCGAGAGGTACTCTGCCTTCTGCAGCGCCACCTCGGCGAGAGTGGGCAGGGACTCGCCCTCAATGTCCGCGGCGTCACCGAGCCCAAAGACGTCCTCGATCGGGCTGCCGTCGGGCCGCAGGATGCGCAGGTACTTGTCCGTGACCATCCGCGGCAGGCCCTTTTCGGGCTTCTTGACGTCGAGCTTTTCGACGAGCGAGCACGCCTTGTTGCCCGTGGCCCACAGCAGCAGGCCGTACGGCAGCCGGCCGTCCTCCTTGGTGACGATGGCGTCGGCCTCGACGCTCTGGATGTGCGAGCTCGTCTTGAGCTCAATGTGCTTGCCCTGCAGGGACTTGGTGGCGTACTCGGTGAGCTTGGAGTCGAAGGTGGACAGGATCTGGGGCGCCACGTCGTGGATGGTGATGGTCAGCTTGCCGTCGAGGTGCGGGTACAGGAAGCGCATGTCCTCGTTCCAGAGGTCGTAGATCTCGGCGGCCGCCTCCATGCCGATGGCGCCGCCGCCGACGATCCGCACGCTCAGCAGGCCGCGCTGCTCGGCGTCGCTCGCGCCCGGCAGGCTCGCCTTGTCCAGGACCTCGAGGATGCGCTGCTGGATCAGCCGCGCGTCGTTGGTCGTCCGCAGGAACAGCGCGTGGTCCTGCGCCCCCGGCGTGCCGAATGTCTGAATGTCGCAGCCCGGCGCGATGCACACCTTGTCGTACGCCACGTCAAACGCCCGGCCGTCGTCCCCGTCCCCCGTCGTGGCCGCCGACTTGCAGCGGATCGTCCGCTTCTCAAAGTCGATGCTCTCGGCGACGGCCTTGTAGTACTTGAGGTCGGTGCGGTGCTTGCGCCGGACCGGCTCCTCGGCCAGGCGGAAGTTAAAGAGGCCGCATGCCGCGCTGGCCAGCAGCGGAGTATACTGGATCGTGCGGACGGGAGAGATGACGGTCACGTCGTACTTGGCCAGCGACAGCTTCTGCGAGAGGGTAAAACCGGCCCAGCCGGAGCCGATGATGGCGACTGACTTTTTGGCCATGCTGATGTGATTCGACGCTATGTTAACAGAAATTGATTTGATATGAGAAGATGAACGCTACTAAATGGATATAAAATTTCCTCATTTTGAGTCGGGCGGCTTCTGGCTTTATCAATGTTTGTTTCCGGTCTATTCAAGTGCGTGTGTTTTCTTGACTCGGTATCTTAGACGTCATCAAAGGTCATTGCTTTATAATGCTGTGACATTGTGTGGACCGTACCCAGCTGTCAATCATCCCGACCCCTGCATGAACAAGACCGTTTTTTACTCGAGTATAAGCCTGAAAGCCTCGACTCTTCTCGAAACGACACTATCATGGTTGAAAGCGCAAAGGTGATTCGCTTGCTATTAGGTAACCCGGCAGTTCATCCTGAAGCGATCCTTGGCAAGCTCCCGGAGCTTGTCTTTACTGTAAGGTTCGGTTCAAGGTCGGCGTTGTGGCAGGGCTGGCGGGGCCTTTCTTCCGTCACTGTTCGGAGAACACTCGGGCTCCAGGTTTGATCATAGACAGTTCCTACATTGATTTTCATCGCTCGTTTGGTGGTTTCTATTGTTCTGTTACAATGTTGGTACTTCCAGGGAATACGGGGCCTCATCGCCACATTCGCACGACAGGCGAAACGGATCATAATCCGAGGCCTTTCATCGCCATACTCCTCTGTTCTATGGACTTGAGACGGCGCAGACTTCGGCTTTTCGGGGTTTTATCGTTTTCAATGTCAGCTCCCGTCCCTGGCCTTGTGGTTGGGATTTGATCGAGCTTTGTTGAATAACATTAAGAGTAACAGCATTGATAATTGTTGCGCGCATTGACTTCAGTACCTGCCAAGAAAGTTATAGTACTGGCCCCCGCCGAGTATAGCAGCACGCCCTATACACCTGGGACCTCAGCCATGCAGGCACCATTTTTTAAATAGAACAAGGACAGATTCTGGACCTTTTAAGCTCTTTCTCCAGAAACTAGATTCTCAAAGCTTGAAATAGTATCCCCCTAGTTACCCTCGCGCAGGACAAAATCAATCACTGTCCTGTTGGGTCCAGGCCAATGCTTCCTCGCCCTAATGAACCACAAGCCAACGGTCCCAACCATCACCGCCCCGAACACGGGGCCGCAGTAGTTCATATTGGCCGCCGTCACGGGCAGGTTGTTCGGAAACGGCAGCCAGGTCATGACCCAGACCGTGTACACCAGCGCGACGGCGTTGACGAGGGGCCCGGCCCGGCCGAGATTCCACTCGCCGAGCTCGACGCCGCCGCCCGCCCCCGTCCGCGCGTACAGCACGCAGGCGAGGACGATGGCGTAGCTCAGGTAGCACGCCAGCGACGACAGCGAGACGATGGCGCCAAAGGCAATGTACGTCGCGCTGCCGACGTTGAGCAGCGCGAGCGCCGAGCCGAGGGCGCAGGTCAGGACGACGGCGCGCAGCGGCACGCGCTGGCCCGCGTCGACGTGGCCAAAGTACCGCGGCAGCCCGCCGTCGCGCGCCCACGCCCACGTCAGCCGCGACACGGACGAGACGACGCCCAGGTTGCCCGTGAAGCCCATGAGGACCAGGCAGGACACGAGGCCGATGGTGGCCGTCTCCCCGACGGCGTGCACCATGATGGTGACCAGCGGACTGGATGCCTCTAGGAGAATGTCCAGTGCAGGCATGGATATCTATGTTCATCCGGAATGGTAAGCAGATACTCAGTGAAGACGTCATCATGGTGAGCAAAAACATACACCGAACGTGATGGTCATGATGAGACCTAGAAGGGCATTGGTCGCAATCGACCAAAACAGGGCACGGGGGACTGCCGCCTTGGGGTTCTTGGTCTCCTCGCCCATGTGAATGACACTTTCAAAGCCTGCACTAATGTCAGCACACTAAGGCATTTGTATAGGCTGCTCTCTACGACTGCTGCTCACTGATGTACAGGAAGATATTCGACAAGGCACCAATATTAGCCGAGACGAAATAATTGTCCCAGCCGGTCGAGACATTGGTGACGAGGAAGACGCTGGGGCTGTTGCGCGGAGACATGACCCAGATCGTGACGACAAAGATGACGAAGAGGCAGACGTTGAGGACGCCGTTGAGGAGCTCGAACCACGGCACCAGGCGGAAGGCGTACATGTTGATGGCGGCGCAGAGCCACAGCGTGCCGATGGCGATGACGGCCGTGTGCCAGCCCCCGGGGGTGTAGTCGTCGTGGGCGAGCTGCACCAGGCCCTCGAAGATGATGGTCGTGCCGTTCAGGCAACTGGCGAGCAGAGCGACGTAGGCGAACCAAGTCGTCCACCCCTGCAGCCAGGTGAGGAAGAGTTTGAGCGACTGGGGAGCAAAGTGCTGCCGCAACTGTCAACACCTATTCCGACTGTAGATGACTCAAGAACTCGGCACTCGGGCTGTAACGAGACTACTCACATATGTCCAATAATACTGCGCACCTGCGATCGGCTGGATGGAGGCCATCTCGGCAAACGAGGCAGTCTGGCAGAGCGCGCCGAAAGAGACGATGATATAGCTGAAGAACCATGCCGCCGGGCCACCGTTCGCCAGGGCAAAGTACATATTTCTACCGTTCCCACCACGTCAGATTTCAACCATCCTATGTCCAGTGCAATGTACGTACCCAGCCGTATAATACCATGTCCCCAAATAGACTATGTTAAAGGCAAACAGCTGCGGCGCAGAGAAGAGCCGGCGAGTTCTCGTCTGCTTCTCAATGATGGACGGCGGCTCCGAACCGGGCTTCTCCATCGTGACTGGTTGCGCCGACACATCTACCGGGCGCAAGTCGGATTTATTCTTGTTGGCCACGTTCGCACTTGGGCCGGATTATGTGAGTAATCGATACACACGAAACTTTGAGCGGTCATAAAATTGGGAGGGGATAGCTTGCTCAAATATTTCAGTTACTCGAAGAGGGGTTCGTACGCAGCAGCTGCATATCCCGGCAACCAGACGTATGAGTGGCGAAAGAGTTGTTCAGCTTGGAGGAAGGAAAAGCAAAGGCAGTCATCTATGTACACGTTTGTACCACTGTCCCGTCGAATAGCAATGATCATGTAGACGGGCGAGGCATTATCTTACTGCATTGGAGACCGCGTCAGAGATTTGCGGCTTGGGCTTGACAATATTGGTGTAGCACAGATATCGTGCGTGGGATGCGGGAGACTGCATCCGCCGTATATTCAAGCATCTCACTACTCATCTACGTCTAGGGCCATCTCGGGCTTGTTACGGTACTGACGAAGCAGAAGATGGCCGAGGTGTGGAAGAGAGAGTCCAGGCCCATGGCTGCCCGCTGGAGGGCGAGGTGGGATTGCATGAACGCCCGCATATTTCGTGCAGCACTGCAGATGCTTATGATCTGACAAAAGTCTGCGCAGGCGGCCAGGTTTTTGAAGTTGCACACATTCTTTAACCTCTTTTTTTTGTCGTATTATTATTATATAAGAGATCAGACAGAAATCATCTGGACAATGTTATCAAAACTACCAAAAGACTTTTCAGATTCGGCATAAATGCTTGGATGAAAACCATGGGTATACGTAGACTTTTGTAGGTATATTATAGCAAGAGTTCGCGAATATTGCCACGGAATCCTGACTAAGCTATATCATATCATGCGGGGATGCAAGGTGCCGACGATGTAATCAAAAGTAACGACTTTTTATACCTAGGGAATATGCGAGAGGTTGTATGCATGTGTACGTCGTAGCGAAAAGGAACTTTACTCGCTAGGGAGCGGGCAACTAGTCGACATTGGCATGTGTCCCGCCCGATTTGCCGTTGGGGCTTGAATATACGTATGTTTAATGGTCTCATTTGACAAGCATGGAAGTCTACCACTTCATATGATACTACATGGAATACGTGAAAACAAACCATCATGTACAAGATACCATCTTGTCCTTTCAGGGGTTCACCGTGGCAAAAAAATAGTCATTCATGTAATGTCTATTTTGGCTAGTTTGATTTTTTGATTTTGTGAGGGTATAGTTCGGCATGCTAAAGAAAGCTTTGAATAATCATAAAAGTCGGTTTATACAACAACAGCCTCCTGTTCCCACTCGCGCGGGTTCTGTCTGCTTTGTCTGTTCTTAACCTATTTACAAGAAGGCAACGGCGGCAATGGCACCAAAGGCCAGGGCCACGATGTTCCAGAGACCGCTGGCGGCCACGGCGGACGAGCCGGCCGTGACGATGGTCGACTGGGTGGTGGAGTTTCCGGACGAGGGGACCTTGACGCCCGTGGTGGCCGTGGCGGCCGAGTTGGACGAGGTGGCCGTGGTGGCCTTGACGGGCACGACGCTGTAGGCCTTGGTCATAGTGACGACCTCGGGGGTGGACTCGGCCGTCTCGAGAGCCGGGGTGGACTGGGCGACCTCGACCGAGGTCGAGTTGGCCTTGAAGGAGTAGGCCGGGTAGGAGGAGGGGGCCTGGCTGCTGACGGCAGGGACCTGGCTGCTGATGCTGGGGACCTGGCTGCTGGAGCTGGAAAACTCCTGGATCACGTAGGCACTCGTGGTGGGGACGGTGCTGCTGGTGACCACGGCGGACGACTTGACGGCCGAGCTGCTGGTGGCAGCAGTGACGGTGACAGTGACAGCGCTGGGCGTCTGGGTGACGGTGACGGTGCTGGGAGCAGCGCAGATGGCCGTCGAGTTGGCGACGGACAGCGCAGCGACACCGCTGCTCGAGACAGTGGCGGTGCTCTTGGCGACGGTGGCGGTCACGGTCTTGGTGGTGGTACCAGTGATGGACGTCATTCTGATCGTCGACATGGAGCCGCCAGTGGCAGTGGCCTCGGCCTCGGTCTGTGTCACGGGACAGATCGTGCTCGAAACGGTCACAATTTCAGTGGTCTTGGACGTCGAGGCGGCCGTGGGGTGGCAGCTGGAAGCGGACGAAGGGCAAACGGTGACGTCCGAAGTTCTGGTGCTGACAATGTAAGATGTGCTCGAGGAGACGATTGTCTTGACCGAGGTGCTGGCCGATGCGATGGCCGACGAAGTCCTCACGGCGTCGGTGCTTGCGGAGGCCTTGGCCGAAGTGCTGGGCGCGTGGCTTCCCGAGACGGTAGCAGAAGCAGATCCAGAAGCAGCCTTGGAAACAGAGGCAGAAGCGGAGGCTGAGGCAGAGGCCGAGGCGGTGGTGACGGGGACAGAGCCGGAAGCCTTGGGGCCCGAGCCGGAGGCCGAAGCCGAGGCAGAAGCCTGTTCAACTGGACAGACCGTCGTGGAAAGAATCTTTGAATGTTATGAATATACGACGAGACCGAGGATCACAGGGAGCAACATACGATGACCTCAGTAGTCTTGGAGGTAGAAGCAGCTGTCGGGTGGCAGCTGGAGGCTGAAGACGGGCAGACGGTGACATCAGAAGTTCTGGTGCTCAGAACGGTCGAGGTCGTGTATGCCACATCGGTAGATGCCGAGTTGGAGGCAGTAGCCGAGGCCTCAGCCTCAGCAATCGGACAAATCGTGGTAGAAATGACAATCAGCTCCGTGGTCAACGACGTAGAGGCGGCAGTAGGATGGCAGCTGGAGGCCGAGGAAGGGCAGACAGTCACGGCCGACGTCTTGGTGCTGACAATGTAGGACGTGCTAGAGCCCAGCGACTGCGTAGCGTTTGCGACGGGAGCAGTCAAATCCGAGACGATCGGAGAAGTGCTGAAGGACGAGACGACGGGAGCGACACTCAGGCCCAGGCTGATGGCCGGGTAGCCGCCGGGGGCCTCGGAGGTGGCGGGAGCCGACGAGGTGGCGGCAGCGGACGAGGTGGGAACCGCGACGACCGACGACTTGGAAGTCTCCTCGGGCTGCGGGCTCGAGCTGTTTCCAAAAGCATAAGACTGAGCAGCCGTCAGGACGGAGCTGCTGGACGAGGCCGGAGGCTGGGCCTGGACGGCGGCGGAGACGGGTCCAAGGGCCGCAGCCAAGGACATGAGCGAAAACCCCTTCATAATGATCGACTTTTTCGGGAGATGATTTGTGGTATCTAAGAAATGATTATAGAAGGATTGTCAACATGCGCGTTTATACGGTATAAAGAGTGACTGATGTTGTGATTAATTAAAAACAACAACACCTTAAAAGAATGGACAGCAAGTTGCGATGTGTATACAGCAACGAGCAAAGACAGATGCCAAGAAGAGGTCGAACTGTAAGGTTACGAGGCAGTGGGCGGGCTGGCCTCTCTTTTGTATACTCCCATGTTCGACAAGGATTATCGCGAATCCTCTTGTCGAGGGCCGGCGTCAAACCCGTTCCTTGGCCAGTTCCGGTGCAGGAGGGCGGGCAGTGTGCGTGTGACTGGCCAACCTACCTAGCAGCCAAGATTTGATAGCTGCCTTCATTGGAGAGCAGAGAGAGTGTGTATCCGGAATTTGGTGGAGAAAGGGGTGTAGGCTAGCAATTGTGCCCCCTCGGAACTCCATGGCTTCCCTGTGTTGATAATGAGCAGTTCATGCTCGTATACCCACCCACCTGCCGCTTTTTGTCGCAGCGGTTCACCGCGCGGCCGGTGGGCAATAATGTGTACAAGGCCTGGCCGCCTTCTTCCAATATTCCATCTTCGCTGCTACTCTCAAGTGAAGCATCCTCGAATGAGAGCAGAACATTCACCAATTTTGCTCGTTCGCGCCGACCTGGGCGGTGATCCGTCTGCCGAGACAGATAGACTCATTGAAGGTACGAGTAGCTGCCGATCTCTAGACGTTTGAAACCCTCTCCAATCTTACAGGAAGCATCGTACGTAGACCTTCCACCGGACTAGGCAGTTGGTGGAGAATCCCAATGGGTCGTTAATTTAAGCAGGGCGTCCAAGACGAGAGCGCTATAGCCAACGGCCGGCGCTTCCCTAGTGGGCTTGACATCTCGCAAAACCCGGTCCGTCCGGGGTGTCGTATTGCTGCCAGACTGTGGACCAACAGAAGGTTTGCGCAGTTCTGAATGAGTAAATTAAAATCCTCCCAAGACTGATGATTGATGTGGATGTTGACCTGGTCGTTGAGGTCGGCTTCCTCTATTTTTGGGATCACAAAGACAACATAATGCGCGTGGTAGCATTACATGCAGAATGTTCTGCCGAGAATAACGCGGCGGCGCTTAAAATATCCCGAGGTCCCTGGTCATTCATTGCTCATGTCTTTACAGTAAGCTCATGACGATCCGGTATATCCAAGGCTTACACGTACCTATTCGAAAGTCACCAGTCACTCGATGAGCGGCATTTCTTTCTCACCAGTCGTCATGTGATCTGCAGCAACGTACAATATAATCAAGGTTAGCCTGCGGTCTGTCCGCCCCGACCGAGTGCTATTTGACGCACATCGTTGAGTCGAGACCATAAATGTTCTGCCATGTATGGTAATACCGAACTACTAATACAGAGATCACCACTCGCTGATTGGCGGTGCCATACTCATTTGAAAATGTTTTGACTGATTATTCATTGGCTATCTTGTGTGAACACTCAAGTAACCACCTGTGCATACCATGTACGCACGTATTGACCATTTGGTCAAGCACATCGCTCCACTCTTGCGGGCGATGTCAATGATGAAAAGAGACAGAGGTTCCCTTTCCCTGTATCTCTCTGATGCCTTCCAATCGGCAGCTATCCATAGTGTACAAAAAGCCAACCATCAAGGCTCCATGCCATTCCCCTTAACGCCAGCCGATGCTTATGCAATGAAAAATTGGTATCTTTATGCTGTGTGCTGCTCCTCTCCATCTTACACCATGAATGACTCTCCACATCCGCATTCCTCCTCTGTTATACACTGTCAGTATCATTCATGAGGAGTGGCTGGGGCTCAGAATTGCAACTCACTGATGTTTGGGTTCTTGAACGTGAATCGTTGACTGAGCTTGTCCTCGATCCAGTCCATTTCACTTCCGATAATGCTGAAGAGAGCCTTGCTGTCGATCAAGACCTTGACGCCATCCTGCTCGACCGTCTCGTCAAAGGGACCGGCCTTGTCCACCCAGTCTAGATGATACGCGAGACCACTGCAGCCCCTGTTCCGTACACCGATCTTGATCATCTTAGGTTCGGGTCCCTCTAGCATCTCACGCAGATGCTCAACAGCGGTCGGGGTCAGCTTCATAGCTGCCTTGCGCGGTCTGAGCTTGCGCTTTCTCTCCGGCGCAGGCTTCGGCTTCTGGGCCTCCTTCTCGGGAAGAGGCGAGGTCGCTGCAGTCTGTGTCACTGGCTCCTTGGGTCCCGACGGAGTCACAGCAGGTTGCGGCGGCCTCGTCTCGTGGACTTGTGGTATGGGGCTTGCTATCGAGCCCTCAGGCAGGTTGCTTCTCTGTCCAGTGGGCTTCGCAAGAGGGTATGGCTGATACGAAGGTGCGGATGAAATTTTCTCTGAAGAGGCAGTCCAGTACTTGGACTGGGAGAACTGCCGCAGGAGGTGCTGGCAGGGCCGCGACGAGCGTGAGGTCGGCAGCGCAAGGCGACTGAGCAGCAGCGAAGGCGCGGCCTTGTCTAGCACCAACCGTGGCGCATTCATGGTTGGCGATTGTGTGGGTGCGGAAAGTCTATAATCGAGAACGAGGTGGCGATCTTGCTATGAGCGCATTTGAGAAAAGGCGCGGCAGAAGTAGCGTCGGTCGAACGTCTCGAGGTTGTGATGCTGGAATGATTAACAGAACGTCGACGGCGTTTGCAGACAAGGTGAAGTGAGTGGTGGCTTGTTCGAGGAATGCAGTTGGAATAGTATGTTCAAAGATGGATCATTCGATACTTGCTTTGAAAGCACCAACGAACGGCACCAACCAAGGTCCCTTAACCGATGACATAAATCGGCGGCGGAGAGACCCGGTTAAGCAGCTCTCGGCCAACCACGGGGCGTCTTTTGTCAGCGGGGGCCACGAGCGTGACCTGGCCCTTTTTCGACTCGAGGGCAGTTTTCGGGCTGTCGGTCAGCAGGGGCCCGTGATCGGTGACGCGGCGTATCGTTTATCCAGCTCGAGCTTACGTATGAAATCTGAGCCCCCGGCCCCCGCCGTCCAGGTGTCTGCCCCACCATTCATTCGAGACCCTGCAGCGATAAACGGCGGCCAGCAAACCCAGTGCCTGGTGGCTGAAGCAGCGGGCGTAGGCACCTTAGTGTCGGCCGACAATAGCAGCCAATGCACTGAGCCCAGTGTGAGAAACTGGTGCTATCCCAACTAGATCAGCACCTTGTTCCAGCGCTGTTGGAGGCCGAAGGTAGGTAGTCGCAAAGTTGATGGCTGCATACCTTAAATGTAGAGGACAGTTTGGCCAAGCTACAAGGAGTAAATAATATTGTCAGAGCTTGGTGTTGCAGAGCTCGGCGTCTTCTGTTTCGACGATTTGCTCACAGGGCGCCCTTCTTTTCTTTTTCTCTTTTCTCTCTCTTATCTTTCCTGTGCCTTCCTGACGAGCGGTTCGAAACCATAAAGTAAGCGGCATCGCTGGGTGCTGTCTTGTCGTCCTTCCTCCCTCCTCGGACTCACCTCCATGCATCGCCCGGAGTCAGTTGGCAGATATGGAGGCGTCTCCCCTGACCCAACAGGCGCGCCCTGAGATCTTCCAGCAGAAGATTGTACAGCTGTACGAAGCACTATTCAAGGTTCGGGATCTCTCTGGAAAACTCATTGTGCACCAAGTGAATTGGCCAGGCTGACTCGAGCGTTCAAGGTATGATGCCTCTCTTTGCGCTGCGCAAACCGATATCCGCCCAAAAGTGCAGTCGCTGACTGTACACCCGCCGGCCAGGACGAAGTCGACCCCGATGCCGATATTGACAAGCCCGAGGGCTTCTGGCGAGAGTTCTTCCTCCTGAGACCGGACCGAGCTGCCCTCCAGCGAGTATTGGGCGACCTGAGCCCAGATGACCTACTCGCTCTACATTCACAAACCAGGCAGCTATTCGCAAGGGCTGTCGCGTGCCTCAAGAAAGGAGCAGGGCCTGCAAGCCTGCATGCGTTGGATGTGCGTCGCACCTACTTGCCCCTGAATCATATGAGTCGACTCTACGTTGGAAAGTTTCCTGACCGCGGTAACAGACTATGACAACCTTCTTTTCTGCGGTGCTGCCCAAGAAATATACGAACCCGAGCTCAGACATCATTGCTGTCCTTGCCGGACTCGACCATGTCGACCAGATCTTTACCGACTTCGTGGCCGCTTTGGACGCCATCATACGAAATGCCGACACGTGTAAGTAGTCGCCTGCCTTACATCTGTTACGCGGCATTGTCTAAGACAGTACAACTCTAGTGGACTTGCGCCAGAAGGCCGTTGAAGTCGTCCTAGCCATTACCTCGGGGGCGTACCAGACAAGCCTTCTGACATACTTCATTCACCGGGACTTGTTCCCCGCCATCATGAAGTTTATTCAGGACTCTGACACGCCAACGCGAGTCTTGGAGCCCTTTACCCTGCTTGGCCTGCTTGCCAACTACAACAAATTTGAGTTCCAGAACCCTTATCAGTTGCGTCTGAATGACTTTGTCAATGAGGCGGCCATCCAGAAAATCATTCATTGTGTTGGCCAAACATGCCGGAATCTACGAAACCAATATGTAGACATCCAGGAGGATCTTCCTGAGGGCTGGACCCTTGCCTCTACACTCAGCATGTTGAAGCTGGGTTCCATCGCCCCTGGCGCGAGAGCTGCGCCGAAGAAACCCGTCTACGACCCCGAAGTAGCCAAGCAAATGTTTTCTGAGCTGTGAGTCTTTCCGTCTTGCCTCATTCGTGTATGGCAACTGACATCTATTCAAACATAGACCTGGCGAAGACGCGGCTGTTCTTTTGGGCACCTACGATTTCGCCCATGCCAACAAACTGTTCTGCTTCAACCTGGTCTCGCTGCCCGCCGAGAAGGGCGAGGAGCAGCCTATCGCGTGCCTAGTATCGCTGACATCATATATGCTACAGCATGCCTTCTTGTCAAATCGAGCGACGAGTTATGCTCATTTGAGTCTGATGGTATTCAGACTCGTCATCGAGGACCAGCTCTTGTGCAAAAGAATCTGCGGCGAGGAGAGCAAGATTGCTGTCCGCCTATGCCGGCAACGCTCGCCCTATCTGCCCATGGTGCGCGGTGAGCGCATCTTGGCCACGAGCGTGCTCGACACCATGGTCGACGGTATCAACCACAATCTCCGCAGGCGGCTCGATGTCAGCCTATACAACCTCTGCACTGGCATTATGCTGCGCATCATATCATACCTGTCGCGATCTCGGACTCGGCTGCAGTATCACTGGTCAGAACTGTTCCGGTCGTTACTGTCCCTTATTCGCTTCTTGACCTCGTATGCATCTGATCTGAAGGATTTGTCCCAAATTGAGACACTGCTGGATCTTGTGGTCAACCTCTTGGCTTTGTCTCTGTCATCTGGCGAGGCGTTCCTTCCTACGCCAGCCGCCTACGATGACCTCTTCTACAAAATCGTCGAAAGCGGAGACGTGCTCACCAAGTTCCGGGATACATACAGTCTTTCAAACCGGCCCTCCAACTCAATCGATACATTGATCAACGTGAGCACGCACTACAAGTCCATGCTGGACGCCGGCGGGTCCAAGAAGAATCTCCTCACGAGCTCCGAGGTTACCGATCTCATCAAGCAGGGCTACGAGACTCTGAGCATACAGGCCAAGGAGGGTCTGGATGGCTGGGAGAGATACAGAGAAGCAGACGAAAGAAGTCTGTTGAAGAAAATGGCGCGCGCCACTGTCGGCGATGTCAAGGTTATGGTGGAGGCTTGAGTAATGCATCCTCGCTATATCTAGTAATGCAATAAAAGCTTCGTAATTCATCCGGACTACTATGCGACTGAACGACACGATACATCTGATACGTACCATGACTTGGTTTCGGATAGATGACTGGTATATATACCAGGCCCATAATAAGTAACATGCTTACCATAGTGACTCTCAATCCTCGCGGTCGCCAGTCGCTCGCAGGATTCTCGTCATTCATGGACCCAGACGAGGAAATGGGGGGACCCACCGGTAATAATAAGAGAGTGGGCGTCGGTCAAGACGCTGAACGTTGTTGACTTTACCGCTGCGGCCGATCCGTGCTGCTGCGAGAGTCATGTCGACCAACAGCCCAGGTGTTGGCCGTCGAGGCTGTTTCGTATGGTCGGGCCAGGTAGGCCGTGAAGGCAGTTCCACGAGGAGATCTCGACAACCGTCCGTGTGTTTTCTGCTATGGTACATGACAGACGGTGGAAACGTGTACACTATCCACAAGGAGATTGCAAGACTGATGGAAACATGACGCGACACACAAGAAACCTCATACACGCTCATTCCATGCGAAGAAGTCAAATATTAATATCTTTTACCAGCGAAGACAGGGATAAATTGCCTACTTACTCACATCTGTTAGATACCCTCAGATACCATGGATCTTGCATAAGAGTTGAGCGCGTCTGTCATGTACACAAGCGAAACAGAAAAGCAACATATGCAGTGAGTCGCTTAGAAGCTTTTCTTCGCCCTTTGCCAATGCTGTGTCTCGTTCCTGTATGCAAGCTCCATCGAGGAAGAAAGAAAAGAAAGAAGGGATAAGCAAGCTGTTTCTCTGTAGACAATAGTTGCGGCGACCGTGTACTTGGCCCTGTTGATGTTGAAATGCTCATCACGAGATAGAGATGCATATACGAACGCCGTGGGTGCTCATTCCCAAGCCACGGACAGTGGTTGGGCGGCTCGACGATATTAAATCGAAAAGGCATGGCTGTTGTGGTACATTCAGACTGATTTTTGAAGTCCAAATAAGAAAGAGCAATTTAAGTTGCATTATTCTATAGACAAATGTGCGCATTGTGTATTAGACGTCCTCCGTATTTCTCTTATGCAGTGTGAGTGTGCTATTAAGAAATTGTCTCGCATGACCGAGGGGTGTACGCATGTACAATTTATACATCAACTGCAGTCGCACAGGCTCGGATATTCCACAATCGTAGATTCAATGGCCCTTCTCCGACCTATATGTTCTTCCACTTCTTCCAGGGCCATGACTATTCATTTTGTGGCAACGACGCCTTGCTGACGTCCTTCTCTTACATCTTTACCAACATCTGCTCCATAGTACAATACAATATCTGACACCATTTGCATTTGCACTGGGGAGAAGCCCCAGCAGCCGTGAATGACGAAATACGGCTCATCAATGTGCATTAGTTGTTGAGAATAGGAAAATTTCGTAAGTCGCTTATGTGGATTGCTTTTTGACCCCAAGAACGAAATGCAAGCCCCCTCAGATATATACTTTTGCCCGAAAGCTTTCGGGCGGTCATGCAGTTGTCCGTCCACAACATGTAAAACAAGGACAGGGGGGAACTGATCAGGAGCGACTGTGCCCAGACTGGATCAGGAAATGAAAGTGGCCGGTTGGGCCATAGGGAAACGTAAACTCCAACTCCGTGTCTAAATAAAATGACGAAGATGTACGATGTGCCGTGTCGAGGCAATATGGTCGATTAACAGGCGGCAGGAAACCACCCAAATGTGGGGTATCTAAAGAAGATCGAAGAAATAAGAGCACGCACATGCATTCCACAGCAGAGCTCTACTAGAAGTTCTGGGAAATGCCGGCGCTCTGTTGCGGGTAGTGCGAGGGGTTCTCGATTCGGGTGTTGCGTCGAGCTGGGTTGTCACGGATGATGGGCTGACCTCCGCCTTGCGCAGCATTATCGTAGGGGTTGCTGCCGTACTGGTCGTAGTAACCCGGGCCACCGTAAGCCACACCCGTGCCGACATCGCCAGATCCATCGGAGCGACCAGCAGCGCTGTACGAGGACGAGGCGTTGGAAGGACCACGGTGGACGTTGCCATTGCGAGTGTCGGCGGCGGAAGGGCCCATGGCGCCAAGGATTTCTCCCTCGGGTGAGTGAGAGCCGTCGCTCATGAGAGGTTCTCCTGATCTTGTGTCAGAAACGTTGCCATATTGAGTGCCGTCCGAATAAGCCACACCTGCTGCACCACCGGACAAGGTAGTTGATGCTTTACGTCCTGTAGATCCGGCAAGGGTAGTCGAGCCCCAGCCACGGTATCCAGAAGAAGTGTCCTCCTTCATTTCATAGGCACCGCCGGCGCTGCTGCCACCAACATCAGGAAGAGTCGGGTCGGCATTCGGGTTGTAAATGTAATCCTCGACCTCCTTTCTTCGCTCTTCCTCGGCATCCTTTCTCTGCTTTCGTTTTCTCCACCAGAAGATGGCACCGACAACCAGGAGAGCGACAGCTGCGATGGGAACTACGACGGCAATGGCGATCTTGCCTCCATTGTCGAGCTTCCCGCTGCTCGAGCTACTCGAGCCGCCAGTGTAGAGACTTCCGTCGGCATTAGTGGAAGTCACGCCAGCACCTCCCGTCGTGGCAGTGTTGTCAACAGCCTTGGTCGAAGTGATTACAATGATGGTGGTGCTTCCATTTTCGGAGGAGGTCATCTGCGTAGTAATCACAGTACTCGACGGAGTAGTCTTGCTTGATGTCGTCGGAGCAGTGGTGGTGGTAGTAGGAGTAGTGGCTGTTGTGGTTGGCGTGGTGGATGTGCTGGTTGGTGTAGTCTCCGTTGTCGTTGGTGTAGTCTGTGTGGTACTAGTTGGTGTCGTTGCCGAAGTTGTTGTTGTCGGGTCTGTTGTTGTCGTCGGGTCCGTCGACGTAGTTGTCGGAGTTGTCTCCGTTGAGGTGGTAGGCGTAGTCTCCTGAGTGGTTGTGGGTGCAGCCGATGTAGTCTCGGCTGCACTCGCGGAGGTGGTAGCCTCCTGCTGGGTGGCTGTGGTGGTAGGCGTGTTAGTAGACGTCTCCGCATCAGTGGTAGAAACAGGATCTGAAGATGGAGTGGCAGCCGACTCCGACGACTGGTCCGTGACGGCAGCAGCAGTCGTCGGGTCAGCAGCCGCAGTAGCAGTGCCCGTACTGTTAACGTTTGACGAAGACATGGTCAATTGTCTTGCGCCTTTCACTCCAGAGAAGTGCCTGCGACGGGACATGATGTTAGCCGGGATGCATAGAATAATTGGCAACGAATACGACGACGACGACAAGGGAAATGTAAGAATGTGTGAGGCAGGAGTGAAGACATCGCCGGCGTTGCGAGATGCAGAGCAATTGACAGGCCATCGCCGACGACACACGAGATTCACGGGCGTGAGGGCGCGAGTGAGTGAGTTGAGTCGACTAGTGTCAGGCTTCGGCGGCAACCAGTCGTCGCAGTCGACCAACTGGAGCCACGGCTCTGCATCACAACGAAACAGCGCGGCAGCAATGGGGAAAGAGATCAGCAAAGAAAGAGTCGTGCCTGCATACCTTTCAAAGCCTTGGCGTCCGTGCTAGGCTTTCTCGCAGTCTTTTGGGAGAAAAAAGACTGGACGAGAGAAGCGCAACTCGAAGTGGGTTGAGTTGGTGATGTGTTTCGAAGTTGCGATGTGAGACGTTGAAGAAAGCAAGACAGTGGACAGAAAGTGTCGAATGGGTTGGATGGGAAGAGAGACAGGCAGGGCAGGCAGGCCAAGGCACTGGACTGACTCTGGGGGGGGGAGGAACCGGGAGGATCCTGCACCAAAGTAACGTAGCCTGGAACAGGACTGGCGTCTCTGCAAGCCAAGCCTGGAAGCAGGTCTGCGTCTGTTCGGGTTTGGGGTTTGGCTGGTTATTTTTTTTATTTATTTTTTTCGGATGTTTTGGGGGCCTTTTGGGTGCTAGCTGGCTGGTTTGGCTGGCTGGCTGCTGCTAGGTCCTGTGATGGCAGTGGTCCTTTTCTCCTCAGTGCAGGGCAATTGAAGGCTCGGACGGCACTATGGATGCAACCTGTGTATGCACGGCAGCACAAATTGGGCCAACCAGGGATCTGACTGGGAAGCTTCTCTTGGGAGAGACCGAGGCGATTGGCCGACAGGCGCTAGTAAGCGTGGCTGAGTGTGTGTCCCTCGTGTCGGATCTGTCGCTTGTCTCGCGGGTTTTCAATTTGGGGTGGTGAGGAAGAGAGGAGGGAAAATCGTCTGAGCCTAGAAGAGGCGCCCGGCCACGCTGATCCAGGAGGGTACGGCGTTCCCAATTTGGGACCGTGTCTTACAAAAGGGTCGACGTGAGGAAGCCGTTCCCAATTCAATTCCAATTAATGGTGTGGACGAGTGAAATAAACCACGACGGGAAGAAAAAAAGAGTTCTGGCAGGAGAGGGAGGAGGATGACGATGACGCCCGAGTTCAATGCCAGCTGGGATCGCAAATGAAACGGCAGCAAGCAGGGAAAAAGAGGAGAATTGACTTCCAGCGGGTGTCGCCCAGGCTCTCAGCGTGGGATGGGGATGGGGCAGCAGTGCTGCGACCAAGAACAGAGCCAATTACCAGGCGCTGAGGGGGGGATGAGCTTTGGGGATGATGAGATGAGCTGCTATTCCCTGTCGCCAATCTCCGCATTGACAATCAGAGGCAGCGTTTTGGTAGAACGCGCCCAGAGCTGGCAGCAAGGCGAGGCGGCGTTCGCTTACCGACCAGGGGTTCCGGGTTCTGCTTCAGGTGGTTGCTTAATTAGCAAGGAGAGTACCGCTGTGCTGAGCCTTGGATCGCTGCGTGCCAAGTAAATAAATGCTGTGCTCGCTGAGAGCTGTAGTTGTTGCCTCTCGCTAGCTATGCGGTGTGCGAAGGAGGGCGCGAATAGATTGGCTCTGAGCCGTATTATTGACGAGTTGTTGGTGAATCAGGAGGAAAAAGAAAAGTTGACAGAACGAGTGACTGGTCGGTCAAGCTGGAGTCAAAATCGCGGACAGTGGTCGATGATGGCCTCCAGCTAGTATGAACGAGTGATAGGGAATTCAGGAAAAGGATTTTAGACGCGGAAAAAAAAAAAAACCAAAAAAAAAAAACCGATGAGATCCGGCAATCGTGCAGTGATGCAACGATGCAGTGACGGTTCGGGGTTCCGGGCGGCACAGCAGGAAAACCTTTAAGAGAGGATTCGTGCGCCAAAAGACGACGAACACAGGAGGTGAAAAATCCGCCGTTTGGTTTTTCGCACCAACCCTTCGACGGCGCCCAGAGTTTTGCTGCGTTTGCGCAATGCGTACCGTAATGATGCTGGCTGTTGCTGCTGTTCCCGCTAACGCTGACGCTGCCTAGCAGCAAAACATGAATTTTTAGTAGCGTTCGGATGAGCTGGGGCCGCGCCGGCGGTGGGTTCTAGCGGGTCTCTGGACTGCAGGGTAGGAGGCCCCGCTATTGCCGATCCAGGAACTGATACGCGCTAGCGAGAATTGCCTCTGCCAAGTTGGGCTTGCTCTTTCGGGGCAGGTCTCTTCGTATTCGTGGAGAAGTTTGCGTCAGAGTCTCTCTATTTGTTGCTGCGAACTGACTTATGACGAGCACGACGATGGCGATGTCGATACCGATCCTCTGCTGTCTGTGGTGAAACCTCAGCTGGCTAGGTATCAAAGGAATTGGTAGTCCCTCAATGGCTGGCTGGTTGGCTGTTGACCTGTGATGATTCGACCGCCGTTGGAATTGGGGTTTTCATGTGCTTTACGTTGATTCCGGAGCCGGTTCGAAAGAAAGTTGCCGCAAGCAAAAGGGTTGAATGTAACCTCGTCCTGCAACCAAGTAATAAACTTCTGTATCGTCCTTCGTCTTGGAGCCGTTGGCTGTAAATGGAACAGGCTGTGTCTATCGCCTTAAGAGATGACGCTGACGGTGATGATGAAGGTAACGATGAGATGTGAGAAGAGGCTCGTCGACGCCTTGGATTCCTATTAGCTGGCTATGCTTCCCAACTTAACAGTGACCGTTGAGATGATCATCCATCCAAACATCCTTTTTCTGTCTCTGTCTCTTGCACACAAGGGAACCCGTCCTTGTCAATGCAAGCAAATGTTGCGCGTACTTACAGCACTCTAGAGGAGGGTCTCAGGGCGTTTTGGGTTTTCCGGTATCCCGATATGAAGCCCTGTTACCCTGTACGCGAAAGTATGATGGCGCGGCGGGACTGCGGATTGCCCGTTGTAGGCCGTAATTTGGTCTTTGAATCGTTGAAAGCTTATTTCAGCCTCCCGTGACAAGCTCGTGGTCTCTGGATACCAGATGCCCTCTTTTTTATTTTCATGTGTTTCCTGGTTTTGCCTTTTGTCGTGTCTTTTTCGGCTCTGAAAGAAGGCTGTAAAGTGGACGGGCTAACCTCGTGTGCAAAGCTCAATAGTAATAACCTTCTCGAACCACAGGCAATGTCGTCAAACCCACAGAAATGTTCAGGTCAGACCCAGATGGCACAGCGCTATGTGGACTCGATTTCTGGACACTCCGTGGTTTAGCATCCTTATCACCAGGGCGCGGTAACGCTTCTAGCTGCTGCTTGGCTGCCCCGGTTGCTTGGCTTGGGGGATCGGTAACATTTGGGTTGAAATCTGGCGAGGCTACCTTATTACGGAACCATGCTGTCTGGGTGAATAACGGAAATGCCGTTCCGGCCGTGGCAGTGTCTGTCAATCTGGCAGTGAAAGCACCGACAGCTGCTTGGTCCCAGCCTGTGGTCGTGTTTTCGTCTTGTTGGTGCTGTATCAACCTCGTCGTCTCTGGCAGCTTGTCTTGCCCGGCGAGTCAAAAATTGAGCCAGATCCTTTTATTTTACTGTTCCTAAGCTACCGCCGCATGGTAGTGGAAAAGGAGTCGGCAGTTCTTTCTGCTATACATGCACGATCGATTATGATAGCATTCACGATTACCTGTTCTGATCCCTGGTTGTTGAAGAACATGCCGGTGTGCCGCATCGCCGCAATTCAACCTGGAGTCTGGCCGAACCGGATTTTGCCTACCAAATTCGCCAGGTAACACTCCGGTCGTCATGGGAGTGGCCCGGCGGACCGCTCAGCAATATCCATCACCCAGTTCTTCAACTTTGACTACCGGACTGCATGCACTTCTACCGCCGAAACCCAATGATGAGCGTACGCGAGTATATTTGGAAACCCTGTATTGCTGTTGTGGTGCTGCTCGCCAAGCCTATTGCACCATGATCTGCAACATCTCTGCTGGGGCGATGCAGCGTGACCCCTATCCGGTTTAGTAATCTGTATACCACCCTGGCATGTAAGTCGGACTTTGGAATATCTAACTGGTCAGAGAGATCTGACTTGAGATGGTCCCTCTGGCGGGCTATCAATGGCTACAAATTCTATCACTTCGCCCACTGGACTGTGTAACACTTCCGATATGCATTAACCTCAAGGTTGAGTGGTGCGATCGTGCCATTCCCTCCTCAGGGTCTTTTGTGTCTTGTTGCACGTTGTTGGCAGCATGACACGCGCGCGAGAGTATGAAAGACACTTGATGGGGCACTTCAGCTAATAAGATGAGCCTGCCAACCTTCAACAACCTACCGTATACATTCTTTCCGCGGCATCAACGGCGGTGCCGTGCCGGGCTCTACTTCAGCGGAACCTTAACTGGCACGCGTCAACGTTTTGCGACGCGGGCCGGGAGGAGTTGCCAGTAACTAGTTGACAACGTCTTTCTGGGAGGATGTTCGCATAGATAATCCAACCTTTTTTTGTTGTCGCTCGTCCTTTCATGGTGTATCGACTCTTCTCGCATCTCTCCGGGGACAGCCTCGTTGCTCCCACCGTCAAAACGATTCGAGGAGACGAGACCACGATTCGTTGCATACAGCCAGTGACAGCTCCTGGAGAGGATCTGACATACAGTACACACCATTTTGTTTTCTCACACCGATGACCGATGGGGATTTTATTTTCATCTCCGATGTTCCAACCCCCGTCCTCCTCACTGCTACGACATGACGTGCCATCTGCTACCTCGCCCGGGTTCTGGACTTGTTCGATCGCCCCCCGACCGGTCAATAGCAGAGCTGTGCTATTACTAGGTATTCGTTTCCCATCTGTCCTCCCCCAGATATGACCAGCACAGCAAATCAGAAAAACCTTGGCATTGGAGTAGCAGTCGACCCTCTTGCCTGGTTCCCCTTCCTAGTATTATACCCCCCTTCCTTTATGTTATCACTTTCCCTTTATTCCATCTCATCTGCGAGACTTTATTATTCGGTCCGCACCGATACAAGTGCGCACATTATCCGACGTCATCGTCATCGTCGTGGTCTGGCTGCTGGTTGCGAGGCGGAATTACGGCCTGGACGGACGGGCCATTTGGCAGTCGGAGCTTTCCCACGCACGAGTCCCGAAGAGAGAAGAGCCAAGGAGAGAAAGTAAATAGAGAGGGAAGTCTCTTCTTGCCTGGAAAGGGTAATTCGCTCCTTGCCCTGACCATGCTTCCTTCGGGCATCAGTCGCCGAGAGCTTGTTTTTATTTTTATTTTCTCGAGACAATCTCATCGGCAGACCCGTGCTCCCGTTGCTGGGGGCAAACAGACAGAGCGAGACCGAGAGAGATGAACACCAGGTTGTTCGCGGCCGCCCGGGGTGGGTGTGTTCCATTTGATCGGATGTGAAAAAAGCCACGTGCGAAATGGATTAATCTCGTAATCTTGATGCATTGACATTGTCTGGCTGAGCAAGTTTCTCCAGTCAATGTCTTGGCTCGGTCCGAGTGGATTGCAGTCTATTCCGTACACTTTCTGGAATATGCAAGTGTAGAAAGTTATCGGCATAATGTTTCGAACCATCGAGGTAGTCCCTTGAGCTTATGGTCACCGAGTTCTTTGGACTTTATCTGGAGGATCTTTCGGCTTGAAGCATCCCGAATCACTATGAAGTGTCATACCATACTGGTGTCAAAAACGGTTCCATATATGTTTAGAAAGAATTTTATGTTTGTTAACCTCTCGCTCGTCTGAAGAAAGTGGTCTTTACAAGTTTCATGACGGCGCAAAATCATTGTGGCACCGTTTCCACTCCCAGACCGCTCCATCTATATATAACACAAAAGCTGTTGTAATTGCCTGCCAATGCAAAGTATTTGTTGACCCGTCATATTTGACCCATGATGTACTCCGGCCAAAGAAGAAAAAGAGATTATCAATACGGGTGTATGGTGGCAAGTAAATGTTCCGATCGAGCCTCAACGCCGGTGGAAATGCAAGCTCAGCCAAGAAACAAGTGGTTCATGGACGCCTCTAATCTCGCAATCCCCTTTTCAGCTTAAGTGTCGCGCAGTCCCCATTTCGGCTTGAGTTGGTCTGCCATGGATGCCTGGGTAAAGACCTGGTCCTCAGGGAGACGGCTGATGCGCCCAGCACCCTTGCGGAGGGCATCGTTTGTCCTGGCGGAGATGCCACTGCCCAAGCTGCGTACACTGCCAGCATCGCTCATGTTCTCAGGGTCCTTGAACCTGCGAGGAGGAGCAAAGTCGAGGGCAGTGAAGGTGCCAGACTTGCGCATTGTGTGACTATTGACAGTATTAGTACGGATTTCATCACGGTGAAATGTGCAGATATCAACTTACGGGCTGGGAAGAGATGGAATGTCGTCGAACGAGCTCACCAGCGGCGAGGCAACGGGGACGCCAAGGTGGTAAGGGCGTCGCTCTCCCATGGGACTCTGGGAACGACCGGTGGCCTGGTCCTTGTATGTAGGCGGGGGTGCGAAGTCTAGTGGATTGTTGATCATGAAGGCGTCATCCTTGAGCATGGCGGGTGTAGGCAGAGTTGACAGCGCTGAAGGAGGAGGCAGGGGCTTCTTGGGTCCCGGCGACCGACCACCCATGCGTGCCGACGCTGAAGATCCTGGTCGCGGGCTCATGGGCGGCAAGTGACGGCCAGACATGACGGATCCGGCGCGAGGGCGAGGTCCAGGACCCATGCCGATGGGCTGGGGAGGGCCACGTCTGCTAGGTCCGGGCATCGGTCTCCTGTTGCTCGGGGGTGGTGTCATCGCACGACGAGTGACGGGCTCGGCATAAGGCATGACAAAGGCATTGGATTCGGGGTCAAAGTAGGCCGCATCTCCAAGGTAGCCTTGGTCGGGCGCGTCCTCGTAGTACTGAGCAGCGGAAGGTTGGGGCATGGGCGGTCTCGGGGCACTGCCATCGTCGAAGTATTCCTTGTAGAACGATCGGATGCGGTTGGCTCTGAACTCGGGGTCCTCTGACTCGAGGTAATCACTGGGAGGTAAGGGGCGGAATCCAACGGACAGACGGTTGCTCTTGGTGCCAGGAACCGCAAGGCCAGCAGACTGGGGTTGCGCCTGAGCAGGAACAGCAGCGGTGATTTCTTGCTCCTTGATGTCGTCATCGTCATGCTCCTCAATGTTGACGTAGTCTGAGTACTCGGAAGGAACGTCAGAGACAACTCTGGCCGGCTTGCCGGGACGAAGGCTGGCAGGGGTCTCGTCTACGACTTCAGCCGACTGCGGCTCCATGATGCCCAGGCCAAGCTCAGAGTCTCGGTTGGCGACGGCGGCGTGCTTCTCGGGCGTGATCGACTCGAAAGACTCGGGGCGGGCCTTCTGCGCAAAGTCATGCTGTTCCTCGGGTTCATGGACAAGCGGCATAGGAGGCATATCGACATGCTCTCCTCCAACGGGAGGTGGGGTGATGGCCTCTTCAGTGAACCGGAACTCGGCCTTGGCCTCCTCAGCGTGATGAGGAGGGGAAACCTCGCGAACTTCCTGGTGAGCTGATTCCTTGATAGGAGCAGGGACCTGAGGCTGATGAGCAGTAGGCAGAGACCTCTGGCGCGGGGGAAGGCCACGCATCGACTGAACCCTGGGGGAGTCGAGACCGCTTTGGCTGGTGATGACCGAGGCGCGACGATCGCCGCCCTTGGGGAAAGATTGCATCGAGGCACCATCGCTGACGTAGGAGTCGACGTGGCGGTAAGGGTCCTCGCCCTGGTGCAGAGTCTTTGCCAACGAGTTGAAGGATTCCCGAGATTGTTGCATAGTCGGGGGAAGCAGGTAGGGACTTGACAAGTTCATATCCATCGACAGGCCCTTCGTGTGGCCGCCTTCCTTCTCTCCTCCAAACAGCTTGCTCTTTCTCTTGCCGCCTTTGCCGGGCATAGTATCGCCCATTCCGAAATCCATGGACTTGTATCGCTCATCGTGGTCCTCCTGCTTTTGCAGCTTCTTTGTCCGTCGGTGAAGGTAAATCAGCACGAAGAATGCAATAACAAGGGGGATGCTTCGCAAAATATTAGCACAACAACGACAGCACTAGAAGAGGTTCCTTACACAACGGCCAGAGTAATGGGAACGGTCAATGATGCGCCAGACATGGGCTTCTCGCAAGCTGATGACGTATCTCCATCTGCACAATCCGCTCTCCGGAACAGGCGTGAAGCGAAGCTGTCTGATGCCAGGGATCTTTCCACCATGCTAGGGCGTTCAAACATGTTGGCGGCCCTTTCGGCGACTGGCTGCGATGGGATTCTCGAGCCGAGTCCAAGTCCACGGCGATGGTGGTGGCGGTGACCGTGCAAATGCCCGTCCATGATTGCAGTTTCTTCCCAAGGTGACCAAGTTGGATGGATAGTGGTGGAAATATGCTGAGACGGTGGGCGGTATTACAGATGATTACAATGAGCTGTAGTAAACGATTGTTCTAGTCGTGACTGGTTGTCGTGATTATCGCCATCAAACTGATAAATTCGACGGACTTTGCAACACAGCAATAACGTTCCCGGAATTATCAAGTTATCGGATTCGTTGCTGAAGAGCAGTACGGATTCGAGAGGCACCAAGAATTATTCTCGTCGACAAAAAACAATACGATAATGAGTGATCTATGATTCGAGCTTGAAAAAAAAAAAAAGAATGACTGATAGTTGGTTGCTGAGAAAGAATGACACGCCTGCTAAGCAAGCTGGAATTTCAGACAACTGTTTATCGAAGGACGCCCGGGAGTTGAAGATTGCGGCGGTCGAGGAGTAGAATAAGGAGAGGAAAGACGAAAGAAAGCTGTCCGAACAGGTGAAAGCCACTAAGCGTGGTGGAGATGCTGCTTAGGTCAAGGGTGGATGGCCATATGGATACCAGTCCCACGTACCGCACCGCTCTAGATTGTGCTGGGGGTCGCGAATTGAAATTGTTTTGGCGGAAATGAAGTAGGAGGGTGGGGAGGGCTTCGCAACCTTGGTAAGAGATACAGGGACTGGCACTGGCTGGGCTCGACGGCGTGGGCTCCTTGAGAGACGACAGAATTCCTCACATCACAATTCGACTTGGTGGCACATATCCATATATACGGTGGGTTAGGCGAATTCCCCCGCCCAAGACTTCTTCACTTTCTCACCTTTCCCTCTGGACTGGATTCGAGGTTTTAACAGACAGCAACGACTCTCGCTGTGCTGAGAGACCGTCATCAATCGTTCAAAACAGTCGGAGAACACCGTCTGTCTTCTTCTGGGCAAGCTGGCGAGGAGTTCGGCCCTCCTAAGGGAGGAGGAGGATCGTAGAAGACCGGCCCCAGGGGCTCAATGCAGGAACAGGAGAACCGACATGGATCTCATCGGGCGCTAATCTTGTTTGTCGCTAAGAGCCAAGCCGGTCGGTGGCCTTAACCCCCGTCAGTCCCGCCAATGGTTGCTGTCGACTTGTTTCCAAAAGAAGAGGCCCCCTGGCCTTGTGGCCAGTGACATGCCATTGACCGCTGGCGAACAGACGGCGCGGCCCCTCCTCAGATGAAAATGTCACTTCACTCATAAAAGTGAGTGGGACAGTACTTTGATCAAAGTTCTCCCCGAGATGAAAATAAGCGATCCTTCCCCCTACAGCGTAGAATGGCTTCAAGGGGCAGAGCAAGCAAGCCCGCGCTGACGAAGCTTGTCAAAGAGAGGAATGGCCCAAATGGCCTTATGCGAATCAAGTCGGCGGCCCTCTGGTCTGCTCGGTTGAGGCGTAGTTTGGATGTCGGCGGGCCGTCATTGATGGTACCAGAAGCCCAGAGTCCAGAGCCAGCAGTTGCTCCCTTCGATACGCCGATACAGCAAAGGATGGAGCTCAACCGCATGAACCGAACGATTTGGTCTCTCGCTTGCCCAAATGAAAATTAAATTCTCGCATCGTCCAAGGCCATGGCACTCAACTAGTCTCTTTGCATGCTAAGCAATCGTGGTCCAAGGTCGATGGGATCGAGGATGAATGCGGTGTATGTAGTATCCGGTCCAAAGTAGTCAGCCGCGGAAGAGAATTCTGAAATTCTGAGCGTCCATTGGCCCAGTTTGCCTACGAATGGTTATCTGAGACTTGAATGGCAAGCCTCGAACGCAGGCACATGGGCTCGAAGGAAAACCCCGCATCACACAGACACAGAAGCCAAGCTTTCTTTTCTGAACTTGCCGTCGGGTGGTGTGATCCGTACTCCGCCAAACGCACATCGGATGAAATTCTGCGGGAAAAGCAACATATGAGTGTTGATGAGAGCCAAGTGAATGCAGCACTTTCTCGTGTGCGACTGAGCTATGCTGCGTTGTTTTCGTAGATTGCCGCCAATGTGCAAAGTACACTACAGGACCTTGGAAAGATCTACAGACGGCTGTGCGTACGCTGCCTTATCAGCAGCGAGAGACGCTTGGCCAATGGGTAGCACAAAATATCAGACGCTGGCGCGAGAGCGATTGGCTGCCATGACTCGATTGTTGATCCGAGTGTCAGCTGTCATTGTAATATGGTCAATGTACGGTTTACTTTCGATAGACAACTCCAGTCGACATGGTGCTAAAATGACGGAATTACACTTCTTCGCGGATGTTCCAAATATATCCTCACAGAAAGGTTCGTCCTCCGGGAATAGTTCTAGAAGATGAGCACACGCACCCCTCGAACCTAATTTGAACGGACCAATTCTGGAAGCTGCACCATTGCCGTTCGAATTTGCTTTTGATGGGACTCACATGATTGAGGTTCTCGTTTGGTCAATATCATTTCCGTATTAAAAAGTAAGGTGTGCACATCGTCCGTTTTTGTGCGGTCACGGATAGATGTTGTTATTCGGTATCGTCGATCTTGCGAAAGAACATATGCTCCGCATCGAACGGGCTCGAACCGAACCCATATCATGGCCTTACTTGATAGAAGTCAGCCGCGTAATCGAGAAGCCATTGTTTCTCAATCTTGGTGATGTCTCGAATGAAAGTTTTGTTTCCAGTTTCCATGATCTCGTGGAAGATAACCCATTCCGCCTTCCGGTTGAACATGAGGGAGCTTGGGTGAGCATGGAAGACGACTCCGCCTTCCACATTTCGAAAGCTGCCGTCTGGCTGCATCTTAGCCGCATGTGCAAAGTATCCTGTCGTCAGGCAGCGTCTGATTTGCTCGCCTTTACCCAAGGATGAGGTCGCAAGACTCTCATCTAGGGCAATCCCAAATCGTTCGAGGTATCTCTTGAGCTGCGCACGGATGCTCACCGCACGGGTCATTGCCTTGAAGTTCAACTGATTCTCATAGCAGAATCTAGCCTCCTTTCCCTTCGTCACGAACGCTTGGTAAACGTTTAAGAGGGTGAGATGGTCGCCCTCTTCGGCGGCAAACTTTCGCCGTGCAGACTCCATCTGTTTCTTTTCCCCATCTCGTTGGATCCAGACGGAGCCGCCCAGACTGGTCATGGCAGCGATGGTCAGGATCTCGCTGAGACAACCAAACGAAGCAGCTGAAAGCAACGTCTTTGCCATCATTGGTTCGACAGCAAGCTCGGCCATTCGCATTCCCAGGGGGCGTGTCAATTTTGCATAGTCATCTAGTGCCCCAAGAGAAAATAGAAGCTCGGTGGCTTTGATCAATAGCTCGGCCGGAGGCGGTGTTAGGTAATCAAACCGCACAACATTGTCAATGCCCAAAGCTTTGAGTTGCAAAACAAATGGTGCAAGATTCGTGCGTTGGATCTCCGGTACGTTTGTGGTTGGCAGTGCCTGGGAGTCCTCTTCAGTGTAAAGGCGGAAGCACTTGCCGGGCTTGGTCCGACCTGCTCTGCCCGCTCGCTGAGAGGCCGAGGCTTGTGAGATTGGTGTCGCGGTCAATGTTTCGATTCCGGTCTTGGGATCAAATGTGCGAAGCTTGACGAAACCGCAGTCCACTACATAGACGATGCCGTCGATGGTTACCGAAGCCTCAGCGATGTTTGTCGCAACAATGACCTTTCTGGTGTTTTGCGGTGCTTCGTCAAAGACATACATCTGTTGCTCGGTCGTCAACCCAGCGTAGAGCGGCAACACGAGTATTGACTGTGTTCCCGGCTGCAAATCCGCTGCTCTTTCGGAGATTGCCACAACTGCATTATCGATTTCGTCACGGCCTGTCAGGAAGACCAGAATGTCACCCTCGGGTTCCTCGGCGTGGATATCGAAGACTGTCGATATAGTCTTATCTACATAGTCCTCTGTGGGCGAGTCCAGATAAAGGACGTCGATTGGAAATGTCCTGCCTTCGATGCTGATGATGGAGCCTGTCCGATCCTTTTGGGTGGCTTCGTCATCACCGTCGATGTTTGAGTGGTCTGAGAAGAAGGCAAGGAATTCTTCAGCCTGGAGTGTGGCACTGCTGATGATGACGCGCAGCCCCGGCCTCCGTTTGAGAATCTTCTTGAGTAAGCCGAGAAGGACGTCGGTGCTAATGGACCTCTCATGAGCCTCGTCGACCATGATAACGGAATATCGGGAGAGAAGCGGGTCCACGAGGGCTTCTCGAATGAGGAGGCCATCGGTCAAGAACTTGATCTTGGTCGCTGCCGAAGTGACATCCTCAAACCTGATGGAATAGCCGACATCCTTGCCCAGCTCACAGCCGACCTCTTCCGCGACTCTGATGGCAACTGTAGTAGCCGCAACCCGTCTTGGCTGGGTGACGCCTACGATCTTGCCATCCTCACACCAGCCTGCCTCGGCGAGGAACTGGGGAATCTGTGTGGTTTTGCCACTTCCGGTCTGGCCTACGACAATGGTGACCTGATTTGTTTCGACGAGGTAAAGCAGACTGTCCTTGTGCTTGGCGATCGGCAAGAGCGCTGAAGGTTTATGCAGAGCGGGAATGAAGCTCGAGCCCAGGTCAAGGTCTGCCATGTTCTGGACGAGTGAACAGACGGAGACTGAATGTGGTTGTATCGAGGTCTAAGCTGTTGGGTTTGGAGTAGGCTTACTTGGATTGGAAGCTGCGATTCGTGTCCTACTTTCCTCCATACCTGTCGATACAATCCGACGGGGCCACTTATATACAAAGTATTCGGATTCTTCTGACGATGGTGGTGACATTTCAGGATTATGATTAAGATGCCTACTAAACTGACTCATCATAAAGACTTGTGCGACATTGTGTATAACGCGAGTGGCAGCTTGATTTGATCATGTTGGGAAACCAGTCACATTTTACTCACAAGTCAGTCATGGTTAGGCTGCTACCTAGGTACTTAGGCAGCACTGTACCGTGTATTTTACAGTTGAGTTGACGCTTGTAGGTAACCTAGCTAGCTACCTTACCTTACCCCAGCTCGCTAAAAGGTGCTGCAGAGCTTGCACACAGGATGTAGCTGTGGCTCGGCCGCGTGGCACAGCGAGCTGCATGGTAATTGTTCCCCCCTAAGAATAGATCAGGAATGTTGCCCCTCGGTTCAGGCGGGGCCCACCTTGCAGCAGCTCCTCCAGGTATCTACCTACCTACATTCACAACATCTCGAAGAGCCAACTCTTTCTCGCTAAAGGCAAATCAACTGCTACTACGAGCAAGCAGACCCTTCATCCCGGGAACTGCGTGCCAATACCATTTCCATATCATACACTCCGCGTCTCTGCCCTAGGCGTTGCGCATTTTAGCCAGCATGGCTTCCCCTAACGAAACGGTGAGTTTCATCAAGACGGCATCATGCGCCGTCGCCCGCGACATTGCACTGGTTGCCGCTACCGCTCCCCTGATTTTCTACCTACTTTCCTCGATCATTCGAAACTAAGCCTTCTCTCTCATAGAACAAACGGATGTCCACCTCGTCTCTTCGAGGTCCCGAGTCCCCGACCACTGTCAAGCCGTTCGAGATGGACGACGATGATGTTCAAGAGACTGCGCTGCTGGGAGATGAGGGAGCGCATGAGAACTCTACGCCTGCCGCGGCACCGGCTGCCTCGAGCAATGCTACGGCGGCCCCGACAAGCGATGAGGCACCACCTTCCAAGCCCCCTCGACCCGTCAGCGAGTCTCAGAAAAACGCCGATGTCCTGAAGGAAGCTTTCCCAGACATCGAACTTTCCGTCATCAAAGCCATTCTCGTCGCGAGCGGTGGCCAGGTTGAGCCCGCCTTCAACGCGCTACTGAGCATGAGCGATCCCGATGCCGTCACGAGAGAACCCGCGGTCGAGCGTGAAGCTCCTCCTCCGCAACCACCTCGGCCGACTGGGCGTACGCCCATGTCCCAAATGGAGGCCGACGAGCTCTATGCCAGGCAACTGGCCGAGCACTACGATAATGCGGCGTACGAAGCGCGGACCCAGAACCGCAGTCCCGGCCAGGGTGTACGTCGTGCAGCTACCGGACTGAAGCCCAACGAAATGTACGATCGTGAGCACAGCTTTGTCGACGATGATCTTCCCGTGATCCGCGAAAACCTGCGCAAGGGCTTCCTCGAGACGCAGTCAAAGGTCAACACTTGGTTTACCCAGCTGAAGAAGCGTATCGATGGCGAGTATGATTCCGAGGAAGATGAATCTCAGCCCGGCAGGCACACTCAGCCTGGCAGCAGCAGCCAATACGGCCCCGGAGCCGGCCGAAGGAGCACGGATTATGACCGCTACGATGCAGACCCTCAGGTGCTGAGCGACGATTTTGCTGGCATCAGACTGAACCCCGACGGCAGTAAGTTAAATCAAGATTCTTTTCCACGCGTGTATGATACTAACCAAATCTTCAGCTGCGCCACAGGGACGGTCCAGCAACCCAAATGTGTACAGACCTCCACCCAAATCTGCGTCGCCCAAGCCGGACGGCCGTAAGGTTGCTTTCAAGGATGGCCATGACGATATTGACGACCCCTACAACACCTCGCCAAGAGTGCCTCCCAAGGACGCATCGTCTACGCCCCCTCCCGGTGGCAAAGCTAGCAAGTGGCAGCCCATGTCTGCGGTAGACCCGAATCCCATTACCGACCATGACCCATTCAGTCTTGGCGATAGCGAAGACGAGAAGGAAACCAAGGAAAAGCCTGCAGACAAGCCTTCCAAGGACGCCAAACTGGATGACAACGAAAGACTGAAGCAGGCAACGGCAGATGCGATGGCGGATACTTTGATAGATGATACCAAGAAGACGGATGCTGCTACCAAGTAAGCGTGGCGACGAGCACCGTCGGAAGAGAAAGAAACAAGGCGAAGTA
Organism: Pestalotiopsis sp. DP-2020a; assembly: GCA_018115615.1. Classification (NCBI taxonomy): domain Eukaryota; kingdom Fungi; phylum Ascomycota; class Sordariomycetes; order Amphisphaeriales; family Sporocadaceae; genus Pestalotiopsis; species Pestalotiopsis sp. DP-2020a. The sequence goes on along the minus strand of JACVEI010000055.1, from coordinate 624,406 downwards.
GCCTAATATCTCATTCGTTTGATGCCACTACTTTAGATCCGACGTTCATAATGTATATCCAAGGATCTTGATAAGCATGCCATTACTTGGCCAGCCATCTGTTCCTCGTTGTGATGCCAACATCTACTGTCTTTAACGTCTTGTCTGTCGTGACTGCATCATTTCCTTCAGACTTCTGTGCTCGATCGTCTGGATCAGGCATGCTTTGGAACATCTACTGCTTCACCCAATTCGGGAAATCTCTGCCTATCCACGCTGAGTGCAAGTAGCTGGATCTCAATCAGCAGTGCCGCACTGCTGGAAGCCAGGGCCCGTGTATCAGACACATGCATTGCGCAACAGAGTGGCGTGGTCGTTTCCATGCGAGCTCCCGTGGTAATATTCTGTATTCGCCATTGAGAATAGCCGCACTGCTGCCCTCCAGCAGATGACGGCCGGGACTATGCGGCCTCTTGTCCCTGCTCCCGGCGCCTGAAGTTCTGCTTCTGGGCCTCTTTCCGCAGGTACTGGACGACGTGCTACCGGATACGCCCATCAGCACAAGAAGAACGGCATGGATTGTCTTCTGGAGACAAGACAAAAAAAAGTCCCGGGGGGGGGGGAAGAACTTACCGCCAGGGCCTCGGGGTTGACGCCGTTCTCGATCATGGAGATACAAATGGATAGTTGTTTGCGGTCCAGCTGGCAGTTCTAGATATAGTTGTCAGCCATGCCGCACTTGGTGCAGGGGAAGAAGAGCAGAGGGAACGCGACGGACCAGGATTGTGGAGATCTCGTGCAGGATATCGACCGCTTGCTGGGCGGCCTGCTGCTTCTCGCCCTGTTCTTTGGATACCGGAGGCGGCATGTTTACAGTTGGGCAACTCAGCAGACGATCATGAGTGTCCTAGATATGCAAAATGGTTTCGCAGCTTGTTGTTTTATGCTGGTCCCGGCAAGCTTGGATGGGGGTCGATTGCGAGAAGCGCGTGGAGGGGCAGGTAGGGCGTTTCGGGACGTGCTGCAGCTAGAATACATGGTAGGCTTCAGGTCCCGGGCTAGCATGAATATACCACTGCATATCAATGCCCATTGTAGTTTTGAACTTACGAAGTTCCTCATGAGACTTTCGCCTGGATGACTACATCGTTTTCTTCTTTCTGAGTACAAGTTACGTACTAAAGTGGGAGTGCTCGTTATTTCGTCAATTTCCAGGTTCAAAGCTAGCGTCCTGCTATATGCCTGAAGAGTATCGCAAAAATCAAATTGGGTATCCTAACATTATAACGCCAACATGCCTCCCAGGTAGGAACTGTACCTAGGCCTTCATGGCCTCTACAAACAATTCCCGCATACCCTTGAGTAGTGTACTCAGCTCTCTCGTCTCATTGACCTTGTCCAAGACCTTTTCGATCTTCTCCCGCTCCAGCTTCGGGCGGCAGTGCCGGACGTCGTAGTCGCGCGAGCTCGTGCAGAGCTCAAACCAGGCCTCCCTCTCCCAATCCCTCTCGTCCACGTGGCTGTAGACGAACTTGAGCCTGTCCGTCTGGCCGGCGCCCTCGATCTTGAGGCACAGGTTCGTCATCCAGAAGTCGAGCTCGGGCACGTTGAACCGCGACTGCGTCTCGAGGTAGGCGGCGTGCGCGCGCTGGGCCGCCAGCTTGGCGTCGATCTCCTTCTGCGTCTCCGCGATCTGCTGCTTGAGCGCATCGCGGTGTTCCTGCGCCTTGCCGCGCTGCTGGCTGAGGGCGGCAATGGCGGCCTCCATCTCCTCCGTCTCGGCCTCCTCCTTTGAAATGGTCTGTTCGTGGGTTGACGTCTTGAGCTGGAGGAACTCAATGTCCTTCTTCTTCATGCGCTGGTCCTCTGTATATAAAATTATGTGTTAGTTGCCTGTGTCCTTCCACTCTAGAAGTTCCAGCCCCGAGGTAGATGGACGTGACGAACCGTGTAGCTCTGCAATGTTCATTCGAAACTGGTTGCGCTCCTCCAGTACGCGCTTTCGCCCTTGCTCGATAAAAGCATCAAATTTTGCTGTGAACTTTGCCATGCGGTCGCGCAGCTCGTCAAAGCCAAAGTTGATATCGGGTAGCGAATCCGCCATGGAGGGCGCGGTTATGGACTGCGGGAGCTGCCCACGCAGACTGGCCGAGAACGATGGCTCGAAGGATGCCATTATGCTTGCTTGCTGGACTGATAAAGTGACGGATCTTTTAGTCGTTTGGCTGTTTGATTGTGCTGGTCGGTGATGAGTGTCGTGGGCGTGATTGCGCTGTAGGGCTCAATTCGATAGGTACAGTATCTCTGCTGCGACGATCAAATACTCTTCCAGCGCGGAGACGTCTCTCGGCTTTGTTTACTCGTCAGGCCGTTGCTAGGTTCCAGGGGTGCCGGCGCTAAGATAAGATAAACAGCCTACGAAGTACTTACAACTTTTTAGTGGGGGCCATTTGGTCTGCAGAAGACCATCCAATTCTGCAACAAACGCTTGATGAGTGGTATGGGGCTCAGCTTTTACGATTCTTTGCTTTTTTGTCGTTTCACTCTTTAATGATGCAGATTAAACAGTGCAAGTCTTCTTGTCACTGTCACTCTCTTTCCCGTTTCTTCCGTGAAAATTTCGTTCACAGGCCCAGCTCTGGCTGTCGATTATGATCCAGCCTACCGAGGCGACTGCGCATACAAAATTTGAGGTGAGCCGTCTGCCGGATGGCTGACAGGCGTTATAATGAATCACTCATCGGCAACCCAGGACGTCTCGAGTACTATCCTTTGGATGTGCGACAGGCGGAAGATCAGGGTTGGCTGACCGTACGAAATCACGAGGCCAATGGTAAGCATGATCTCCGACTAATTTTTACTTGCAGAGAAGAGCATGACAATTGACGAAAAATCATAGAACCAGAAACTAGAGAGCTGGGCTCTCCTCAGGAATGGCCTGCTTCTGCTGTTCACACCGCGCCACCGGTGATCCCCAAAGGGACCTGGCTGGAGCACCGAAAGCAGAAACGATGGCTGGTGCGAAATCATCCAGAAGCTGCGCTTGGCAATGAAGAACTTCAAGACATGCTGGCCGACGAGAGTCCCTCGAACCAGAAGTCGCATATGCCTTCATGGCAACTCACTCAATTTGCTGTCGGCGAGATGGCAGATACCAGTGGTGGACAGAAGTCACTCGGTGCTCCCCTGATTGCCATGGCCACTGGCTCTGCCGGCGATGTTCTTCGTTTCACGCGCCCTTCAGCAAAACAATGGCATCTCGGCTCCAACGAACTGGTCGGATCAGTCCTTGAACCCAATGAGTACCAGGAGACTCTTTGGACGAGAGATATAGGAACCATACGTCGCATCAAGGCTGTTGTCAGCACCAAGAGATACGAACCAGTCCGATGGCTGATAGTGCAAAGGGAATCTGGCACAACTGTGTTCCGGCCCGAGTACCAAAAGGTCCCAGTTGTATCAGAGACATTCTCCGGAACTGGCCCCCAGCATCCCTCGCATATCGCTCCCAACCTGCTGTTTTCTATCTCGTACCGCGAGACCGGATGCAATCCTCATTGCGATGCAGCCTTCAACCCTGGAGTCAGCTCAAAGCGGCCACAACTTGCGATTGTGGATGAAGGGGGCGAATGGACTATCTGGGACATATCGGGAACTCGTCATCGGACTTACAAGCATCCGAGGACTCATCTCGTCATGTGCGGTAACATTCGCACCGGCATACATGAGCGACCTTCTACCAAGGCAGCTGTCAGACCCCAGTGGCATCGCGTATACTGGGTGGGCGGCTCGGATCCAGACGAGAAAATCTTTGAAGACGAAGACGCACCTACAGCCCGCTCTAGATCCGAGTTTCCTCCGCTGGAACGATCGACCATCTTACTTCTTTGCAACCAGAAGTCATTACGATTGATGAACCTGGAAAAGAATGAGTTCATGTCAGATCTCCGATTCTTTTCGGATACTAGCAGAGATGTCATTATCGACGTTCAAGTCGACCCCCAAGATCGACGTTATTTCTATGTTGCCACAACTTCTCGAATTTTTGTGGCCATGATCAGCTCCTCGGATGGTTCCACTGAGGAAGCGTCCATAGTCTACTCGTTTCCTCATCTGAGGAGTAAGCTCGACAAGGAGTTGAAAATGACGATCACATCTGAACCTTTGTCACCATCGGATAGAAAGGCACTTGTTGTACTCTATTCACAGTACAGCAACTGGCACGACGTCTTTAGCATCAAGTTCTCCAAGAAGCCCGCCGGCAAGATCTCTTGTCACCATGGACACCTCGTCTCTCAGGACAGTCAGCCAAGCTCTTCCAGCGGAGGTTTGCAGACACTTCATCTGAGTAGGATTCTCTTTTCTGCCGAACAAACGACTGCCAGCGTTGTTCCGTCATCGAACCTGGACCGTGATACCTGCTACCTCCAGCTGTTTTCTTTCAGAGCGGATTTCAGTCTGAGCTACTGCCTCAGCGTGAGTTCGACGAACAAGTCAGACAAGGAGATAGTGACAGTCCAACGGGTGCCTGAAGTCGATCCTACGGATAACTCAACAAAAAGATCAGGCCATGTTACCAAGCTCGACAAATTTTCACGTCAAGACCTCGAACGTCAAAGGGCAGTTCGATATCTCAGTACTCGTTTCATACTTGCCGATAGTGTTGCAGAGTTCCGATACCGAGGGCGCAATGGCGTGAAAGGACGGAGAATCGTCAAAACTACCTGGAAACGTCCACCGGTTCAAAGGATGATTCAGCCTGTTTATGCCGCCTTCCAAAAAATGCTAGCAAGCCTATTGGTCGAAGGGATTGTCGATTTCGAAGCAATGGATGATTTCGGCGATGCTCCATTTGATCCCGTCTTTATCCTGCTTCAGGAAGCCATGGAGACGAAGAACCTGGCAAAAGTCGCGTTGTAAGTTGATTCGAAATATGGCATGCTCTATTTCTTGACTAATATCTGTACAGATTTGATGTGGTCAAAAGCTTCCGTGTCCCCGAAGACTTCAAAGAAGTCAGCGCGGAATGGACTGCCGAAGTCGACCAATTCCGACAAGTAGATCCTGGCCTGCAGATCTCTCTACTTGACAAGCCCAAACGCTTCTTCGGCACTGAAAGGACACTGGAAGAGCTGTTTTCCACCCTCGTCAGGATAACTCTGGGGGCCGACCTGACGGACCTCGAATCAGATAACATCGGCGGAATCGACTTTGTCGTGCTCTGCCGGATTGCTTGCGAACTATACCTGGCACGGACTGGCATGACATACCTTGACCCAGAAATCACAGAAGCAGGCGGAACTCAGAACACTGATATTCGCTCTTCGCCTCCGTCGAAGCCAGAGCATATGCTCAGCGATAGCCAGGACACCCTCAGGTCAACGCTTCGTTCCTCCAGTTTTGCCGCTTCGAGCCAATCCAGCAGCCGCGCTTCCACACCAGCGTCCACCATAGGCTCTACAGCGACGGAAATTGCGAAGACGGGAACCTCGGGAATCAGTCTGATCCAAGCTTTGACGAACTCTGGCAATGTTGAATCCCAGAAGAAGCTGAGGCTGCCCACGCCGTGGGACGTGGGTGGAGGCCCGTCCAGCACCTTTTTCAACGTCGACAACAACAACGAGGTGACGGAAGGAATGCGAAGAAGGGCCAAGCAGGAGGCACGAGAGGCACGTAAGCGCAAACGGGTCGAGACTCTTCTTCGACTGCAAGAAGAGCACAACCTGCTGCCGTCGACACAGCCGCCCGCGAGGACCGGGTTCTCAACCCAAATCAGCCAGCCCATGAGCGATTTCTCGTCGCAGGCGCGATTCTTATCCTCTGCACCGAACGTCGCCATGTCCCAGCCGACAGCCGGTGCTTTTGGAGGACGATCCATGGAAAGGCCAAAGAAGAAGCCAAAGCGTAAAGGTGGTTTCTAGTGTAGCGTCGGGATGCGGCCTGCAGAGGAGGGACAGGTTTTACCGACTGTCATGTGTCAACGTTGTATGATTCCGATTCAAGCAACATGTCTAGACATGGAGTAGAGAGTACAACTTTGTGAGAGTATGTTGCATAGCGCATTTTACGAGATATTTGTTCTCACTATCGCTTGAACTGTTGGGAACAGGTGGTTTCTACGAAGCATATACCCGGGCAGCTACCTGTTTTGTATGACCACATACCAGTGTGAGATTCCTTGTTGAAACTGTGGCCATCAATGCAATGATTAGATATGAAATCAATGCAATAAAAAAGAATATCTAATTCGAAAAAAAGGAGAGAAGTTTGTGTATTATTTTATGATTTGTTCACCGTGTAATCAAGATGTGTTTGGTGGGCATTGGGCATGTAAGTATGCTGAAGACAGGTGCTAGTAAGTATACTCCTACAGCGAGCCTAGGTGGGAGGCCGGCGATGAATGGCAAGACAGCAAACAGTAGTTCAAAACTGTCGCAAACAAATCACAGATATTGCAATGCTTTCATGAAATCAATCATGTGAATTTCCCCCGCCTGCTGGTAGATNGAGCCTAGGTGGGAGGCCGGCGATGAATGGCAAGACAGCAAACAGTAGTTCAAAACTGTCGCAAACAAATCACAGATATTGCAATGCTTTCATGAAATCAATCATGTGAATTTCCCCCGCCTGCTGGTAGTTACAAACATCGCTGTGCAGGTGCTGGCGGACTGGGCGTGGGCGGGATTCACTTTGGTAACATTGACCCGTCCCGCACTCGGTCATAATGCTGCTGCTGCTGCTGCTTTCCTTTCAAGCTTGAACCTGCCTACCTGCGCAACTTCATCAGTAGCTACCTCAGCTTAAAAACAAAAAGAAGAGCAACAACCATTAAACGAGACACAGAAATCAGTCTCCATACACCAGGCTGACATTTACATTTCATTCAACTTCCCGTACACACCAAACGTCAAAATCAGCCACGGAGGAATAAAAGAAAAATGTCACACTGCCACGACGAACACACACACTCGCACGGCGGGGACGGCCACGACCATGAGCACGACCACTCGGACGACATCACGCCGGCCCTGCAGCACAGCCTCTATGAGCACATCGACTTTGACAAGGTCGAGACCCTCAACGAGGCCGCTGCCGGCTCGGGCAAAGCCATTGTCCGCAAGTCGTGGGCCGAGCGACTGCAGGAGGAGCCCGAGCTGGAGAGCGACGCCGACGAGCAGATCATCATGAGCGTGCCGTAAGTTTTTTCTCTCTCTTCTTTTTCTTATGCAAAGTTGTGTCCTCCTCTACCCATTTGTCGTTTTCGAATTCAATTTCTCAATTGCATTACTAATATCTTGGATGCCCTTGCGTCGGATTGTAACAGCGATATCCTACTATTATGATGAACCCTAGCTCAAATATCAACACGGTCTTCACTATAGTTACACTAACACGCAACACACAGGTTTACCGGCCAGGTCAAGCTACACTCGATCCTGCTGCGCTCGTCGCCGGCCGACTGCGCGCCGCGGACGCTCAAGGTGTTCGTGAACCGGACGGACCTGGACTTTGACACGGCGTCGGAGCTGCAGCCGGCGCAGGAGTTCGAGCTGTCGCAGACGTCCGAGGTGCAGGAGCTGCCCGTCAAGCGCGCCCTGTTCGGCAAGGTCCAGCGCCTCAGCCTCTTCCTCGAGGACAACTTTGGCGGCGGCGACGAGGACGTCACCCGCCTCAGCTACCTCGGCTTCCGCGGCGAGTGGATGCAGCTCGGCCGCGCGCCCCTCAACATCACCTACGAGGCCGCGCCCAACCCCAGCGACCACAAGCTCAAGGGCACCAACGTCAACGCCATGGGGAGCGGCATTGGCGGCAGGGGACCGGGGGCATAGAAACCTAGGTCAGGAGCGGGAAGGGAAGAATTCATTGTAGTGGGAGAGTAACTGTGATTTGGCATTTTACTGTATTATTATCATCATCGTCATCCCCTCCAGACGCCTGTTTTTCTCGACGAGGGAATCAAGTTCAGATGCGAGCACAGCCAAGTGCGTCTACATGAAATCATCCTCCCAGTCCGATCCGACTTCCTGATTGCTGGATCCTGCCACGTTGTCTGCCGAGAAGAGATCGTCGTATGCGTGGTCCTTCTGATACTTCATGTCGGCCCTCTCCTTGGCCACCCGCGCCTCTTCCTTCTTCTGTGGTGATGTTAGCATTGGATGTGTCTGCTGGCTTGTATGCGCGAGTGCAAAGGTTTCCCTACTCTAGACTGCACGGCTGCCATGTCCTTGCGCCTCCGCTGCTTGAGCATGTCCTCGCGCTCCTGCATGAAGTCGGGGTGCTTCTCGACCTTGGTCTTGTTGAGGCGGTTGACGATGGCGTTCTCGCGGGTGGGCACGAGCACGCGGCGGACCTTGCGCGGGTCCTTGAACGAGACCTGGCCGACGGCCATGGAGCCGTCCTTCTTGAGGTTGGACCACGGCGTGTAGATGACGGTCACGTTGTCCTTCTTGTTGCCCTCGATGCTGTTGGCCTTGGTGAGCTGCGCCAGGTCCGTCACGAGCGCCTCGGGGATCGCCTCCCACGAGTCGTCCGGGTTCGGCATCCGCAGGTAGATGTGCGCCGACGACAGCTTGTCTGCGTGGAACTGCGGAGATGAAGAGAAGAGCAAGCTCGTTGGTAAGGGTTCCCGACAAAGTAATAGCATGATAGTAATCTCAAATAGAGAATGACTATAGAGGATTTTATTCTCATACCCTATTCGAATCTTTAGTACACTCAGAGGAAAGCAGTATTAGAATGAGAAAAAAGAATTCAGGGCTCTTACCAGACATCTTCCTCCCACCCGTACTTGATCAAATCTTCATCTACCAGAAGAAATGTGTTAGTCGTGCCCAATGTTCTAGCGCTCTGCCGCTTGAGGCGCTCATGGAAAATGGTCTTCATACTTTCAAACTTGTCCTTGCCAACATAGACAAAAGCCGACGGCGAGACGGCATTCGAAGTGAAATAGTAGACCATTTTTGCTGCCGGTACCTGATCGAGCCCCTGGGTCACTTTGGTTCCGATAAATCGATCAAAAAATGTCTGCTCAAGAATAGTAATAGAAAAAGATTTGAACGAAGCTGGCTGTCATGTATTAAAGGACAATTATTTTCCAAAGAATCGTTTTGTATCTAATCCGCGGCTTGGTAATTGGTTGGCAAACCACAGCGGTTCGATTCCCCCCGCCAGCCGCAGACCTAGCGCAGGCAGCTGCCAGAGCCCCCTCAACCTCGCTGACGGCCCGGCGCATTTTTTCGATATCGAACCTCTGATGGAAAGCTTCAATCGGCTGGGAGAGACGAAAGACGAGGAAGAAGCTCGACCAGCCCCAGTGTTTCCACGGGACCCAATTGCGACAGATTCACCTCCGACGGCGGTCCCATCCCCCAAATCACGAGAAGACCACGACACGGAGAGGCCGAAGCTCGTTATTTGTGTCGACTGAGCGAAAACAAAAACAGCCGGAGCGACCAAGAAGATACACAGCTCCCAGCGAAGCAGGATGGCGCCCAGAATGCCAGCAGCCCGCTGGGCAGCCGCCCTCCCGACGCACTTCCTGCCATCCAATAACCTCATCTCCTCGACGGCGTCGCGGGTCCTGATCACCGAGACGGGCAGCGCGCTGCTCCCGCGCACCGCCAGGCGCGGCGTCAAGTACGGGTGGGCGACGCGGCCGAAGCAGGACCAGCCGACGCAGCGGTTCAACCAGGTCTCGTCGGGCCTGCCCCCGCCGGCGGCGGGCCCGGCGGCGGCGCTGGAGCGCAAGCGGGCCACGACGCCGCTGCGCTCGGGCGTGCTGGCCTTCAAGAAGGGCGTCTCGGCCATGTACATGGCCGGCCGCCGCACGCCCTGCACGATCCTGCAGATGGACCAGGTCGAGGTCGTCGCCAACCGGACGCGCGCCGACAACGGCTACTGGGCCGTCCAGCTCGGCTGCGGCCTCAAGCGCCCCGGCAACGTCACCGCCCCGCTGCTCGGCTACTACGAGGCCAAGGGCCTGGCACCCAAGCGGCACCTGGCCGAGTTCAAGGTCCGCTCCCACGAGGGCCTACTGCCCGTCGGCATCCAGCTCCAGCCCGACTGGTTCAAGCTCGGCCAGTTCGTCGACGCCCGGAGCAACTCGCGGGGCATGGGCTTCGCCGGTGGTATGAAGAGGCACGGCTTCGCCGGCCAGGAGGCCTCGCACGGTAACTCCAAGAACCACAGGACGATCGGTACGACGGGTCCCAGTCAGGGCGGCGGTTCCCGTGTGCACCCGGGCAAGAAGATGCCGGGCCGCATGGGCGGCGAGCGCGTCACGGTGCAGAACCTCAAGGTGCTCAAGGTCGACAACGAGATGGGCATCGTCGTCATCAAGGGCCACGTGGCGGGCCCCAAGGGCTGTCTCGTCATGCTGTCGGACGCCATCAAGAAGGATGCCCCGGTCCAGACGTTCATCGACAAGGCCAGGAATGTAACGCTCGAGAGGAACCCAGACGCGGAGCAGAAGCTGGTGGAGGCGAGGGTACGGCATCTGGAGCTCAAGGAGATGCGCAAGGAGGGCACCATCGGTGCTGCCGCCATGATGGGTTAAAGTTGTTTGTACGATAATTAAAAAGAGGGCTTTCATGAAGAGCTGAAAGAGCATTTGTGTTCATTTTGTATTATACAGCAGTTGTACACATATCCGATGCTATGAAAAAGATATGGCATCAATAACGGCATTCCACGATTCCCCCTCCTCTTCTAACATCAGGCTTTCCAGGAGGTACATTTGGACGTCCAGTCGGCCGGAATTCGGTACATTTCTTGGTGGAACCATTGTGATGTTTCCAACCCCCTTAATGTACAAGTGATTCCTTTCCGAGCATGTGTAAATAGGTATATATGATATGACGTCTACCAGGCACTTATGCTGTGCTTGGGGTCGTCTTGTTATCGTATCGCTTGGGCATTTCCGTCGTAGCCTCGTCTCGGCTTAACTAATTCGATCCAGCCTCCATATGCGATCCCTTGTTGCGGCTCAACCCGGGGGGCTCGTGTGTAGGATGACTTGAAATCAGACTACAGTCCTCACTTGAGCTCGGTCCGGAAGCCGCGGCCCTTCTGCTGCATGTCCTCCTCCTCGTCGAGGAAGGCGGCGCCATCGATGGCGCGGAAGGGGTCGCCGGCGGAGAGCAGGTCAATGGTCTGGCCGTCCTTGGTCTCGAGGGACCACTCGGTGGTTTCGAACATGGCCTTGGGGCCGGGCCGGAAGCTGACGAAGCGCATGACGCCCTCGCTGCGGCTGCCGCGGACGCGGAAGCTGATGTCGATGGTGCCGCGCAGCTGGTTCATGGTGCCCGAGATCCAGGGGATCTGGTGGTAAAAGTAGATCTCGTCGCCCAGGTACTCGCGGGCCGCGGGGCTCGTCCGCAGCGCGTACAGGGTAGAGGCGACTGTGGGCGATGACAGCTTCTGGTAGTTGAAGATGGCCAGACTCGAGATGGTCACCAGGACGACGAAGATGGGGAACGAGCGCCTCCAGCGGAAGGTGACGGATTCGACGCCTGCAGAAGAGCAGAAGACACTGTTAGTGATCAAGCAGAAACTCGTGAATGCGGGCTATAGGTTGGGAGACGTTGGGCGCATACTAGGAAGTTCGCGATCCGCCCTGCGCTCCATGAGCGGGCCATCGCCAGGCTTGGGTGCCTGCACCAGCGTCCGACGCTGGACCGGTGTTGCGACTCTGGACTGAAGGCTGCGTAGGCCGGGCAGGGCCCTTTGCCTTAACAGTGTTCTTGAAAACATGCTGATCAAGGTTTCTCCTCCAGACGAGGGCCGGAAGATACGATGCTGGCAAGGCTTAGGAAACCAATTGACCAGAACTACCGTCTGCTATTGTCAAGATTTCGAGATCATCCCACATGGGACCGGATGGGCCTAGGATCGGCGGGACGGGAGCTTCTGCAAGGGTAGGCGGAAGATCGGGGTTACAGATTCGCCGCTCTAGGTGTTGGTCTAGGTACCGGAAGCTCTCAGTGCACCACTGAAAGCATTGGAAAGCAGCACTGGAAGGGCCCCATTTAATTCGTTTGATCCTCCCGAGCTGCCGCCTTGCTGCATGCCAAAGGTCGAGCTTAGCTAAAAGTAGACAGCTGCATACGTCACCTTGTCGTGCTGTGCGACCCTCCAGTTCGGCAAGTCTGGGGCGCATTTTCCAGGGTCCAAGTGCGATTTTAATTGTGGTTGCTTGAATGAGAACGACGGTCGGTACGGTGTACGCGGGCCAGAAGAAACAAACCAATCCGCATCCAGCAGATGACGGTAAATGACAACGCACATGCCTTGACCTAAGGTACAGTGTTGATCTTGTTTGGTCATAGGGTTCGGGTGAAAGCTTTGGGCTGTGCTCAGTTCTTCTTTCTTCCTTGGGCTGGGAGAATAAAAATAAGCTTCCCAATCTTGTTTCTGTTGTTTCCTTGATAAACACTGGGACTCCCCAAACAAACTACGACATCTGGCCTTTTTGTTTTGATACACGGTCTTTCCATCGGACAACATACACGACCGACTACATGGCACCGTCATACCGCCGCCATTGCAACGACTACTTCTAATAACAACACTCCGCCGCTACTACAAACGAACCCATCCATCCATCCCACCCTCCACAAGAACAAGATGGACGCCCGCGCCCGCTTCCGACGCACCTTTGCCTACCCATCAGACGACGACGGCAGCGCCGCCGCCTCGGCCTCGGCCCTGGCCCTCGATGAGACGGAGCAGGAGGACGTGATCGCGTCGCTGGCGACGCAGAACCACGCCACCAACTCGCAGTTCCGCCTGCTCCTGCTGGCCCTGCCCGCGGCCTCGGCGGTGCCCTACCTGCTGGCCGTCGCCGACCCGGCCCCGCACCACATCTCTCGCGCCACGGCCCTGCTGGCCCTGACCAGCCTCGCCAGCACCGCCTGGCTGCTCTGGTCCCAGCTGCCGGGCATCACGGGCATCGACGCCCTGGACCGCTGGTCCGCCGGCGCCCCGGGCGCCCTCGACACCATGCACGGCGACCACGGCCGCCGCGTCGCCACGCGCCGCCGCGACCGCCGCCAGAGCTTCTCGGTCCCCGCCGCCGTGCCCGTCGCCGAGGCCCGCTCCCCGCTGACCGTCTGGCTGCCGTACCTGAACCTGGCGCTGTGCGGACTGCTCGTCCTCGCCGGCCTCGTCACGAAGAACACCGCCCGCCAGGCGGGGTCCTGGGGCCACGTCAGCCTTGCCAACATGCCCGGCATCGTCTACCTGGTCGTGCTGCTCGCCAAGGTCGTCATGGGTGGCGTCGACCCCGAGAAGGAGCTGAGCGGTCTCAAGTACGAGTTCAAGGGTGCATAAAAAGGGGGATATCTACTTGTTTGTCCGCACGGGCTGATGAGGAGAAAGAGAAAGAAGTGTCAACATCTGGACACGCACATGCTTTATCCACGGGAACACTGCACCGATGTATCATGGTAGCGATAGAGAGAGAAAGAGGCTATTGCTGAACGATGACTCGGTATTGCACTCAGATATCGACACGATCGACACAGCAGAGAGAGACAGAGAGACGATATCACGACGTTTTTGGGACTTTCTTTAGATGTCAATATGATACCCCCCTTGCGCGATGGGCCACACCCACTCGGAGCAAGACTCATTGTACATACAATCTTTACTTATGGCCATGTATTGCAGCCGTTGGCCACATGAAAATAGAGTGTCTGCACTGTACTGTTGGTCCTAGCCACGCTACTTCTTTCGTGATTATACTGTTTTCGACTTCCAAATTCCACAAGGACGACTTGCCTCGAAATACTAACATTAAGAGTTTAATCGTCTTTCCGGGGCGAGCGGTCGACCAAATCAGCCAGTCTATGACATCCTATTTCTCCCAACGCCAAACCGTCACCAGCCCCTACGCCCGGACGACAGCCTGCCTTTCTCCCTTTTGTTCTCGCCATGCAGTGAAAGAAGAATGCAATCAACAGGAAATAAAAAGAAGACTATACTAAGATTCTATCTACACGTCTATTGACTCGTTGAACCGCAAAACACCGTTGCCCTTTACAACGCCATCAATGCCCTGGGGCATGCGCGGGAACGGATCCGCGAACGGCTGTGTCTCTGTCGGTGCCTCTGTGGACTTGTCGATGACCAGTGCCAGACCTTGTGATTTTATCGCGTCGACAAGAGCCGGTACCATGTCCTGTGATATGGAATTAGTACAAGGTTCGTGGTAAGTGTTGCACGTTGAGAAGACAAAAAAAAGACTCACCAAAAGTCGCGAACTGCATATCAAGCCCATAAAGTTATTGCTCTGCGCAATACGGACCACTTCCTTGATACTGCTCGTCCGACGCCCACCGCCCTGAACGACACCATTCTGTGTCTGCCCGGGTGCGTCGTCTTTTCCAAGGTCGTTACAGAGGAAGACGGGGAAGTTGGGTTGCTTCCAGTTGAGAGTGGTGCAGAGCGTCGAGTTGTAACTGCTGAACACCACCGACCTCACGACGTCGGGAGCCTTGATGGTCTGCCTCTGCGACCGAGCATGATCGAACACGACGCGCAGCACTGCATCTACAAATACGTTGATGTCCACCGTGGGGCCTAAGCCAAGTGTACGCTCCTCTTCTTCCGACGGATATATGATCTGAAGGTTGACGTGCATGGTTGCGGGCAGGATGCCGAGTGCTTGCTGCAGTGAGATACCGGCCGTTGCCAAGACTCGGTGGACATCAGCAATGTTGTCTTGTCGCTGAGAAGGCAGTGCAGCAAGATGAGCTCTTGCTGGGCTCTGCGACGTCACTGCGTCAAACTGCTCCATCGACAGACGCGAGACGGGAATGTCAATGCCGCCACAGTTGATATGCCACTGCGGCCATAGGACCGGCACGCCATCGCTCGTGGACTGCACGAACAACTGAACGAAATCCCCAGAAAGACTCGACCCAGTGACAAACATGCTCTGATGCGATTCCAGCTGGCTTGTTGCTTTCCAGTATGTCTCAAAGTCGGTAATCTCGAGCGGTACTCCCTGGAAGGGCTTGATGACCTGCGTGTTGAAAGTGATTTGACCGATGGCACGCAGCCTGGGGTCGAAAAGCGGGAGGCAGCATCGTCCTGAGCTCTGGAGCAGCGCCCTGAACGTGTTTGGCAGTGCCACCGTCTTGGCAATGACCTTGGCACCGTACGCTGGGAACACGTCAAAGTCGAGGGAGAAAGTATCCAAATCTTCTACCTGGAACGACACCAACCGCGTGTCTTCTTGGAACGGTAATATGATGTTCTTCGGGATGAGGTCGGAGACCTTGGACGATATCGTGAGTCGTGCAGCAGGGTATTTGCTGTCATGGAAGAAGACAAGGGGCTGTTCCCCTTGTTCCTGGAAACTGATTTGCACAACCGTCTTGGTATCCAGGAAGTTGTGTCCATATCTTCGAAGAGGGATAATGGGAGGAGGCAGTTCAAGAACGGGGATCGCATCAGGGTCCAAGGCGTCCAGGGCCATCGGCATGGGACCATTTCCACTGTCCATTGGCCCCAACGACGGGGCGGTTGCCTGCAGGCCTCGAGGGCTGGTGGTTCTGCCCCTCTGGTAAGGTGTGAGAAGTTTCATGCATTCGAGATGGCCTTCCCAGGCTGCATAATACATCGCAGGGAGGTCCTTCTCGTCCAAAATATTCGGGTTCGCGCCGACAGTGAGAAGCTCTCGGAGGCAGGGCACGTTGCCTTCGCTGGCAGCATGCACAAGTGGTGTCCACCCGTAGAGCTTATCAACCTGGTCCAGATCGGCCCCAAACTCTTTGAGGAGACGTAGGAGTTGAGGTGTCTGGCCAGATCGAGCGACGAGATGCTGAGGGTACAGTCCCTCTGCATCGGGCAGAATCTGCGCTCCATTGCGTAGTAGCAGCTCGACAATGGCGAGAGAGCCATGCTCACAAGCAAGGTTCAACGGGGCGTGATCTGTGTCTGACTTGGGATCTAACCGCGTGGTTGCCGCCAGAAGTCGTTCTACACAAGCCAGGTGGCCATGGATGATGGCGTGTATCAGGGGAGTAAAGTTGTCGTGGTCGATCAGATCGATCGTCGAAGTATCCGCTGTTATCATTAGCACTGGATATAGATGAGCTTGAGGTGCGGTGACTTACACTGCAGAAGAGCATCGAGCATGTCGAGACGCCCATGCATACTGGCGTAGTGAAGAGGAACTCTGCCGTAGACGTCGGTCCGGCTGACCGCAACGCCTTTTGAAAGACCAACTCCGAGCACAAATGTATTTCCGTAGATTGTGGCCTGGTGGAGGCAGTTCCTCTCGTTGATGTCATCCTCAGACTGGACGTCGACAAGTCCTGTAGCCAGCAGTACTTCCAGGGAAGCTTGTGGCGCCTCGTGAATGGCAGCTAGAAAAGTCCTCGTCACTCTTTCCATGAGTGAAGCCTCCATACTTGCCGATGAATCCGTTGCGGCTCTCATTCTCGCCAGAAGATCCCGCAGAGACTCCAGGTTGCCAGAGATGGCCGTGTCGAGCAGCAGGGAATCTGCATCTCCCTCGTCTGTGCCCAAAAGGTGTTGGCTGCTCACTGTATGTTCCTGGCGAACTTCAAAGCTGACATTGTCACCCTCGGACCAAGCTCCCAACTCCTGCAAGCTGGTCGTGGCTTGATCTGACAGCTCGCTAATGACAGTGGCGTTAAAGAATGGCTGGACCTCCACAGCGCGCGACAGGTACAACTCTTTTGTCTTGGATTTCGACGTCTTGTCCCACTTCTTCAATATCTTGGAGAAGGCAGTTCCATTAATCTCGACAAACTGCTGGAGCTTGTTGAGGTCATTTGCGAATTGTTGGAAGCCCTCTTGAAGGGTCGTGAACTTGGCAGATCTCCTCGAGACACCTTGACGGGACTGAAGCACCTTCTTCTTGTCCAGCAGGGTTTTGAGACGGATTTTGAGCTGAAAAATAAGTAAGTCACCCTACACTCGGGACTAGGCAACATGCTCGTGCCACGACAGACGGCTTACCTCGGCCTCCTTCTGCATGTAGAAAGCATTCACTTTTTCAAGCTCTCGTTCCTGGACAGCATAAGTATTTGTTTGAATCCAGATATGGGGAAATGCAAACCTACTAATTGGAAGAAGAACTTTGCTTTGTTGGCTTGCAGGGCAGCCTGCGAGTCTATAGGCTGATTGGGGTCATTCTGCGCACTGAGCACGGGAGTGGCAGAAAGCCGTTTGATGAGCTGTTCCCATATTGTAAGTGACTCAAGTTCGGTATAACAAGCGGGCTACGAGGACAATACATCAAGCCTCCATGTTGCAATGGAACTTGCTTTTCACCACTTTCCTCCAAGTATGCGTAAAGTAACCGCATGCTTGAGATCGACGTACCTTCTTCAGCGCCTTGTAGTTGACGAAGCTGGCGGCATATTCTGGTACCTCAAGCTGGCGCTTCTGTATTTGTTTGCCGAACTTCCTGCACGGGCTGTCAGTTGACCTCGCCATGAGCCGGGAAGCATTATCCAGAATAGATATTGTCCAGCAGAGACTGTATTCACTCACATGTTGCAACGTGTATGCCAGCAGCCAGCCTATGAAGGCTGCTTGGTTGGGCAAGTTCTTTGGAGCTGGCAACAGTGGATATTTCAACGAGCCGTTGGGCTGTTCGTCCCTCTGTTATTGGCTACAGAACTGGGTTACGGGCAATCGACCAAACAGGACTGGGAAGCAAGGTGCCGAGGCTTCTAGCCCTTTACGCTCACGATGCTGCAACGGTACTTTGGCGAATGTTTGAGATGTACGTGCACAGAGGACTGTGGTTGAAGGGCGACAGACAGTGAGGTTGAAGCCCAAGCCACGTGGTGCCTGCTGTTGGACAAGATAGCCTTTTCGCATGCGTGGACAGTGATGGTAAAGCGGATAGACGGATTACCTAAAGCGGTATCCCCCTGTATCGTGTCAAGTATGTGCCTATATAGGAGTCAATACACTGAGGCTTTCTAGAGCAAGACAACCAAGCTGAGCTTCTCTGCGCAAGGAGACCCAAAGCGTCGTGAGAGATCATCCATTGGGAGATGAACACCTCGGAGAACAGTGACGCTGAATCATGGGCCGGGATATCTTACCTTGAGATTGCTGACTAGATAGACGTTGACAATGTCAGTGGTTGTCGACCCAGTAGTATGCAAATACAGAACAATAAGCTAGCGGGGGTAGGCACAATGGCAGTGAACCGAATTTCGATGCTTGTCTGGCCAGACGGAACCGACCCATGGATAACGACCCGAGGTATCGAGACGGCGTACTACCCGGGATGGGAGCCAACGGGAACAACGAATGGGGGTCAGGTGTAGGAGATGCGTCAAAGGCAATGGGAATGACTCGGGAGGGACGTGGCTATTCGTAGCGGTACCGGACAGACACCAACGATCACGACCGGTCACCAGACGTTCTGGCCACCCTGCTTGGTGTAACCCTATGTGCAGGGAGCAGGTAGAGGTCAGGTAGTATATCAGAATCCCGGCGGCAGCTTGCCGACCGACGGGTTTGGCTCCCCCAGACCGTTCCTCCCAGACGAGCGAGACCCCTACTTGGGCTCTCAGCGACTGCAGGAGAGTAGTGACTTGCAGGGCCCAGTATGATAAGCAGAGCGGCAGACGGCTGCTGAATGCGGCAAGGAGCGACTGGGGGTGAAGCAGAGACAGAAAAATATAACGGCCCTGCTCGTGCGGGAGTACAACGACGCTGTAGCAGCAAAACACAAGACAGAGGTGGCCGTTGACTATAGCGGCTGTCGTCGCTGTCTCGGTAGATGCCGTTGACAGGTACACGGAAGGGGAACTACCTAGGGATCGACGTACCGAGAGTGGCGGTTTGTTCCTAGAAGGCAGGCGCGGCGGCTCTGGCAGAGCTCCTTCTTGGCCGGGCAGAGGTCGCAGAATGGTCTCAGAGGGGAAGATCTGGGATCGATTATGACCAGTCACTCATAAGGTTCGGGTTTTGATGAGGCTCAAAGAAAGTTTTCCGAAGAAGATCTGGGAAGGGAAGGGCATCCGAAAAGGTCATAGATGGTGGGGTTGGCGACTTTGGCGGTTAGGGGAGGGGCTCGTTCGTACTGGACTGGACGGACTTGCAAATGGACTGAGACTTCTCAAGGGCCGAACTTGTTCATGGTGGGACGGGTTCTAACATGACATTGCATGTGCAGGGCAAAAAATCAAAAGTTCGCAAGTGACTTTTGGCTGCTCATTTTCTTAGGTTTTTGTCATTTTCAACGGTCTCTCGTTCTTGATGTTTTGCATTGTTTGTGACATGTCCGTCCTGGTTTATCATTCTAGAATCAACTTGAAGCGCTGTAACAACAGACTTTAAAATCCCCATACTCACGGTAAATAACTGGCACCATGTAGATTTATTATGCCCCCGAGAGACACGACACCATTGTCGTCATTCTCTTCTACTACCTAGGTATCCAGTTCTCCCAGAGGAATAGAACCTCGTTCCAGTCCCATCGAGAACCTACTGCACATGCCATGTCCACTAACAAAACCAGAGAGGGGGATCCTACGCTGGGAAAACTTATGGGTAACTTTCATGATTGATATACAGGATGCGATCGTGTTGGAGGAACCAATCAGCAGCTCAAACGCGACCTCGTGGCAGCTCCTGCATCATTTTTCGGCAAGGCTGACTGGAGCCCCCCCTGTTCGGCTCTTTTCAGCTAGCTCAATGTGCAAGTAGGTAGGTAACCTAGTACATGTTGATGTATTTCGTACATGTAACTCGTACGTGTATATAGCAGTGGGGGTAAGGATTCGTCTACCTTGCAGAATAATGTAGGTTAGGTAATGTAGGAGGTATTATACCTAGGAAATGCACCGGTTACGGCTGGGGATCATCATCATATGGAAACCATGCCAAGTCCTCAAGCTATTCCGTCATATTGAGACTATAGATAGAGTCTACATATCACACGCCTCAGGGCCGGGTTTTCTTTTTTTATATCGCCAATGTATCCTAAAGCACCATACCGTTCGTCTTCCTCGTTCCTGTGCAACTACTATTGCAAATCTAGTCCATTCATACCCAATGAACCGATAATGAGAAATTCTGAGAGAAAACAAAGGTCAACGCCCAACCCGAACCATCCATTGATGTTGTAGCAACTCCAACTCGACTGCGTGCCGTATCCAGAAGGGAGAACAAATAGCTTGCAATTGAGCCAAAAACAAACGTGTATTCCCATGCAGTGTGCCGAGCTATTCCCAAACGCCGGTGCTGTGCCAAAGACCGTAAAGCCATTTCTAAATCAGTCACATCCCACATCGCCATGTTAGCCTCTGCCTCTATCGGTGGCCAAAAAGATTTATTTCGTCCTCCTCGTCCTCGGCGTCGTCTTCATCCATGTCGTCTGCAATGGAAGAAACGGAATCGTCGTCCGAATCGTAGTCGTCGTCCTCCTCCTCTTCATCGTTGGACGTTATACTCCGGGGAACCCGCCTCCACAAGCCGATCATGTCTTCCTTATCTTCGTCTGAATCGTCCATATCGCCCGCTGACGGATTGGCGGCTGTCGGCGACACTGATCTGGCAAACCTCTCCTGCACAATGTACGATCCGATCTCCGCAGGCCGGGGGTTCAGATTATCTGTGCTCAGCTGCATGAGATTGGAAGAGTGCCGCCTTCTCCGGGGAATGTCCCGTGCAACCGACGCTGTCGAGGACTGTAGCATGTCTGCATTACTGCTGACTAGTGATTCGGGCACCTGAGGATCGGGCACAGCGGAAGGAGCAACCGCACGTGTGTCGTCCTCGCTGAGTATCTGAACTTGTGAAGTATTATAGGACTGGCAGACGGCGCACTTCAAGCCAAGCCAGTGATATTTGACCGTCGTCTTGGCAGAGCAATCGTTGCATGAGATGAGGGCTCGGGTGTCTTGAAACTTTTCCGGCATGGGCTGTGTCTCGATCGCGATATCGAGCCTCCGGAATTGCGTTTCCATGTTGACTATGCTCTTGCTGCAGATCGGACACTTGTATGCGTGCTTGATATGCTCATCCCAGCAGTCCTTGTGCAAGGTATGTCCACACTTCATGTGGCAAATGCCGCGGGTTGTGTTGAACATGTATTCCCCGCATATGGGACAATCGCAGTCCAGAAGTCGCTCGATACATTTGTGCCTGTTTTCAAAGTTGATATTGAGGCAAGCATTGCACGTCTGCGAAACATCATGAGCTTGGGCGAAGCAGATACAGGGGCAACGGGCCTACCTTGCAGTGGAAGAAGTCCTTCCCGAGTCCTCTTCCCACTCGACAGATGCCACAATCCGGGCAATGATATATACTCCTGTCTCGGTCGTTGTTCCATAACTTGCAGATCAAGCAGTAATACATGGCAGCAGTCTCTCCACAGTTGACGCATGCTTCGCCAGCCTTCTGCGCAACTCCACAATACATGCAGAGCATGTTTCTCGTTTCCTTGGCAATCATTGCATGGGTCTCAACCTTGTCGTGGCAGAAGCGGCAAGTATACCAGCGTCCGCAGATCGAGCATTCTGATTTGACGTTTCTCTTGTAATGCTCGCACCCCAGGGCACGATACTCGGATTCCTCCTCGCCAGACTTCAGGGGCGCAAAGGTTGGCCTGACATCGTCTTCTGTGAGATGGAACTTTTCCGAAGGTGCCTCTTCGCCCAGCAGGTGGTTCCAGATGAATGTGTCTAGCACGCCCTGTGTTTGTTTCTGCTCCCATCCGGTTGAGCTCGAGGGCGAAACCGGCCGGTCTTCTTCGAATACGGCTCGCGACTTTTTGTAGCTCTCCATCAATACCAAATGTACTAGGCGAGCTTGATCTGCAGCGGGCAGCTGCCTGGCCTGGATCTCTATAATCCGTTTCCGCAAAGCACCCATCCCATCGTCTTCCGGCAACGGGTCAGGCCGCTCGGTGGCCGGCGTTGCAGAAGTTGCCGCGCCTGCTGGTCGAGGATCTTCGCCATCGGCTGCAGGCGCTGAAGTCATTGACACATCCGAAGTATCTCGCTCTCTGGTGGTAGTGTGACTTTCAGCTGTACTCGCCGGATCCGTACCGGACCCCGCGGAGAAGGGATCTTGTGCTGCCGCATTCGAAGGGATCTGAGAAAGTATAGGAGGTTCCCGTGATGTTTCGGGTTCGATAGTCTCAAAGTCCAGTTGAGGTATTAGCGAACTTCGAGACGAAGCGGGCGGGGAGGTGCTCTCATCCCCGTCCTTGAGAAAGGAGCCCCCCTCAGTCTCGGAGATGGCATCGTCGCGGCTGGCTGGATAGTCTTTCGGTCGGCCGGGTGAGCTCGGTGTATCTGTCTCGCTCCTGATGCTGGAACGAGAGAATCGGCGGACTTGTTGTAGGGCGGGCCTGATAATATACTCCGAGACCATGTATGACATGGCGAAGGTGACGAATGTGACATCAGACGGCCAGGGCTGCCGGGGTGTGGAAGGTCATGCCGTGCGAACGGTATTGCAGTCTGGAGACGCAGAGTTCGGGTGACAGAGAAGATATCGATGTGAGGTTTTGTGATCGAACGGTAGGTCTTTTGATCAGGGATGACTGGGAACGAGGGAGGAATCGTGTGACTCTGTAGCCATGAATCAAACGACTGACTGGAGTCTAGAATCGGGACTCCCCCAATGACATAAGATGGTCCAGCGGAGAGATTCCACTGCGACCGGGCGCTGGCCACTGAAGGTTCTAGCGCGGGCGGGCGGGCGGGGACGGCTGAACAGGCGCTGGCCCCAGTGCAACGGCCCCCTCGCCCCCTTGCCAGCATGTGATATGCCCTGGACCCGGCCTTGCTTTTAGCACTGCATCCGCTAGAGTCGGCAGCTTTCGGTCGGTGAGGGTCGGCGCTTGCCTTTTCAATTCTTGACAACTTTGATGCCAAGAACATGGAGAAGCTCGTATGTGCAAACCATAATCAGCCAACACGACGACTTGCTTTGCATTTGCTGGTATTTTCATTTTAACTGAGAACCCCCAGCCATCTTCAACTACATATCAGTAGCGGACAGCGATCTCTTCCTGCTCCAACGATATATCAAAATGGCAGATACGCAAGTCTTGCATGCATATCGTCATCTCTATCGTCACGGTCTTCGCGCCGTACAATTCGCCAAACCAGCTCGCTATACCCTGAGGGATCGCCTAAGGGTAGCTTTCCGTGAGAAGAATGGCCAACTCGACCTGGCTGCCGTCTCAAAGACTATACAATTCCTCGAAGCAGCACAGAGGTCCCGGGGGTTGGAACATAAAGTACTGAAGAACCTCTTGTTTGTTGCATTCCACCGCTACGAGGCTCGTGGCTTGAAATTTACAATTAGCGAAGGAAACAGGTGGGTTTTTCTTGGTGATTTTGAGCTTCATAATTCTAACAGGTGCCCAGGCTGAATGCGGAACAGAAGGAATTCAAGGCAATGGCTTTCGAGCACTACGACATGACCATAGCCATGCTGAATAAATCCATGGGGCTATGTTTGAGAGGTTGAGAAACCCCAATATCCAAGCATCTAGTTGCCAGGCCATGTGTATCGAAAGCATTTCATGGTCGTGTCACTCTGGCGCTTGATGAAGCCCCCATGGCATATCGGAGCCATTGTGCTCTGAGATATACCGCTGTGGGAACATACCATCGAGCGACGAAGCAGTTGGAGATCTGTACCAAGTCTCTGACCTGAGGTCGGATGAAGTGCCTGCTGCTCTCCAAGAGGGCCAATCCAGTATTAGTTCCGTTTCCTCATGAGGCGTTCTAATACCAAATGGAGCGGTTTCCGATCGTTGAAAACTGGGAAGGGAAGCAGCTCTCTACACATCGGTGTAAGGGTAGCTGCCGAGGGCATCATGTCAAGTCTCATCATGCTCACCCCTGTCACGATACGGCGCGGAAATAATGCATGCATCTTCACGGGTGAAGAATGTACATAGTATTCACGAGAAACGGCGAAGATTTGAAGGGACGCCAGGACTCAAATCAACCAACTACAATTGAATCATCCGGCTTGAAATCTACAAACCGAGTGTAACTTGAAGCTAAACACATGGTCACGTCGCGTCCAATGATTTGCAGTGAACGTCTGCGCACCATTGCTGGGCTGTCACTCATCACTAAAGCCAGCCGCAAGCGAAACTTGAAACCAGACACGAGACCTCTTCTGTGCGTTCTTGATGAGTTCAGTGCTCGTCCCAGGACTCGTCATCAGTACCTTGAGCCTTGCTGATTGTGTAGACTGTCGTTTTGCAATGGAATCAAACATCATGGCGAGGTATTTGAGATCTTGCAGCCAAGGTTGCTGCTCATATAGCCAGATACCGTCGATGATGCAGTATACGGTCATCGCTGGTTGAAACTGCAATACAAGTTCCTCGAAAAGGGGGCAGAGGGTCTTGATGTCGTGGTGATTCAACTGCTCCAGTCTTGCGGCAGTCAGAAAATTCAGTTCGGGTTTGACCAGAGCAGGGCTCAGAAGCATCTGAGCACATAGGCTGCGCATAAGTCCTTTTGGTCCGTTCACGTCTTTGCCTTCGGTGCTGTAGTGTAGACCAGCAAAGAAGGAGAGCACGACTGCATCATCCTTATTTTGAAGGCTGGAGACGAACGTGGCGCAGAAGCCGGACATGGGCGAAACCAACGCAAGGTGCTCTGTTGTACAGCCATTGGCGAGCAAGATGGCAGTATCCTTCGAGGCAAGCCACCGTTGGAATTCGGTAGTCTTTGCTAGCCATCTTGCCTGGCCTTGACTCATTGTATCGAAGAAGGTTGCCGGACGAAGAACAGCGTCAACGTCATCCCATGCTGCATGAACAGCGACGCCGAGGATTCCTATAAGCTGGACTGGCTTGACTAGGGGCGGGCGGCGATCTCGTCCTTCAAGTAGATCAGTTAGTCAGTACATTCCTAAGCATTATCTACTCTTCCAACACTTACCGTGCTCGAGCCTTTCCTGTGGGTTTCCGGAAGATGCAAGTTGTTCAAACATGTGCTGCAACAGATCGAACAAGCCCGTGAGGGCCGCCGCAGCACACTTATCCTGCATGTGGCTTTCCCACAGCTCTTGTAGCTGCGGCGATGGCCTGCTAGCGTCTATGAACTTGGCCATTATCCTTTCTTCGAACGAAGCAAGTGAGTCGAGAATGTCGGCCGTCCCTTTTTGGAAGTGGTTTTCTGCTTCGCTCATCTGGCGACCCAGAGAGCTGATATGTCTGAAGTGCATACGCTTGACGCATTCGTCCAGCGCATTCAGCTGATCCTCCCATTGTGCAAGTATTGCATCTATGGTTTGTGTCTCTGAATGCCACAATACGAGGGACTAGGTAACATTTTTATACCCTGATGGATATACTATTAGCATAATATGTGCCGGATGGCAAGAAAATCATGATCAACTTACACGGCTCATTTCCGTACAGTATCTTAATCATGGTAGGTAAGTCTTGAATGAGCTTTCGAAGAAACTCGTCCTTGAACCTTGTTTCATTTGGCTCGGGGCTCAGAAAATCAAATGCTGTATTTATAGTCACGACTGCTGCTGGAACTCTGCCAAATACTTTGAGAATTTTGTCCTTGTTTTCTTGTCGTCTTTTCGTAGACTACAGAGTCGAAAGTCAGTCGCCCCAAATCGTCTTATTGAGGTTTTGGGTGTTCGTGCCGACATGGAGGTATGGAACGAATCAACTTACCTCCAAAATCAAAGCCAAAGCTCCTTTGATGACACCAAAGCCATAATCATCCGGCATCAGATCAATATAAGTCGGTGCCAGCGCCGAAGCCATACCTACGCCGGCATTGAAGTCTGTCTTCGTGGTAATGTCCCCCTTTGCTTCAGCCATGACCTTCAGTACGACATTCCAAGAGCAATCGGTTCCCATTACGTGAGAATTTCCCGTTCTGTCGTGGGCGGATAGTATTTTCTTCAGATTCCTATAGAATTAGTGTTTATTCACACAATATTAATGCGTCAACGAACATACTCCCAAGAGATATCCGCGACAGGTCGGAAACGAGCATCTTGCTCAGAGTACACCATGGGATCTGGTGGTATCTCCTTGAAGCTTGTGATGCTCCGCCGACATAACTTTTCGAAAGCCCTCGGGCTAGGAGACCTTTCACCGGCTCTATGACGGAGTGGGCTTCGGAAATGAAACAAGTTGTGCAGTCTGGTCTCCATATCGCTGGCTCAACGTTAATGTTCTAGGACCTCGCTGACACGAAGAGAGAGCATTCCAGCGCTTGGGTGGTTTTTTTCTGGTTTTTTTTTAGTATAATCTCTGCCTGAAACTTGGGTCGTGGACAAAGTTGATCATCCATATGTGACGAGGACATGACAAGCCACCTCTGCATTAGGTAGATCCCGCTGCTATTCTGAAAGGGCCAAAGTCCATGGAAGATTGGCATCCAAACTCGTCTGTACGAGGCGTGAAACCATTCGATGTTACTTTCCATGTGTTCAGCGAGAAAATAATGTTCAGTACTACCGTTAATCACCCAAAGATGCCTCCCAAGATCGACGACAACGACCTGATTGGCAGATATTTATGGCAGTCCGCCTTGTCTTGTCCTCGGTTGACACGAAAATGGATCCTTGCATGAATTGAAAGTGTCACAGGTACCTATGATAGGCTTCAAATATCTTACAGAGTGCGCTGCCATTATCCTTCCGCAACGCATGGCCAACTAATGAAGGGGTTCGCGGGCTATCATCGTGACACAATTTTGGTTGTGGAGCTCTTATTTTGTGACGAGACGGTTCCTTCCAATGGTTTGCTGATCGTAGCCTGTTCGTGTATGTCAGTCTTTTAGCTGTGGTGTTTGTGGATGTTTATGGAATGCTGCATGCGAGACAGAGAACAGTCGCTAGCCTGCATCCCAATTCTGCCGGAAGCCACTTCTGTGCGAACTTACACCAATCGACATGACGTTTTGCCTTGAATCAGCCAAGGCGCAATACAAGACAGAGTTGGACTTGTGTGCTCAAGTCCGACGACTGTTGAACGCACGAATATCTGCAGAACATGGCAAATATTCGTTGTGAAACCTCTTGCTTCCAGAACCGGGATACTTAAGATAACTCCTTGTGGTCCAATATTGTTGAAAGTCATTATAGTTCCTACCTGCGTGTAGTATCTGAAACCCCATGTCTCGTGAACAGTAACGACCAATTCTCTGAGACAGCATGATGAGAGTACACCAACCAGCAGAACCATGGAGCACGTTTTCTCTTCCGATCTAGCTATGACCCCAATCGACGTTGAATACGGCATCGGCGCAATCAGTGAACCGCCAACCTCATCTGACGACTCCATTCATGGCAGTAACAGAATGGATCGGGAAGGGCCAGAGACTCCATATACCGAGCGTCCAGTGACTCTTGGTGTTCGGTATTACAATTATGAAGGCTTCATGAACCGAACTGAAGTGCAAGAGGATTATACCATCGAGGTCCTTGTGACAGCGGGTGACTGGGAAGAAGATATCTTGACTGAAAGAAACCGGCATCGCCAAGACTAACCGGCGGTAGATGGTGCAGAACCCACTACATTTTCGTTAATTTACGAGTAAGCAGAAAGTTTCGGCGACAGAATCCCTTTACAACGTGTCAGAATTCGATCGCAGTCACTTCTTCGGGCGCTTTTTGGCCTCATTGGCGAGAACGGATTTGATTCCAATCCGAAACCGTACATATTCTGCCGCCCATTTCGTCTGTTCTATGACAAACTTTCTGAAATGAGAGGAAAGTTGGAGACTATCCAGAGGAACCAGACTGCCTCGAACAAAAAGATCAGTACCGATGCCGCGGTTGCGACTTTGGACAGCACTCTCAAAAAGAAAACCTCAGGCGACGAACCACATATTGAAGAGATACACATGCGCCCCAGCCTGGAAATAGACGAAATGCGATGCTTTATCGAATTCGTGGAGTCCAAAGTTCTGCCAATTTGGTCTAAATTCCAATTGCTTGCATTGTTGCGCCGGCAGACGGTGGCATTTGAGGAGCTGCAGTGTCTTTTCAAACCTGGAACACTGGTGTATCGGTCATCGGACAATCGCCTAAAGGACCTTGTTCGGTTTCATAGCTACCAGCCACAAAGCTATCCGTCACAACCACAAAGCAGTGTACCATCACGGCCGGTCCATCACGGCATATGGAGGGTGGTTGGATTTCAACCGGCCACTTCCTTTCATCTTGGTTCAAGAGGTTCATCAAATTCTCACAATCCAGTGCCACAAGCTATATGTACTGTCTATTGCCTCGATTACAATGGCGACAACGCCTTGGTTCACTATGAAGACGTCGTCTTCAACTTTTTTATTGGCAAACGGAGGATCATTCATCTGTGTTGTTATCCTCTGGCTTTCCACATCAATCAAGAATCAGTTTTGAGCTCTGCAACGACCAATGGGCGGCGCTTCAAATCGGAGATCTACAAAAGTCCCCAAATCAGACATCTACAATACTCTGGGTGGACTGAGAGCATGTACGACCAATCAAAATTGTACCCTGATGGTTATGGAAGGGCTGGCAATCCAGAGTATGTTGAGAGTGAGATCGTGATAGATTTTCAAGAAGCACGGCGAAGTCACCCTCGATTGAAGACGACAACTCTAAGCCAGAGCGGGCCTCTGCCTTTGGATCCGTGGTCAGTGAACAAACCTCCCGAGACTTAATCAAGATTGTGGAAGCCGCTACGAACATCACCACAAAACGACTCGAAGTCATTTGCTACACAATGGAGACCGCTTCTACGAGCAGAATTTATCTTTCATCAAGAAAACGGATTGTACCAATCTGATCAGGAACGGTATACAAAGGACGACAAATTCATCGCTGCGCCCGATATAGACCGTGGTTGGTCGGATTATGAATGGAATGATGATGACCTCGCTCTACTTCCACGAGGAATACCTGCCTATGTCATACGTCAACGAAGGTTTGCTAATATTGACATTGTTAATCTTGATTTCAACAACATACCCCGGAACGTTACACTGGACAACGTTCAGATGGAAGAGAACCACCGCCTACTACTTCGATCCGCCGTTTCTGCGCATCTCAAGGCCACTTCACGTTTCAGCCTTGATATCATTCGCGGAAAAGGCAAAGGACTCCTCATTCTGCTTCACGGAGCCCCCGGGGTAGGCAAGACAGCTACGGCCGAAGCAATCGCCATCGAATATGGCAGACCGCTTTTTGCCATCACCTGCGGAGACCTTGGTACTTCACCTGCGAGTATTGAGAAAACTCTTATGGACATCTTTCGCTACGCAAATCTTTGGAATTGTATCTTGTTGCTCGATGAAGCCGACGTGTTTGTTACACAGCGTGAGCGTGGAGGACATAATTTCGAGAAAAATGCCCTCGTCACAGGTAAATCTTTCCAAAAAGCTGTTTTTTTCTCTCAGAGCTGACAAATTTCAGTATTCCTTCGCGTAGTCGAGTACTACAGCGGTATTCTCTTCCACGCCAAACAGCGTCAGGAGCGCCATGACGATTTCCAGAGCGAGGGCCAGGGCAATAGGGAGAATCAAGTCTCCCATTATCAAAGCTTCAACCACGATTTGGGAGGTTCATCCCAGCGCCAAGTGGCCCGTAATGACGACTATGTTCTCAATCATTGAGAACATACGCGCGGATGGACGCAAGATTTGTACCATTGCAAGATCGCACGAGAAAAATATCTCTAGTAGCTAGGTTTTCTATGTATCAGGCCCCACAGTACAAGGAGTTTTGGGATTTGTGCTCTTTCTCCTTCTTCCACATTTGGCTGCCAGCACGTTCTCTATTACTTCCGGTGGCTGGTTTCCTCATTTCAATGCGCAAAGCACTTTTCATGAATTGCCTGATTCCATA
Source organism: Pestalotiopsis sp. DP-2020a (assembly GCA_018115615.1). NCBI lineage: Eukaryota > Fungi > Ascomycota > Sordariomycetes > Amphisphaeriales > Sporocadaceae > Pestalotiopsis > Pestalotiopsis sp. DP-2020a. The sequence goes on along the minus strand of JACVEI010000055.1, from coordinate 594,583 downwards.
TCCAATACCGATTCTAATGGTGTCTTCTTCACACATATAGTGATTCAACCCATCATGAAGACCACGAACATTAAATACAAACAACAGCCAGTGGGCCACTGAGAAAGAAAATAAATCATAACTTTAGTTCGTAGTCTACTGGAAACTCATGTTTCAAAACATGGCGACGTACTAGAAGTGCTTTCAGCCCACCGTTTGCAAGCACGAACAATTAATAACCACAAAGACCATAAGGTACCTCAGACCTAAGGAAGTATCAGATCGATACGAATTATTAAGCTTGCGACAATTAATGGAGGACGAGTCGATGATTTCGCGAGCGGTATCAATTCCGAGGTTTTACGTACTGATGATTGTATACTCCGTACCTACCTGGTGGGTTACAGTGAAGCCCGAGGTACAATATACTCCGTACATAGGGGGTGAGGTAGGTCAAATAACTCCTACCGATCCCCTTCGACAAAACACTCCTCGGCCAGCTCCAGACACGTGATTTGGAACAAAAAGAAGCATCGGAAGAAGTCGGTCGATTCATCTGCCCATCTCTCTCCTTTTTTTCCTCCTATCTGTTGAGAAAGTCGGGATCCGTGCCGTGAGTTTCAGTCTAGAAAGCGGCAAATCCGCGTCCCCAGCCGCCCTTGGACGATGCGCTAGGCCAGTTGTAGCGGAAAACCACTGGGAAACTCTGAGAAAGTGGAACGACCGAGCTGCTGTACTACCGAGCTCCCAGCTCCATTCCCTCGCATGGCATAAGGTAGAGAGGGAGCAAGTTACTACCTAGCAAGCAACTCCAAACGACCAGGGGGACAAGGACCGAACTCGACTGGTCTCTGGAGCTATCCTTTTGGTTTGAAGTAGGGAAGCAGCAGAAGCTACGTCTACTACTAACCAGAAGAGAAAACATACGACCCCGCAATTCCAAATGATCAACCCATCATAACCACAAGACGAACCGGTCCCAACCCAAAAAGATCATAAGAACCAAATCTCCTTCCCCCATATACAACCAAGAAGGAGATAAGAACTCTCTCCTGGATGGCAACGCCCCCGCCGAGACTCGACATCATCACAGTATAGCGACCGCGCTGATGACTCTGGTCTCCTCCCATGGAGCCACTGTCTGAAGCTGCCTGCCCCGCAATACTACCTACCTGGTAGCCCACGGCCATTGAATCTTAGGCGCTCCTCCGACACAGCCAAGAGGACTGACTGACCGACTGACTGACTGACTGGAGGCCATGCCGGCTGCTACTGAGGCGGTCGATTTCAATCAACAAGATGTCACCAGGTTCCAGAACCGACCCGCCAGCAGCATGCCTCAACTCAGCAGCAGTAGTGGAAACAGGTCGACGACGCCGACGACGACGCCCGATAGCCAGCACCAGTCACACCCACACCACCGACAGCAGGACCAGGACGAGCCGAGGCGCTGGATAAAGCGCTACAGGACACAGGTCTCGGCGAGCTCTGCCAGCGTCCTATCTACCATCACCGCATTTCCTCTCGACAGCGTCAAGACTCGATTGCAGACATACCCTTACAATGGCTTCTCACATTGTGTCAGTAAAACGTACCAATCGGAAGGGATTCGAGGCTTCTTTCGAGGTACGCTCCCAATTGATGATCTTGAAAGCAACATGTTCTTTTCTCTACGTTTCACACTGCACCCTACGAAGCTCGAAGTGACCCAACGATGACTGTATGCTAACTTGACATGTCACAATGACAGGTGTGACTGCCCCTCTGGCAAGTGTGACGCTCGTACGGACCGTCTCCTTCTCGATATACCAACGATCCAAGTACGTATATTCGGATTGGATGGGCAAAAACCTTGGATTCTGCCCCCTCGAACATGTCAACAAGAATGGCGCGTATCCCACCTTGGGCACCATCGCCTGCTTTGGAGCAGCTGGGGCTACTGCCGGCTCTGGTATTACCTTGATCGCATGTGAGTCCTCCATGCAATCTTGGGTGTTGCGATGAAATATAGTTCACATCTACCACTGGATCGAATGACTAGCTAACTGCTTTACGCGATCAAGGCCCCTTCGAGCTCACCAAGATCAGCGCACAAGTGTCGGTTCTCATGGCGAACCAGAAGAACGCGGACCCAAAATGCCAGGAGATCGCCATGAGCTATCACAACAAGGGGACCATCATGACCTTGCGAAACCTGGTCAAGCATCGAGGGCTCTCGGGGATGTACACTGGTCTCAATCTACATCTCTGTAAGTGATACGGACGAGTTCCGTGAGTTTGCACCTCTGACACTCCACTTAGTGCGAGATACGTTGGGAACCGGCATATATTTTGCTACATACGAGAGCGGCAAACAGCTCTTGACTACGTTTAGTGGCACAGACGCGCACAAGAACCCCATTGCCGTCTTGATTGCCGGTGGTCTTTGCGGTATTGTATCGTGGGCTCTGATCTGTGAGTATCTCAAGTCTCGGACATTCTTTTGGGTCCGAACCTACTTTGGACTAACCCCATGTCCTAGATCCTCTTGACTCGGTGAAGAGCATCTATCAGCGCAACGCCTTGATGTACTCCAAGGGCCAGACGGTACCGATGCCAAAGATTGAGTTCTTCAGAAAGGACATGTACCGAGGCCTCGGCGTATCCATGGGCAGATCGGCTGCGGTGAACGCAGTCTTCTTTTCCGCCTTCGAATTCTTCAAGAAGAAGATCAACAACCTCGAGGACTTTGACTCATGAAACAAACGCACACATTCGCGACGACATTGACGCCGCGTCAAAGAAGAATGGAAGACGAGACCCGAGTGCGCGATAAAGTCAGCCTAATTCTGAACTTGAATTGCATTTATACGACGACCAACGAGAACGACGAACAACGCGGCGCAACTAGGGCGCACATGGAATCGGCGTTTACACCAAGGCGACCACAGGGCCGCCACTGCATATGCTCCCAAATTGAGAAAACAAGGGCTGGATCATGATATCTGACCCATCGATGTTTTTAGTTTTGGGGAGAGGACCATCCTCATGATGAAGGGAAATTGTTTTTTTGCATGCGAGTGGAGGAGATACCAGATATCTGTGACATTGAAAGGGAGAAAAATGTTTTCCCGTAGCAAATGTAGTGAGTGCCATAAGCAATTGCAGAAACAGTATATGAAGAATAAACTTTTGCACAAGAATGATACTCCAATGAGTATGAAATAGGCATGAAATATCGATCTCCCACGGAGGTCGAATGAATGAAGCATCTGTCTGACCTGGCAGCACTGTCCGCTCTGCTCGTGTGATTATCCCTTGCTTCGTCTATTCCTTACAAACCAAAACCCTGAACCGCTGTCCATGCAAACGCCAAACCAAAATCAAGAAGCCTTGGTCGAGATACGTTCAGTTACCGCACTATGAATCGCCGCCTCGTGCTCATCCTCGTAAACCATGACCAAATCCACTTTTCCAAAACAGCAGAGTCTTTCTTTCGCTTTCCCAGAACACATATGAGAGCATCTTTCATCAGTCGCTCTTGAGCATGCTCTCGACCAAGTCACCCAGAGGTCCCCAGTAGTCCTTGCCGCTGGCGAGGTGGTGCTCGTCGATGAAGAGGACGTACTGCTTGAAGCTCGTGTTGAGGTGGGGCTCGAGGCCGAGCTCGCGGATGACGGGGTAGTGGTGGCAGTAGATGTGGGCGTAGACGCGGTACATGCGCTTGAAGATCTGGCGGACCAGGCTGGGGAACGTCTTGGGGAAGGGAACGCCGATGCGCGACGGCAGGACCGCCTCGTTGTCGATGTTGCCCTGCACCCACGACATGAGCTGCTCGATGTAGGCCGGCGCCGGCATCTTGGTCGGCCGCTTGTAGTTTTCCGTGTCCTGCCAGAGGTACTCGAACCTGTTCAGGTCATTTGTGTTAGCGACTCATTATTCGACCCAACAAAGCGGTACTGATATAGGACATACTCATCCGTGGCCTTCATCTCGGGGCAGCTCTGCGGCGAGCAGAACTCGGTAATGGCGCCGTACAGCAGGTTGACCTGGTTGTAAAAGTCGACCATGTTCACGGCCAGCCACTCGTTCTCGTCCTCGCCCTCAGGCAGCTTGACGACCTTGCGCAGGGAGCCGCCGCCCAGCGTCGCCTCGGCGTACTGGCGCAGCTGGTACGAGGTGTTGCCCTTGCCACCGGCGCGCGGCCGGAACTGGTTCCGGGTCCGCTGGTTGCTGTTGTGGGAGGTCTTGTTAGTTTGTTGTTGTCATTGTTGTTTTATCTGAATTCATTCCCCTCGCTCAGCGCAGAGGGAGCGAGGGGTTCGAAACCATTGCGGCAGTGGTATAGAATACGTACACTGTCGTTATAAAAGAGGTCATCTTGAGGACAGTCGTTTCGATCTGTAGTCGCGGGATCTAGATGGGCTGTTTTGTTGTCGGTCAGCGGGGCATATCCTCCAGGGGCGATTGAAGGGCGGCGCGAGCGCCAATACGAATCTTACTCTTGAGCAGAGGTCGCAGTATACCGGATAATTGATGGCGAGACTTTGGAGACCGATGTCGGGAGTTCAGTATCTATGTGATGTTCTGGAAGTGCGAAGAAAGCAGGTCCTCGTTGAATGCGATAAGGTTCCAACAGGGCGAGACCAAATTGGATGTTTACTGCCGGATAAGATTGATGAGATGCGGCGGGCCCGTTGCCCAGCACTAACGTCGTCGACCTTGAGCAGAAGCAGTGACGTTGCAGGACCCCACCTAGCTAAATCGGCGCTTGTCCCCCTTTCCCCCCTGTTGATCTGGAATTCTGTGGTCCCTGGACCTGCTGCCCCAGTGGGACGGGGAATGCCTCGGAGCTACCCCGGATTTTTACTAACAAGTTGCATTGTATCCACGGTAGATTCACATGCCATCCTTCTAGAACTTTTGAGAGGATGACCAGTCATGTGTGCCTGATTAGCCAGATCATATCTTGCCAGAGTATCTCTTCCCTACTCTTTACTGCTGGAAAATCCTTCGACCTATTGACATAATGTCATAATCGAAGTAATTCAGCAAAATCCAAATTTCAATTATAAACAGGTTTGATTGGTGCCGTTGAAGCAGGTTGATTTGACCTGGCGGAGGCACGGAAGGCTCAAGCTTTCTATAATTGCCAAGTTATATAAATACAATATCATACAAAATGTACCCAACGAAATTGACAGTAATAATGAAGATCATTCGTAGGATCACATATATTATGTTTTTGTTGGCGATAAGCTCTTGCACGAATAGCACAGCAAAGTAATAAACTTTCGCTTGGAGAAAAACAAGTAGAAAAGTGCCGGAAAATTACCAATTATAGAAAAAATCCTACAACCATATTTTCCCTTTGTAATAGAGGCATCTCTTCACCTACGATAATCACTTGTAGAAAGCTACAATCGGTATATCATCCAACCGAAGCACTATGGTGAGAACACCCCCGCACAGTGTTGAATATGAAATAGCGCCGGCGATCAACATCATTCACGTCCTTGGTATTGGGCAATCCGGGCAAAGTCAAGTTCCCCTCCCAGAACAAGATATAAGACGAGAGCATACATATATGAGTTAAAATATGATCAATATTCAACAAGTGCTAAGCATGTGGTATAACACCAATCTTTGCTTTAACTAATCTTCAGCCATGAACACCCTCATCTGGCTTCTCTTACACGCGCTATGCGCATGCGAAGTGGCCAGCGCCAGGAACAAAAATGGCACCAAGATCGACCGGCGAAAAGTCGTCCAGCGTTTTAATCCTCGACGCAACGCGAGTTCGGCCTCGACGCCGCTGCAGGTCGGCAACGGCAACTTCGCCTTTGGCGTCGACGTGACCGGGCTCCAGACCTTTCAGCCGTACGGGGCCCTGTCGACCTGGGGTTGGCACAACTTCAGTCTACCGACCACTCCGGGACAGACCTCTGTAGATGGCGAGTTGCTGTTATGAGACTCAAGTAATGTTGTAAGCTAACCAGATGCAAGATTTCACGGGCCTGGACTGGTGGACTCACGGCCGCTTGGTCAACTATGACCAGCCCAACCCAGCCGAAGCCGACATTTCGAACTGGCTGATTCAGAATCCCCAGCGAGTGGATCTGGGCAGAGTCGGCTTATCCTTTGGCGGCGAGGTCGTGACAGAGGATATGCTCGAGAACAAGTCGCAGACGCTCGACCTCTGGACCGGCTCGATCTGCTCGACGTTCAGCTATCGGGGCCAGCAGGTCAAGGTCGAGACCTGGTCGGACTCGCAGTCCGATACCGTCGGCATCAGCATCGAGTCATCACTGCTTTCTGAGGATGGTGCCCTGGGAGTGTTCTTTGATTTTCCCCTGCCGACGAGGAACAAGTTTGATGCCCCATTCGTTGGCGTCTTCAACGCCACGGCCAACCATACCACGGCCATGACAGCTGGCCAGCGCAATGCCAGTATTCGGCATGACATGGACGATACAACATATTTTACGTCGATTCGATGGGAGCAAGATGCCGAAATATCTGGCCCTGCCAACGGCACTCATCGTTATTTGCTCACCCCGAACAGTGGAAGCGGCAAAGTACAGCTTTCGGTGACCTATTCGCCAGAACCGGCGCTTGAAGTCCCGTCTGCCTCCGAGATCAAGGACTCCTCGCTCAGTTGGTGGGAAGAATACTGGACCACGGGGGCGTTCATAGATCTGACATCATCGTCCTCGCCCAACGCGACCGAACTGCAGCGGATCACGATCCTGTCGCAGTACCTGGTCGCAGTGAACTCGGCCTCGTCGAACCCGCCTCAGGGTATGTTTTCCGATTCTATTAGCCAACATTATACATATAACAACTAACCAACCGCAAAACAGAATCCGGGCTCGTCAACAATGGCTGGTACGGCAAATTCCATGTGAGTTGAAAGAAATACCCTGGACTCCCATGGGGAACTTGTGCTCATCGCCACTCCGTATAGCTCGAAATGGTCCTATGGCACAGCCTCCACTTCGCCCGCTGGAACCAATGGTCTCTCATACGCCGCAGCCTGCCCGACACGTACCAGCGCTTCCTGCCCTCGTCCATTGCGCGGGCAGCAGCCCAGGGCTACGCGGGCGCGCGCTGGGGCAAGATGACGGACCCCATGGGGCGCTCCGCCCCGGGCGAGATCAACTCGCTGCTCATCTGGCAGCAGCCGCACCCCATGTACTTTGCCGAGCTCGAGTACCGCGACGCCGAAGATGAGGCCGCTGCCGTCCTCGAATCCTGGGACGGGGTCCTGACCGCCACGGCCGACTTCATGGCGAGCTACGCGTGGTGGAACGCGAGCGCGGGCGCGTACGACCTCGGCCCGCCCCTGTACCCGGTGTCGGAGAACACGAGCCCGAACGCGACGGCGAACCCGGCGTTCGAGCTGGCGTACTGGCGGTTCGGGCTCGACGTCGCGATCCGGTGGAAGCAGCGGCAGGGGCTAGGGGCGCCCGGGGACTGGGTTCACGTGCGCGACCGCCTGGCGCCGCTGCCCCTGACGCCCGAGGGCGACACGTTTGCGGTCTACGAGGGCATCCCGGACATGTGGGGGAATAACACCACCGTCCAGGACCATCCGGCCATGGCGGGCATCTACGGCCTCCTCCCACCTCCTAGCAGCGGGCCCCCGCTGAACATGACGATAGTCCAGAACACGCACGATAAAATTGCCGAGCTGTGGGATATCGGGGACTGCTGGGGTTGGGATTTCCCCATGTTGGCCATGAACTCTCTCAGGCTGGGACATGTAGACCAGGCTGTTGCGTATCTGCTTCACCCCCTGTTCGAGTTCGACGACGCTGGGTACCCGATTGGTGGCGTGAGGGTCGCGACACCGTACTTTCCGGCCTCGGGAGGATTCTTGCTGGCAATTGCCATGATCGCCGGTGGTTGGGATGGGAGTGAAGGATCTCATTTCCCTGGAGAATGGGATGCGAGAGTAGAGGGTTTCACTCCCGGACTTTGATGATGAAATTGTATAGCCTCAACTATGACATGACTGAAAAGGTTCTCGTTGTCACCACGGTGTGATGATTCTTGGGATCCGCTGGCTTTCGAGCGACAAAGTGAATCAGGGTCTGTACATTGCAGTCAGCTCTCGATGGTCTAGCTCATTATAATAAACTCATACGTCCAGAGAACGGATAATAGGAACACAAATGGACATGGTGCAATACGGCAAAATACCACCCCGAATAGTCTCTGCAGTAATCAAATGCCTTATCACACCAAGCAACCAGAGAGAAGCTCATTTCATGTAACAATGTACAAGTTTGCAAATAAGGACCATCCGACGTACCAGTGGGCATAAGTGTAAACATCATTATTGATGCTTTTATTGGATCTGCTAGGCATATTCGCCGGCTACGTGCTTCATAACTAGATGCACGTTATCCCTTGTCCACGCGGGCCAACAGGATGGAAATTCGGCATTTCACAATATTCTGCCTTGATATAATTTCCTTGCCACTTGTCGAGTCGGAACCTGAACTCTGATGACAGATGCGACTGGGCTGTGTTGTTTTCTTTTCTCTCTCTTCGAGACCTTAGAGAAGGATCTCGCCCATGTTCTCACCCTCGAAGCCGAGCGTAGCCAGCTTCTTGAGCTTCTTCTTCTCCTTGACCTTGTCGGCGGCTTTCTTGTCCTTGATCATGTTTTCTACCACCTTCCAGTCCTTCTCCTCGAAGCCAGTGGGCGTTTCGTCATCCTTGTCAAGATCGATCTCGCCGAGCAGCAAGACGTTTTCGCCACGGACGAGAAAGATGCCGTGCGTCTTGTCCGCGTAGTAGCCCTTGACGGGCGAGTCCTCGGCGGCTTCGGGCAGAGGGGCGTATATCCGCTCAATCGTAGACTGGAGAACGAGGTTTGCTGGAGGCTCTTGTGTCAGTCTCTGATATGCTGCCACTGACCCCTGTCCCGGGCTTGGATGACCTACCGAACTGATCCCAGCTGCGCAGGATACCCGTCAACTTTCTCCCGTCGCGCAGGCATATTATAAGTTTCTCTGTTTGCGAGCCCGTGTCAGCAAGAATTGCTCTCGAGCAGCCGGTGTAGCAGTTGTGGCTGGCGTGGCATACTATCCGTCAGGTCCAGCAGCTGAGCCGCAGTGGTGAACATCTGCGGCGGTAATTGCTGGGGTTGAGGCGGAGGAGGAGCGCGTCCTCCCAGGGCCTGGGGCGCAAATTGGCCCTGGGGGGTTCCCTGGCCGGGTGGCGGCGTGTCGTGTATCGTGAGGTTGTCCATCATGTCATGAAGTCGACGGGGTGGGTTGGTGGTGATGTATGTACTAGTTGGTGAAATGGGGTGGCCCGGCTCAATCCATGGAGGAGTTGATGTAATCTTTTGTTTTTCGCACAACTGGTTGCACGTTACAATTGCGAAGCTGGTGCTCAGTCCATTAGAGTCTAGAAGAAGCCGCGACTTGTTTTTATTAAAGCTCAAAGAGGATTTAAGACCGAAACGTCACCGACCCAAGCCGTCTCTCTCTCATAAAGGTAGGCGCATGTGAGGTACCTATCGGACGTGCCTGCATCTGCCCGGCGACCGCCCGCCGGAAGAAAATTGACGCGTTGGCGGGACGGGATGCGATTTCCATAAAGGCACCCCGGGCCTTCATAAGGCCTGGCCCGCAAACCTGGGGCTCGAGCTGAAAATGACAGTGTAGCGCAGCACAAACAGTGACGGCAAGCACTGTAAACCAACTATTCTTCTTCCCTTACCATTTATACCTTTTCTGCTGTCAACATTCAACTCTTTTATTTATTCGACTGCACTGCACTGAGAAGCTGATTGATCATTCCTTCTGTACAATTGAACTGATCTGACGCCCTCCTACTTCTGGTTCGGCCAGGGTCTCGAAGCTATGGGCTCGTGGACCATCAAGACTCTTGGGCTTGATCGACTGGTGCACCATTCCGGGACAGCTTATCACAGTTTACCGAGACCTTTTGCATTTCATAATTACGAAAATCCAGTCGACAGCACAATGATTGTCCACCGTTGAAAAGATGGTTTCTTGGATTCGGCAATGGCTTCCCAAAATCTCGCCATTGAAGTCATACATAGCCAATTGTACAACAGTGGAACGGATAGCGATGCTGTACCCGATTGTTGCACCAAGCTGAAGCTGGGAGCCGTCGGTTCCTGTCGGCCAAGTTGCAAGCAAGTCCCAGGAACAAAACTTTGTGCGAATATAAAGAGTTAATAGTTTCAGCAGCTCTGTGCAATTTCCAGGTTGAGAGCTGCTCGGCAAGGCCGGCTAATTGGAAATCCGGACGGTGTTCCATGACAACCGTTTGATCGTCCGCCAGAGCCCCCCACACATACATCTATGTAAGCTTTTGGTATGCAGAATCTGTAACCGACCTCGCTCGTCACAGATGCGGCTCCTTCGACGCCTGGGACTTCTTGCGTCCCATTCCATCGTCCCATTCCATCCTTGCAACAGCATCGTCTGGTCCTTCGTCTGGTCTTCGTCTGAACTCTAAAGACATCGAATCTTGCTTGCAGCCCGATCCAGCTCTGGCCGGGCTTGTGCAATGTGCGCATAATCGAAGTGTCGGTCTGGATGGCCTCGGCAACAGTCTCATATTTACACTCAGTCCGCGGTGCTCAATTCCAATGACGATTTATCGAGAGACGCCCTCATGAGTCATGACAAGGCAGGTTTCAATTCCGCAGTCCATTTTCCAGGGTGAATAGTGTGTTTCTTCTCAAAGAAACGACACATTCAAACACACCAAAACATAAGTTTATGTGATTATGGTTCTTGAATTTAGGATAATTCGTTGTGGTTACCCAGGACAATCTGTTCATTCAGTCCGGCTGGCCAAGTCGGTCACTACCGATGCCGATCATGAACATCTGGAAGCGACCCGTCTGCATAGACAGCCAAGAGCTTTTCCTGGAATCCCGTGGTGACAAGCCGGTCCCCGAGCAGGACAGCTGCAAGGGCGAGTTACCTGATTGGGCCATGTTTACAATGCGTCGGCACCATGGTCATGCTTATTTGGACCGCGATGGACTCGGCTGCTATCGACTGATACAGAATGGCGCATTTATTTCTGTGGATTTGTCGTCGGAGATCATACAGACTTCCTGGTGGGCAGGCCATTCTCGATCAAATGGCAGGATCAGACCGTCGAACGCATAGTTCATCCCCGGTCGAGCTTGAGGCCGTGCGAGCGTCACACCCCAGCTCCCGGGTCTGCAGCTCCGCGAGGGTGTGATTCGATGTCACGAAACCGGACGTTTGCGTCTTTGTCATCACTGGAGCTGCTGTTGACGCATGAAGTTCGTGGTTGGGGGTTGTGTCTAAAAGACTTGAACATGTTTGGCAATGGGCAACTGATACAACATGGGATGATAAGCTCGTCAGTCGACACCGTCCCCATCAGAACGCTGGTCTTTCTTTTCATCCCTTCTCCTAGTTCCACTGCATCTGCGATGTGCATGGCGTCTGAAGGGCCTTTTCAGACTTTCGTGGCGATACAGCGCTTGTTTGCCTGACGAAGTATGGATAATGAATGATGAAAAAGAGCCGGCTCTTATATCACTCCCTGTTGGCGGGGTTGGCGACGGCAGGGTCGTTGGCAAACAAAGTGTTCGACCGAGGGAGCAAAGCTGGCTTTGAAGGCCCGGGAGATGGCCTCGAGGTACCGAGGGCTGTGGTGTGGGAAAGGGTGGAATACGTTGTCGTGGCGAGAGAAGCGTCACCGAAGAGGAATATACTCGAGAGCATTCCCGAGCCGACTGCCGTGGAGGGGGCGGCTGTGGTTCTGAGGTCTCCAGAACCAACAGCTGCTCCTCAAAAACGACAAGACAATGGTCAAATACAAGCTTTGTCTGGGCAATTACAACAGCTCTCGATCTCCTTCTCTTCGGCGTCCTCTGCAAGCCAGTCCATATCGCAATCGGCTCAGCAAGTCCAGCAATCTGCCGATCAAGCGTCCCGGGAAAACAGTCAAGCAATATCACGGACACAGTCGTCGGCATCGAGCGCTGTCGCGCAAGTGAGTCAACAGGCCAATGACCGGGTAAATCAGGCAAGCTCTTCAATGAGCAGTCAGATTTCTCGCAACCTGGCAAGCGTACAGTCGAGTGCCAGTAGTGCAATCAGCGTTGCACAAGCCTCGGCCAGCGTCAGCATGGCGAGCGCTGTGAATGTTGCCATGAGCCAGCTTCAAGCGGCCAGGGCCGAGGCAACTGCTGTGAGAGTATGTCGAGTTCAGACCTGCTGCGTGGTCTACGCTAACTTTTATACAGAGCGATGCAAATAACTTCGCCGACCAGGTACAACAGAATGCTATATCGACAACCAACCTGGCCATCATCGTGGCTACCTCTGTGAGCGGCGCCGTGGTGCTCACCTCCATCATTGTCTGTGTCTTCCTACGCTACCGACGGAAGAAGCTCCAGGCTCGTGATGGCGGGTCTGTGGAACAGGACGAGAAACAGTACGATAAGCCAATCGCAGTCCGAGGGTCGGTCGGCGGATCGAGGTTCAACCCCTTCGGAAGTGGCAGCTCTACTAGGGACAAGTTCAAACTACAAAGCTTTAGCCCACCGTCGGCCAGGAAGGACGAACCACTCAATTTTGGATTCGCCATGAGCGACTACAGCGATCAAAACGGAGCACCGGTAGTTCAAGAGGTAGCGAGGGAGAAACCTGCCGCCTTTCGTCTGCAAGCGCCGCCCAACGTGAAGAGTGCCGAAGCTGTGCGGGTGATTAGGGTGAACAGCAAGAACGGCAAGGAGACAACGACTGCAAATGACCAAGAACAAGACCAGTCGAAACCAACAGCAAGTCCAACGGAACCCAGCATCCATAGAAGCAAGTCACAGGTGGCCAGGAAACCTGTTGCGGCGGCCGCTGCCGCTACTACAGACGAATGGCCAAGTGTCATGAAACAGCCGGTTCAACAGGCAGCGGCTCCGGCAGCAGCTACCAGGGACAGCACACGCGATACCACAATATCTGAAGCTAGGCCGAAAGCACGGTCAAGCAGTCGCTATACCATGATTTCGGTCGCCTCAACCGAGGGTCCGAGGGACACGGGAAGAGACAGCAAACGCAGCACCATCATGGGACCTCAGCCAATTTCCGAGCGCGATGAACCCGGTTGGAGACCCCCGAGCAATCGTGGTTCTCGCCCGGTCTCCATAAAATCCGTCAACACGGCGCAGCGGTTGGCATTGCGGGAATCGGGCGATCCGAACCCGGAGCCGAACGCAACCGGCTGGAAACAGCCCAAAGGCGGCTTCAGCATGGCCAGCGTCAGCAGTCTGATGCGGAGCGACAGCACCTTGGGCGCGGATGCGCTGGACAACCGGCAGCCGACGGTACCCAAGCTGCCCAAGGGACCGAGGCAGGGGCCGAGCTTCGCGGCGTTCCCGACGGTGAGGAATGGACCGCCGAGCGGCATCCTCAACCGGCCGCGACCGGCGCTGGTGGGCAAGATCAGGGAGGACGCGGAGCGGAGGGCGCGGGAGAATGAAGCTCTTCGGAGGTAGGGGGGTGCGCCTTTTGCACGTTTAATACAGAGAGCGCCGAGCGCTGGGACAATTTGATACCACTCCGTAGTAGCATAATTCCTATACACAAGTAATACACGGCCCATCAAAGCTGAACGAGAAAGGCAAGCCTGACATATGAGAGCGACATCAATACAGTACTTTACTCGTGTGTGCGGGTTGCATTAGATAATCAACATTCATAATTGATGTCACTACTAAACATGCAGCATATCATAACTCTTGAGATCATGATTACCTACCTACTTACTTATAGTCGTGTCGTCCAAAATGACACCACCATTATATACGAGTCTGTGCTAACTAGAAGTCTAGCTCGAGTGGGTCTCGTGGTACGGAAACATCAAATGGTCATGAATCAATCAAAGACATGTTGTCTCCAAGCAAGACACATCCAGGTGTACCTCGTACGGAGTACCATGACCTGAGCAAGTAATGAACTCTTGAAGAGGTCTCATCTCTCGATATAACGCAAAATCATTCTCATCTCTCAAAAGAGCGCATACCTATCCCAAAAAGGTCAGCATGTTATTATGTCATAAAGAATCCGTGGCGCGAGGCAACGAGAGCTGTCCATTTACACGTATGGAGCGGCTTTTGAACAGGCCGCCAGGGGCTCGAGGGGGTGGTCGACCGAAGAATCTCCACCGTAATTTATGTCGATCTGTGGCGCGTGCGCCTTTTTAGCTGAACGCGAATCGCCGAGTCTTGACCGCGATCGTAATGCGCCTTCTTCCCGACTGCCAGCGCAGCAGGAGAAAAAAGATTTCTGAAACGCCCCATGTCGAGCCTGTACATTCAAGCACCTAGTCGTCACAAGAGAGAATAAAGACAGTCACAAACACACGTTAGAAATTCATGTAGATGCCTTCAGTCTGTCGCTAATTTGTTTGCGAAAAAGGTCAAATTGCTGCCAAAGTGTATATCCAATGCTCCCAACCTGAAAGCTTGAACTCCCGCAGACCCAACCTAGTGCACATCGTGAAGAGTTGAAAAAAAAAAAGAGGAGATTTTCGGGAGGGTGGGAATAAATATATGCGGGTTTTTGTGAAAGTCGCACCAACGGGGGACGCCAGAAGCAGTCTATTCTATCAATACACAGTTGTTGGCCGGTCCGTCTATGCAGTAGTAGTCTTTATCGTTACACGTTACTAATCGCCGTTTCGTTTAGGCAGTAGACTCCTTGAGGAAGCTGTGGCAATCATGTCAGTCACAGATGATCAATTGGAAGCTGTTGTTGTCATTGCCCAGAGCGGGCGCAGAGACGAGGCATTACTCACGTGATGAGGTCGTTTCGGTCCTTCTCCTTCTTGAGACCACCGAAAGCCATCTTGGTTCCGGGAATGTACTTCTTGGGGTTCTCGAGGTAGTCGAACAGGGACTTCTCTTCCCAGGTGACACCCTTTTGCTTGTTGGCGTCGGTGTAGGAGAAACCCTCGACCTGACCGGACTTGCGGCCGAAGAGACCGTGCAGAGCAGGGCCGACCTTGTTGCCCTCACCCTCCTTCAGGGTGTGGCACTGGGCGCAACGGGTCTTGAAGAGGTTGGCACCCTTCTTGGAGTCACCTAGAGAGAGATGTTAATTGCTGTCGCGCGATAGATGTGCGTCTCAAGCGACTGTGTGTAAGGCATTCGGAGGGAGCGTTGGGTGGGCAGTGAAGACACGGCAAGGCTGAATGCCGGCGAGGGCAATTCGATCTGCAGTGGTTCATCTGGCTTGAGCGACTGGCACTGTTCGTCTCGGAAGGCTTTGCGATGGCCAAGATTGCAATCTGAGCCTGACTCGCTAAATAGCGCAGGGGCTACAGAAGCGGTAGACATCCGAGAGTCGTAGGTGTCGCAAAGCATTTCGTAGACGGAGAACCGACAGCGCAGGTTCGAATTGACCGGCAGAGAGATCTCGGCGCGAGACAGTGACCAACAGAGATGCCCATTGGTGTCTTCCTCTGGTGATGACGTGTGGTGTGTGTAGGTGTGTGTGTGTGTGTGCGACTGAGATCACAGTCTGGGAGAGCGGCTTGAGCAGCAGGGTGACGTACCAGCAGAGTAAGGCATTTTGGCGGTTTTGTGTGTTGTTTAGAAGTGAAGAGGGTGATTAGGTATTAAGACTGTACGGTTTCGAAGGCGTGTAGATGATCGTCGAGGCAATCCGTTCGTCAAGAAGGTCTCTTTGGGAGTATGGGAGAAAAAAGGGAAGAAGGAAGTCGATGCGCAAAAGTCGCAGGTGTTCTTTATTTCCCTGAAAATTTCCTCGGAAACGAGGGAGCTACCAAGGCGATGAGCTCAGTAAGCCCAAAGCGGGCTAGCGGGTTCTGCTGACCCGCCTGCACATGCCGAATCAAAACGCAAGTAATGGTCAGGTCGGGGCCCGCACCAGCACTTTTCTTTACAAGAGGCCACTGGAGCCACTGGCTGGCAGGGCTTTGTAGCGCACCTCCTGGCTCTTTGCTCCGGGAGAGACCGGGTGTACGGCGTAGTACTAGGATTATTTACATTAGCAGTGTGCCACCGTCCCTGCACACGCTGCGGTGAGTTGATTCATGTCCTGGTCCTCAACAACTGCTGCTGGCTCCCTCTGCCATCTTTTTTTGCCTCACCGAGCCGTTGCCGCAACAATGTCCGTACGTACATGCAATGCACGTGAGGTGCAAAATTCTCTGGAATCTTGTCATCACATCTAGGTTGTGCATTGCATAGTCTACGAATATCATACGGGATTATTTTAATTTCCAGTCTTCGTATATTTCGTAGGGGAATAAATCGGGGAAATGATGGATGCATAACGGGCTGTACCAGTATACTGTATCGTGAGGCTTTCGTCCGGCTTGACCTTTGCATGGAGACGCCGTACCAAGAAACGCGGACCTGATCGTCATCTTCTGCTCCGTTGACCAAAAAAGTTGCTTCCAGCCGCGGCAGGGATCCCCGACAGCTCAAATCCCGTCCAAGGCGCGCGACGCCCCCCAAATCAACGTGACGCTTGAACGCGTCTGGTCAAGGAAGTGCCCATCAATTGGTTCGCCCGCGTGGAAAACGTCGGCCCGGGCTTGATAGCAAGCTGGAGAAATTTGGAGAAGCACCCGGGAAGAGCTTAGCGGGGATCAGCATCACCAGAGAGAGAGGCATTGAGCAATGGTTTGCTTGTCATTGAAATGAGCACTGCAGGTCATTTTCATGCACCGCGCGAAAATACATACAACAATAGCCATTAGTCACGTTGATTCGTTGCTCTCGTTCATCCATTCGTAAATACAGGCTGCTCATCAATTGGCACATATAACACTCATATATCTGGTCGCCCCGGCCCAGGATTTGGAGGAGCATCCATAGCTCACCCGGCGCAAAAAGCTTTTTGGCCGTCGCGAAAGACCTCTGATCGCACCATGGCCTCCAAGACGTCAATCCCGCGATTTCTCCTCCCACAATACGGCGCAATATGGAGGACCACAGCAGCTCGAACGACGGCGCCCTTCTCCAGACCAGCAGCCCGCTCTGAGCTCGGCCTGGTACTGGTTCGCTATGCCTCAAAGACGGTCGCTGCTTCGCCAAAGACCGCTGCCGCCAAATCTACCACGACAGCCTCCAAGACCGCCGCGGCCAAGAAGGTAGAGGCCCCGAAGTCTGCCTCCACCAAAGCCGCCGCCGGCAAGGCCACGTCCGTGAAGGCATCTCCAAAGATCGCCAAAGCACCAGCAGCCGCAAAGTCGCCTGCCGCGGCCAAAGCGGCGACGCCCAAGCTCTCGAAAACCCCCGACCCTGCCGCCTCGAGGAAAGCCGCGACTCCCGATCCCTCGAAGCCGCTCGTCCTCGAGAAGCCGGAACGATTCAACCCTCCGTCGCACGGCGCCCGGCTGCCGAGGTCGACGCCGAGACACCAGTACGGCGGCGCCCCGACCGCCGAGGAGATACAGGCGCAGAAGACCAAAGACTACCCGGGTCTGCCGCCGCCGCCCACTACTTGGTCTCACTGGTTCATCAACAACAGACATATCCACATGTTTATTACCCTGGTATGTGGACGAAATCGAGAAGAAACACATGGTTCCTCCTTGGTTTGAGGTGCCTTTCTCGAGGCAACATTGCTAATATGAAGCAACAGGGAACGCTGGTGTCGCTGGCAGCCTACACGTTCGCGGCCAAGTTCAACGCCACGTCGCCGTACGCGCACATGATCCCGGCCATCTCCGAGTTCCCCTCGCACCCCATCGACTACATCGGCACCTGCTTCCACGTCCTGCGGCTGCACGAGGAGCACATCTCGGCCGTCACGGCCGAGAAGCGCCGCCGCAAGGTCGACGACGTGGCCAAGCGCAACGAGTACCGCAAGGCCCACGGCCTGGACTCGGCGCAGGGCATCGAGAGTTGGATCGCGCCCGCCAAGGAGGCCCCGGTTGCTGCGGCCGCCGCCGAGGTACCGGAACCCTCGACCGCTCCGGTCGCGGAACCAGTGCAGGCTACCCCCGAGGTGTCCGAGGATGGAAAGAGAAAGAAGTTCCTGGGAATCTTCTAAACGGATGTTCTCCCTTTCTGCCGATCATGCTGAGGGCATATCGAATTTCGTGACAGACGTGATACTGTTCGTCATTACGGTTTACGACTGACCCGTAGCGAATCTCCGTCTCTGTACTTGGTCCAGTGTAGATTAGTATGGCCATTTCCGCAGAATAAAGCCTGTATGATATTTTATGACATAGTGGGATAGCCTGTCTCTGGCCCGCAAGCAAAGCTTTTGCAACGAAAGAGAAAGATTAATAGAAATGCAGTTCACGACATTTATGAATCAATACGAGCATCTCGAATTGCTAATAACACAATGACATGACAATGGGGGGTATCATTTTCTTCTACGGCACAAAAAGGTTCTAGCTCAGCTCGACTCCCTCGAGGCCATCTAACACTTCGTCGGCGACACCGCCCTTCTCCAGCACCTTGGCGACCATGGCCCCCAGCACGGCGGGCTTGATGCCGCCCCTAGGCGCCTTCCAGACGCCGGCCACGTCCGCCGTCTCGGCCTGCCTGGCGTCGGGGTTCTTCTGCGCCGCGCCGCCCTGGCCCCACGCCGACGCGTTGACCGAGTTGGGCACGCCCGGCGGCGTCAGCCTCGAGGGCGGGTCGATCATGCGGACCGACAGCAGGCGCAGTTTCCGGCTCGGCTGCTTGCCGTCCACGTCCATGGCTGCTGCTGCATCCCCGACCGGCTGTCCCTCGCCCACCGACACGGCCAGCGCGCAGTCCGCGACCGCCAGCTCCTCCTTGGACGGGTCGAATATGATGTTGTCCCCGACGACCATAACCAGCAGCGTGACGGGCGGCATCGCGGAGGAGCCGGCAGAGGGGCCGCCTCGGCGGGCGCGCGGGTAGATGTACTGGGAGGCGTCCCAGTCGTCGTCGAACATGGGGTCCTCGTCGGCTTCCGACTTGAGCCTCGGCAGGCGCGTGGAGAGGATGGCGAGGTGTGTGGTCAGGCTGAGCAGGGGCAGCGGGTAGGATAGAGGCGGGGAGATGAGAATGACCTGTTCCATGCCTTTTGTGTCAGCAAATCACGTTCAATTGAGAAAGATTCCAACTTGTGAAATGAAGATCTTCTGTCGGACTTACGTCGAGGTACACCTTCCAGTGAAACCGGCGGTTGATCCATAACCGCTTCGTGAACTCCCCGCCGGCGAGGAGCGCCTCGCTGAGCATGGTCGACAGGAAGACGGTGGCGCTGTCGTCGTCCCTGAAGCCCGGGATCTCGACGGCGACCTCTACCCAGTCCTTGGAGCCCTTGACCTTTGCCTGTGGTTCCTCGGGCGAGGCATCCCGCTCGGCCTGCTCGCTGCCGCTGCCGCTGCCGTCCCTGACGTTGCCGTTGGCGTCCTCGTACGGCGACATCTTGGTCCGCTCGACCTCGGCCTTGACGCCGACGATGGCCTCGGTGCCGTCGGCGAAGCAGATGCGCGCGGAGCCGTTGGTGCCCGGCAGGATGCCCGTCTCAGCCGTCAGCGGCCGGAACTGCGAGGCGGTCCGCCCGTCGGGCCGTATCGGCGGGTTCAGGCTGAGGGTGCTGTGGAGGTAGGCGAGCTCGGCTGGCGAGAGGAGGAGGTGCTGTGTAGTCGCCATGTTGGCCGTCCTTTCTTCTTGGCTCGTGTATCTAGGCAAGGCTGGGTTGTATTTTGACTTTTTCCCTGGCGAACTTCCGGATTTGAGAATCAATTGACCTGTGCTCTAGCCTAGCTCCAGACTCCATGCGTTTGTGTAAAGAAGGAGAAGGGAGAGAAAACTGCCCAGAAGGAAGGTCTCTGTGACGATCGCGAAGTTGAGTTGGGATATTTTTTTTGAGCTGCGTCCTCTGCGGGTCGCTGATTGGCGTTGACGAAACCTTTCGTTTTTGGTGCCTGCAGGTTCATGGTGGGGGGAACAGAGCGGAAGCAAGGGAAGCTCCCAGATAAGCTACAGCACGGGCCGGTATCGGGTGGGGCACTATAGTACGTATAAAGTCTCCAGGTATTCACCCGATGGTATAGAAAAGTCTCCAAGCTCATTTCGAGTGCGAAGCATGTGTGAACCTGCTTTTAGTTGGAAGGGTTCTGTTCAATGATAATTCAATAAATGTGTTCTACTGATTACTGGAAAATCGGATCGATCTTTTCAATAGACAAAACCAGAAACTGCCACTCGGCCTGTAGTTTGAGAGTGTCTCTGCATGATAGTACGTACAGTATACCGCAGTATATGGGCGATGTTATACTACAACAGAACAGCGACTTTGAAGAAGAAGATATACGTTTTTAACACAAATTGTTCAAGAACTCATTCAGTTCTATCCCGAGATCCCATAGCCGATAAGGAAAAGCCAAGGACAGACACTACAGGGTCCACAGAAATC
Organism: Pestalotiopsis sp. DP-2020a; assembly: GCA_018115615.1. Classification (NCBI taxonomy): domain Eukaryota; kingdom Fungi; phylum Ascomycota; class Sordariomycetes; order Amphisphaeriales; family Sporocadaceae; genus Pestalotiopsis; species Pestalotiopsis sp. DP-2020a. The sequence continues at coordinate 574,205 of JACVEI010000055.1, read as the reverse complement.
CTACTTGCTTCGCGGGCACATTTACAGCTGAGTCGGTAAGGAATTAGACCGTTCGCTACGATGGCGATGCCCTCTTTTCTAACCACAATAGATACGCTTGCTTATTACGGTATCCAAACAGCCCCAATAAGAAGGATTCAACGTGAAAGTCTCCGGAATGTCGCATAGCTGAAAAGACATGATTTGTAAGTGGTATATGGTACGTCGCCGGAATCGATTGTATTGGGCAGAAATTAGAATCGTATAAGAAGCATATAAGACAACCGAGGTTTGGGAACTGCTGGTTTACTTTGCTCCAAGCTCTTCTTATAACAAGATACATATACATAAATCATCTTCTTACATTTTCTTTGATTGTCGACCGCTGTGAGATCGCAATACTGTCTCCATCGAAACTCGTCATTTATTGATTCATCCACACCCCTCTGGGTAACGAAACCATGGCCATGCTCTACCAGATACACATGAAACTCTTCCCCATACCGCTCCCGCCCGCCGATACCTTTGCCGGACAACGCGCCGTCGTAACAGGCGGCACGGGCGGTCTCGGACTCGCGGCGGCGGCGCACCTGATCAACCTGGGCGCCGCCGAAGTTCTCATCACGGGGCGGACCGCCACGCGCGCGCAGCGGGCGCTCGACGAGCTCGAGACGATGACGGGCGGAAGGAGCAAGGGGAAAGCGCGCGCGCTCGAGCTGGACATGGACAGCTACCAGAGCATCGTCGACTTCGCTGGCCAGGTCCGGGAGTCCGGCGGTGTCGATGTCGTTATACTCAACGCGGGCATGATTGGGCTGGAGCCGAAGATTACGGCCGAGGGGTGGTAAGAACGCCCTCCTTCTAGAAGCTTTTCTTTCTTTCTTTTCCTTCTTTTTCCGTTTTATCTTCCTTGCGACATATACCAACACCACTTTTCTCTCTCCCAGGGAACAGAACATCCAGGTCAACACGATATCGACGCTCCTCCTCGCGACGCTCCTCCTGGCTCACTTCAAGGCGCAGCGGCCGTCGCGCTCGTCGCCGGCCCACCTGGCCATCGTGGGATCGATGCGGTTCCACGAGCCCGACGTCGCCGAGTGGGCAACGTGGCAGGAGCGCGAAGGCGGGATCCTCGCGCACCTCAGCAGGCCGGAGAACTGGCCCGGCGGCTCGCAGATGTACGCGGCCACAAAGCTGCTGCTGCAGTACGGGTTCCGGGAACTCGCCGATCTGGCCAAGGGGGCGGACGGGCGGTAAGTTATTCTCGACCATGAACTTGTTTCTTGCCACGTCTGGTAATTCTTCATGCTGACGGAGCGGACGGTGATCTGCATCATACAGACCCGATGTCATCATGAACACCATGTGCCCTGGAATCGTCAAGACGGACCTCGCCCGAGGGTACATCGAAAAAGGGATGGCACTCAAACTCGCAGTCAAGTTGTTCACGGGCCTGTTTTCCAAGTCGCCCGAGAACGGTGCTAGAACGTACATGGCGGCCGTGACCACGAGGGAGGACGAGCACGGCAAGATGGTGCAGTTCTACCGGAGCGAGGCGCAGGCTTTGGCGTAAGTACTTCCTTCCGAGATCATACCGCGTGCTTGATGCATCAGTTGACCCCTGCTGACGAATTTGGAATGGAAAAGCATAGAGGCAAATGTCCTCGCATCGGAGGCAGGGCAGAAGATGCAGGCTCAAGTGTGGAGAGAAATTCGTGAGGAGTTGATCAAGAAAGTGCCCGAGACCAAAGACTTCCTGAAAGCCTAGACAATCCATGGTGGCATTACTGCCGATATTACTACGCTTCTTGTAAGCCAGCATGGGAGTGTCAGTACAGGTCTTCTCGTAGGTATATGCTTGTTTTTTTTTCACCTCTATTTTCTTCTAGACACGGATCATTACATACGTGCGCTGAACTTATTCTATTTTCTGTGGCTGTCTTTATAGAATGCTGTCTCATATCAAATCTTAAGATCGTTTTTGAATCGAATCCAAACTTCAATGTTGTCTGGATCGTGTTGGCTGGCACCAAGAGTCGTAAAAGGCCCAACTAACCCGATGATCTCAGTGACAAAGATTCAGACTATGCTTCGCCGAAAGTCGAGTGCCCATTGCAAAAGGAGCTGCGGCCCTGTGGCAGCCACAATCTCCGCAACCATACCCTTCGGCGTTTTTGCGTTGTCAATATCCCCATCTGCCCACTGGAATAGGTCGCCGGCTGACAGTACCCCCTGCTTCAGCCTGACCGGAATGAGATCAAGCGGAGCCTGTCGTAGGATTTCCATAGACGGCAAGCCGGGCATATTGCTCTGAAGCAGTGGTAGGCTGTCGTCGTCCTCTTCCTCTTCGTCTTGATCTTCGTCCTCATCCACGTCACTTGGGTTACTGGATTCGCCATCAACGACCATCGGGGCATCTGCTGCCCTCGAGGTGGCATCAGGGAACGGTCGAGAGGTCTTGTCTCCATCAAGATGAAGATACCCCTTTTCATCAAACCGCTTCAGATTCTCACTGTCCAGTGGTTGCCATGTGTACCGGTCTGGGTCCAGCACAAACTGGGGCTTGAAGTCGATCTTGTACCTCATTTTCGGGCAGGTATGGATGTAGAAGCCCGAGTACCAGTAGCGGTATCCCTTTTCCGCTGCTAGGGCGATCTCGTGCAAGGCCCCAAGCTTGCCCGGCTGATATTTGTGTATCGACTCATGGTAGAGAAAGTATTTGGCACTCACGCACTCTGGAAGCAAGTCCAGAACACCGATTGCAACCAATTGACCATCCAACCGATAGCACTGGTGGAAGGAGCCCAGCTGCCTCTCTTTACCGTCCTCCGTTCTCAAGACATCGTTTCGCAACGGTGAGTCGCAGAGGAAGCGTTTGAAGCCATCTCGAGAGATTTCCGACGCGGCTTCATGATGCACAATTCGCTGGTAGTTCTCAAACACTGCATACTTCTCCTCGGTGAAGTCATCTGTCTCCAATGTGACCTCGAAAGTGTGGGCTGGTTGGGGAGGAGTTTGCAGGCGTTGAGTTTCTGCCTCGTGAACTCGTTCTACTAGATTGAATTCCTGCTTCCGTCTCCGAGACTCCTCATGAGATCTCGGATAGAGACGCTCAGCCTGCTTGATGTATTCATCACCAAGAACAAACTTGTTGAAGCGGTTGATGGCTGCTCGCTGATCCTTTGCCACTTGCACCTGCGAGGAGTCCAAACGGAGAGTATAATGAGGACAACAAGAATCGCGCTGGTTTGGTCTGTAGAGCAAACGACCCGAGCGCCTCCAGCATCTATCAATCAATGATTGGTAAAAGGCAGGGCTTATAGAAGTCGCCCGCAAGTAGTAGGAATGGCCTATCATATACAAGGTCAGAATCCAATACACTCCAAGTGGGCAACAGACGAAAGCAGCATGACCATTATGCGCACGTAGCCTTTCAAGGCCTTGGTAGGCTTTTGCATTTCTACAGCACACGACGTTACACACGTTTTTGGGACTGACCGGTCTCAGGAGCACGACGACGGCAGTAGCCGCAGGTGGATGATGATATGTAGCCTGCAAGCGACGGGTTAGAATGAAAGGTTCAGAGAGAGGCCTTTTGACGACGTTGCCGGCCGACAAGTGGCGAGAAACAATGCAATCATTGCAAGGGGCCGAAAGTATGAAGGTTCGTGATGTTAAAAAAGCCATCGATCATCCGAAGAGGCGCAGGGTAGGGGGAGGGTATCGAGGTATCAATCAGCGTCAGGGTACTGTATGTATCCAGTATCCAGAATCCAGACGACGCCAGCGATTCGGTAAGGGTTGCCGCAGACTACTGCAGGCGGGCACTTCCCCATAAAAGGTGCATGCGAGTGTGAGCAGCCAACAGCGATCACTAGATGCTGCACGGGTTCGGACGGTTGGGTGAGGTTTGTGCGCGAGTGCTTCGAGGGGGCGTCCCGGGGTGGACTTGGGATTTGCGGCAGCGGTTTACTCACCGATTGGCGCCAGGTATGAAAATGCATCTTCCGGGGTTGCCTGCATGCCGGCTGTAGACATGATGCTTGTAGCAGAGGTTCTGGTCTTTCCGCTTTTTAGATTCCTTTCTGCGAGCGATTTCGAATTGGGATATCCAAGAGGTGTAGCGTTGCCGATTGAAGCAAGTGGCTTCCTCGACGTCTGCCTTCTGCAAGTCGCTACTTGCTACCTAAGCAGAGCGTAGAATTTTGGGGGATGCCCGAGCCTGAAGACGAGACGGCCTGCTGTCAGTCGGGAATGGCGTTTGAATGGCGTTCGTCAGCAAGCCCACAAGCAAGCAAGCAAGCACGGTAGGAGGTGTCTTGTCTAGATCAAGGTAAGGTAGATAGCAACCATGCGTAGGTATCCAGGAACCCAGGTCTTGTGGAGCAGACTGCTGACGCGCTGGCTTTGGACGATGTGTGATGTGGAACGCAGAATCAACGCTTCTTTGGACGACAGGAAGAATGATGGGTTCCGATGGGATGCCCGTGTGGACAAGAATGGTTAGATCAATCAGTGTGTCGCGGCCGAGTGTCAACCCAAGTGGCGGAAGCGATAATAGTAGTAGTGATGTTGAAAACGAGGGGTTGCTCGATTATACGACGACCGTTGGAAATGCCCCGCGAGAGTAGGTAACCTAGGTAAGAAAAGATGCCAGCCCTCTGGGTAATCTAGGCAGGGTAGGTTTGGCAGCTTGTCCGCCAATAGGCCGATCTAGTTCCTTCCGCATGTGGACCTCGGGACTCCGTGCAGTAGCTGCCTGTCAGCTGATGAGTGAGGCCGATGATACTCTGTGCCCGAGGTGTCGAGGCAAAGAAAGCAGAAAGCTATTGACGTATCGTGAGGCCCAAGTCTCGGGCTTCGTTGGTTAGCAGAAGATGGTAGTAGTCTTTGGGCCGTTTGTCTGGTGTTACAGTAATAAGGCTTTGACAGGACTCAGCCAACCTAACCCAATGATCAATCCCCCCACCCCGGACACTGACAGAAGGCAACTGATTTGGCTGAATACACAGTAGAGTGCCGTTCATGCATAATGCAGGAGCCGCGCCAGCAACGGCCTAGACTAATATTGTCAATACTGGAATACCACAGAACGTTGCTTGGGCGGCGGTGTAACCCGAAGGGACCAATTCTACTGGTCCTGGGCAGGGTAAACACCTGCAACTCCAGAGCTTCGAGCTCAGCAAAAGTAGAAACGATATCGTCAAAATGGATCTCGCATGTACGCGAGTGACATCATGTCAGGAAGGAACGTTGGTGGTTGTATTCATCGCGGGGTCCAAATGTATGTCTGTTCAGTACATTAACGTGGGTAGGGTTCACCATCCATGCGGGCACCATCCCACCTTTCAACTCAAGAACGTCCCCTACTCTGCTGTGGTATACCTACTCATAAAGGTACATCCCTCCTATGCTGGATCTGCCCTGCCCCCCTCAGCAATTGCATGATTCCAATACCAGGTATATTACCAAATGAACACCGAGACATCTGCAGCCCAAGACGGAGGAATTCGAGCGAGGACCCAGCCGAAGGAACCACACAGCTGCTTCCTGTGGTAATCCCCCCCATCATCTACTTTGTCGTAGTTTGATGGGACCTGTGGATTGCAGTGATTTACGCTTCTGCTCTTGTCAGGACCAGTGATTAGTTGATAGACATTGTCTCCCTTCGTCATTTTGCATTTCACGGACAAAGCCGGAGACTGATTGCACCCAGAACCATCGCTGTGTCTCACTTTACACACTTTCCAGAGCTTTGTACAGAGTAGAGTGAGCTCGTTCACCCATTTCCCCGTCTCTCCCAGCGCTTAGACGCACACACGAGCCGTGACTCTCTTTGTCTTTAGCAGCCCGCGACCCCAAGGAAAATGCTGCATTAGACCGTGGGGGCACAATCCAGGATCACACGAGTCGAAGAGCGGCTGAAGTGTCTAACCTAGGTTAACTGAATGTGGACAAGACAATGTAATTGAGTTAGCACCCGAGTAGTGTGAAAGAATCGCTCATCAGCACACCTCACATCCAGGGCAAGCCAGCATGGCAGAAATAGTATTTGCTACAGAGTATATTTGCTGAAGAAGGATGATCGATGCTCGCATATAAGCCATTGCATACGGGCATAGTCGGGTGCCATAAAGAAAAACACATCAAACCATGCAGCACGGCCTGCCAAGAGCCCTACCTAGGCAGAGCAGCAAAAGGAGTGGGACGGAATGTGCCAGTAGAAGCACCACATACTTGCATTGCATGCATACTTACACACCTTAAACCATGCTATATAGTCCGGCCCAACAGGGCAATCCGAGAGGCTGTCGTACAATAATGGCTGTGGCAATGCTGCTTGGCCGGTGATTCACACGTCTGCCTTGAGCTGCACCGTTATGTGGCGGAACCACGATCATAAGAACTCGATCGTATGGCTTCTTTCTGTTGGTTTGTTCAGTTCATACACATAGTACATGCTTACCCAGATGACTCCCGGGCAGAGACTCGGTTCCGAGGACGGGCATCAATGGCGACCTCGACTCAAGGTGCCTAACCTAACGGATCTTGAGATGTGTGGGCAGGGTACCTCACTTGTATCTCGGTCGTTCAGTCAACTATACAGACATGAACTTTAGAAAAGAGTCTTGGGAGGGTGTTATTTGAGAAACACAGGAGAATGTTTATACAGATGAAGCTATCAAAAATATAATGTGCATTATATGTTGCTAAATCAGGCTTGTGTGATGCAATACTGTGGAGCGCAGGGACACACCGGGACGTGATGTTGATCCTTCTGGACTTCTGCACTTACACTGGTGGTACTCCGTACAACTGCTCATTTGAGTATGTCATGTAGGCAGTTGTATACTCCGCACCTACATACCCCGTACTCGCATACACAGGCAGTCGTAAGGAGGGATACACACACTCACGATGCATCTGTGCTTTGTCCGGCCGGCTCATAGACGACGAGGGTATCAATCAGATCAACCGTACGAGGGCGCGGCGCAGATGTGGGCGTGGATTCGTTGCTGAGGTGCATAACCTACCTACACACCAGACAGACGCATCCATGCGGATAGGTAGGTGAAGCAGAAGCCCTCCGAACAAATCCACACAGCAATACATCGCAATCGGTCCATCACCCAGCCTATGTACCTAGCTGCTACTTGTACGAAGGAACGCCATGTACCTATCGTCCGAGGGATGTATGTGTGTATGTGATGTACTCGAGGCTAGCGGAGTTTGCCCTGGCGCTGTCTGTCAGTAGGGTCTCGGTAGGCAGTCTTTAGTATAAAGTCCAAGTCGTAGTTTCCCTGTCCTTCTGCCCCTCCATTTCCACCATGGCACGAGACAAACCCAAGTACCAGACCTCTTCTCTGGCCGCCCCAGAGCGCTCAGCTCCGATCGCAGCATTCTGCCCTGCTCACTAATAACTTTTGCCCGTCCAGAGTCATTTTCTCGAGCTATTGATTTTCTCTCGACAAGCTCTCGGGTTTCCTTCCTCCTCCTCCAGTTCTCAAAGCTCACAAAAAAGCTTTGCGGCGTCTCAATTCGTTTGTTGTGCCCCCTCAGGTACACAAACAAAGGAACCAAAAAAACCACCCGGCGCTCTCGTCGCTCTCTCTCCGTCTGCCCCGCAGTCACGAAACTCTCCCGCACCTCGACGCAGCACTCAATTTTTTTTCGTCGCCCAAGAAGAAAAAAAGAAAAGCCCCGGACTCGCCGCGCCTGGCTTGGACGGTCATCGCAAGGCGCCTTGCGTTCCTACTCACCCCCATCGTGCTCCTTTGTGCGCCAGCCTCTCAATTGCACTCCTTGAACACAAGAGCCTGTGTCCATGCGGATGCGGAAGAGCCTCAACGCTAAACCTCACTCCTTTCCACTCTGTCGGTCCTCGGACAGGCACCGCAAGTCAACCTCTCCTCCCGCGCCGACCCAGCAGGTACTTCCATAATCGTCCTGTTGCGCCGGGCCGAGAAACACCTACTCGACGCGCCCAGAGGAATTTCCTCCAATACGCCCCGAGAGCTCATCGCCGATTTTCACTGCGCATTCACCTTTCCGATCATGCAGCAGAACAGTATTTGAGCCAAGTTCCTCCCCAGCTACAGTCGGTTGTTGGAAGCGCCCTCATCTCTTGAGCGATTCTTCCGCCGGCTCACCTCGGTTTCGTTTCCCCTTACACACATAAGCAGAGACATCTGGATCACTCGCTTTGCTCCTTTGCGCCTTGTCGAGATCAGAATCCCAAAATGGCGTCTGGATCCTCTTCGTCCAACAGCCGCTCCATGGAGTCTCGTACCGGCAGAGACAACCAGCGTAAGTGCAGCATGATCTACAAGCCCCTTGCGCTCGACGCAGGGGCAGCAGTTGCCCCATACATATAGCTACCAAACGAATACTAACCGGGATTCTCCGCAGGTTACAATTCAAAGCACGAGCGCCTAGTCGCCGGCGTCGTCCCCCTGACTGCAGACAAGAAGTATGTACTTCTCATCCAGTCGACGAGAAGAAAGGGCTGGGTCTTGCCCAAGGGAGGCTGGGAGATTGACGAGACCATCACCGATGCTGCCACTCGTGAGGCCTGGGAAGAGGCCGGCATCTCCATCCACATCGACTATGATCTAGGAGAGATCACCGAGACTCGGCCTCCGAAGAAGCATGCCAAGGAATCGAGCAAATCGCTTTACCATTTCTACGAGGCTACAGTCTTGAAGGAGGAAGTCGAGTGGCCCGAGAAGCACAAGCGTGAGCGCCAGTGGTTCACCTACACACAGGCCAAGGATGCCCTCTCCTCGCGCCCGGAGCTTCTGGAAGCCCTCACCCGCTCGACTATAAAGCGGTAGCCATGGGTCGTCCCCCCCCCCCCCCCTAATTCCTGCTCATGCTGGCGACCCTCTATTCCAGCACGGAGTATTCACGGCTGACGACAACTCTTCAGCCGTCTCAACAAACGACGTGAGACATGGTTTACACAAAAAAAATTGCATAGACAGACAATGGAGTTTACGGTTGCATAAGGGTTCGGTTTCTCAATACTATAATCTCGGCTCTAGAGAACATGTCCCCAATGGAATCTCCCCCCATTTTCATCGATCTGGGGCACGCCTTCAACAAAACTTTCCACCGCTCCCAAATTTTTTCTACGACTCGACTGGGCCGATCACATTCATCCATCACATAAGACAAGACTAGTCTTGGTGACGCTGATCGGCAATGTTTCCTAGGAAGGCTCATACACACAATCATATGCATTTCCGAGGCGTTGGTGGCAAGAGTCACTATGTTAGAAATTCAGGGACGCAAGAAGAAGAAAAAAAGTGATCGACTGGTAGAAAGAGATGGTACTGGTAATTCCGAGGGCAGCTGGGGTAAAACAAACGCTTCCGCAGTGTGTGCCTTTACCAGAGAGGTTGACAGGCACTTGGCCTCGCAAGTGGACAGTGTTTTTGTTTTGCAAAACCACTTCATCTGATTTCTTCTGCCGAGTGGGTTTGCTCTATATACAAGCACATCTGCCAGCAAAAGCAGCTACATGCATTAGCAATTGACCCCCTTTGAGAGTGCCATACTTTATCTGGTTCGGGAACATGCCTTGACAAGGACATTTACATCGACCAAGAGTTATCAGCAGCTAACACATTCTCACCTGTCTCTCGACATGTGGTGTCGTGGAAAACATCATCACAATAGCTTCCCGGGGTGGAAACCCACACTGGACGCTACTTACCTCTGCACCGCATTCAGAGAGCATCACCAGAGAAGTTCGTTCTTACGCTTGTGCTACGATATAGCTATGAGATGAGCAGCTTCACTCTGAATCATTGGCTCTAAACATTGCTGACCAAGCCCGAGCTACGTTCTGTTGAGCATGATGGTTGTTGGGCATATTTGCAGTAGCAATGCAGCTACCGGGCTGGGGCTGATCGTCGGGATTGGTTTTGGTGCAGTCAGTACGGTCGATAAGAATTCGGCATGGGACGATACATACGTCGGCGCCACTCGATGCGCCAAAGGCTTATGTCATAGGCTTTCGGTATTCCCATGAGTAACGTTCAAACCCCTTCACGTACCTCGTTTGTCGGGGTTGGCCTGATTGGGACAACACAGCACTGACTTGAGTATAGAAAAGACCTTGTGGCAAGATGGAGTCTTGTCATGGACAGAAAATGCTCACCGAAGTTTCTGCAGGTGTCCGTTTCCGTGAGTCTTCAGCGTTGGGACGATGACTTTTGAATTGGCGGGCCAAGAAAGCAAGACAGTCACGGCCGAGCACAAGGTGAGTATCCACAACCAGGACCGCGGTGAGTTCTTGTTCTGCTGTGAGTCACTTGGAAATCGCGTCGTCCGAGGGTTCGCTTGGTAGGCTGAAGTTTGCATACATGGCGGTGCGAACTTCTCTGGTCGCGCCCGAGCGAACATCAGAGCCCAGTGGCTATTACCTTGATCATGCGTGGCCGAGCCAGTACTTTGTAGTAAGTTTGATCGTGGTTTATCACCGCATCGTGGCCATGTCCGAAAGGTATAACCATACGCGCAACTGCGGCTGCTCATAGACACCGCCAGGCAGACCTAGTCAAAACTCAAATATCGGTTTTGATATTTTCCATAAGGCGGAAGAAAAAAAAGGAAAGCTTTCAACACTCCATGAAACCACAGGACATAGTGGTTTAGTGCTTATCCGCGCCGTAATTTGCAAGAAATCGAGTATTCTGAACACGAAAGTGTTCCACAAAAACAGTCCCGAAATTATCTAATAGCGAAAAGAAAAACTACCATAACTCTCCACAAAGGAACAAAAAACTTCTTTCCTCTTCCTGGCTGAGCCGTGACCCTCGGCCAATCGTTTTGGGTGATTCAAATTCTGCCTGTGCTCATTCTGCTTTTTGTTGCCGAGTTACTCCATTCTGTGTTCCTCTATCGAGAAAGCGATATCTTTATGCGAAGCGGCAGGAGTGCGGGCAATTCGAAATAGCTATACGAATTCGTTCGAGGACACTCGTTAAATACCGACTTTGTTTATTTGACTCTTTTGTTTCGACGGGCGAGAAGAAACGTCCATGGAGATGGAAGAGACAAGCTCAGAGGCCTAGGACTTGTGTGTATGAGAAAGAATAGTAAAAGAAAGAAAGAAAGGAACACATATTGATCGATTGATCTGCCCACATGGCACATGTCAAGTCAATCACTACGTGGTCTCGCGCTATCAGAAGCCAAAAGATTTTCAAAAAGTAGGACCGTGCATACTCGGACGACAAGAAAAGAATTGCTTCGTCGTAATTGCTTGGTCTGAGTGACGAGGCCATTCATTCACGACTGGGCCTTGCCTGAAATGCTACCCTTTGGGAGGCTCGGGGATAAATCAGTCGGTAAGCTCTGGTCTCGGCATCCGAAACGGGAGACCAAGGAAGAAAAGATAGGAAAGAACGGCACCGGCACTGGCACCTCGGGGCGGGTCGGCGACTATTCAAATAGAGAATAACTCTCCTATCAGAACGAAGCGGTCGTGTTGTTATTCTCGTCCGCCAGCAATATCCACCATGAATGATACTACTAAAGTGTACGAGAGAAATAACGCTATACCATTGCAGGGTTGTTCTCGACCCGCATTCCCATGTTATGACCGGTCTAGAATCTGAAAGACTAAGAACTTTTCGACTTTCTTGGGCTCAGGAATGAGAAATTTAGACGAGGGCCCCGAGTGCCGCACGTGTCACATGGCTTTCTCGTCTGTATAACAAATCCGTCGTCTCGGACTCGGTTCGAGCCCACGGCGTCTTGTGGGACGACGCATCTTTCTTGCCCAGATCTGACCAACAGACGGGGAGCCCACATGGCTCGGGCGGTGTGTATACTCGATGTGTATAACGTGTGTGTGGCTCTCGGCCGGGGGTAAAGAGGATGGGAGGCTAAGGACTAGATAGGAAGGATCATACATGGCTTGAGGCGAAAACCCACGCTTCTTCCCCAGGGGAAAAAAGCCAGGACATGGCCTACAGTAGCAGAGTCATGAAGTGATCAGCCATGAAAGATTCCAGGCTAGGAGAAAATTCCGGTGTTGTCATCCGACACCCGGGACTAATGAGATCGACAGAGCATTCGGCCCAGGCCGAGCCTTGTTGCTGCGTGGCGCTCTGGAGGACCAGAGAAGTTGATTCGATGGACGACACATATCTTTGTCTTGTGGGTGTATACTCTGTTAATAGGGGACTGCTTCTCACGATAGATACCATATATGATACACACACCATCTCTCGGACGGGACTTACACACTCGGTCACCAAATCGTTGTTTGTAGGCAAGATAGCTGGGCGTTTCGAAATCCAGACGGATATCGAGGAGAATGTGTGACCGTCGTCAAACATGGTAAGCAAATCGTTGACCGCCGAGCCGTGGAGGAGGCCAAGTGTATCCATCTGTCTATTTTCCGCCCGTTGTGGGAGGGGAGGGAAAAGGTCTCGAGAGAGAGATTCTAAATCCCATACGAATGGTAGCACCGAGAGGCCGAGTTCCGGGCCTAGAGGAGACGATAAAGAAAAAGACTCGGCCGGGGGTGACTGGACACTACCTTTCTGTTCTCCACGATCTTTCTAGACTCACGTGTTGCGTTCTCTTCGGGGCCCCGTCGGCGCCCAGGCGCGCGGGTGCTCGGCTGTCTGGGCAAATCCACGGGAGGCGACTTCCGTGGGATATGTTTCACTTATCGCCGACCTTTGTTGTTACCGACGATGGGCATGTGCCCTTTATTAGGACATCATGGCCGCCTTCCCAGGCGTCACGTGTATTGGAGAGCCGAGGCCGTGCTTTTTAACGACGACGACCACGCCGCCGGCATCGTTGCAGCGGGATTGTTGTACTGGTTGGTAGTAACCGCGATAATGCACGATAGCGGACCGGGACATCACGGGGGCGGTCAATAAGATGGGGGGTGCGAGACCTAGAATTTGTACTTGGATGTTAGAATGAATGGACTGACATGGCTAAGAAAAGAGCCGAGAGGACCCTCTCTGCATATATTGACAAGAAGCCAAGAGGAGAGAGATGGAGAGAAAGTCACGGGGAGAGGAAAATGATCATGTTGGAATTCGTTTTCGTGTAGCCAGGAACCTGCAAAGCCACAGGCTCAGGCTTGGAATGATCGAACCGGCGGGTTTGGCAGGACCAAATAGGCATGCGATTAAAAAGTTGTTTGGTAACGAAAAAGACCCTTGGGTTTCTGGGGCGGGGCCCCGAGTTATGATGGACGAACCAAAAAAACAACAAAAAACCCCTGTTGTCCGTGCCTAAGTATAGCATATAGTCGAGTCCACTTTTCTCTTTGGGCTCTCTATTCCCGGCCATGGGGTCCTGCTCGCTCGTCTTTTGCCGTGGCGTAGGGGACGAAAGAAGGAGCGCGAGAGCGTCAATCATTTGCCTATACTCTCTTGTGTGGGCATTATTGTGTAAATACAGTCAGCAGTCAGATACATTGCCGACACAGTGATTCATTCGGCTATGGAATTCGGGTAAAAACTCTCTGGGTGTGCTAGTCGAACGAATGGAATGGTCGCATTGCCGACCAATACCATCGGCTCGGCAATACGGTGTCCTGCCCATTCATAGTGCTTGGCGCAAGGCTTGGGTATTGTTCTTCTTCTCCTTTCAGGTGGGTGGTCATGTTATAGGTAACCTAACCTAGGTATGTCACCTCTCTTGGCGCTACCTACCTGTCTTGGCGACGGATGGCCGTCGAGGGAGGCGAAGAGAAAATAAGTGTGAATATAGACAATAATAAGTGCGGCTCGGCTAAAAAGAAAAGGCCTTTCGCAAGGAGACCCAAAGTGATGCTATTCGGAAACCGAGGCTGGCTCCGAACACAACAAGCTAAAGTTGCGACCAAGGAGACAGAGGGCAAGAAAACCCACACATGCATCCCTTGTCAAGTAAGGCCGACCCAGCAATACACACGAGTCGCCATGTGCCTTTCTCTCTTGCTCATGGGTCTGTCTTGTCTTTTCTTGCCCACACCGCGCTACTGTCCCAGTCGGGAAGGTGTGCGCCCACCCCCCAATGAGGCGGGAGTTGCGGGGTGGCTCAATTAAGCGACGATAGCAATCAATCTACAAGCTTAATTTGATACCTGCCTAGCCAGTTATACCTGCATCTCCATTTCGGATGACTGCCGAGAATGGAGTTGTGGTCTTTGGCTCTGGTCTGGTCTTTTCTTGGGACGACAATTATTGTAAATTATCATGGTTACTTTTCTTACCTAATCAATCAACCGAGAGAAAGAGAGGGTGGCCAGGGAGGTGTGGTCATTCCAATAGAGACCATCATGGGATCTATTCAATCGCATGCACGTTGTGATTCTATTTATGTATGGCGTGATCTGCACCTTTTCTTTCCATTTCTCCCCTCCTCGTTCGTCTCATTTTCTCTAATACTTCAACCCAGGATGGCCCACGTGCCGCGCCAAGCCGACCATTCTTTCCTTTGCTCTCGTTGATACCTTCAGCCTGTTATACTCTCACAACTTTCAGCCCTTGCCGGTGGGCTGAACAGTTTGGAATATAGTTAGGGGCATCATCCTCTCTCTCCTCAAGCCGAGGCACTCGTCCGAACTTGGTCCAGAGCAAGAAAAAGTAGAAAGAAAGAAAAAACAAGAAGGAAAGAAAACAATGCTCGGCTTCGTCGCCAGCTGGACCGCGGCGGCGGCCGCCATCGCCGTCGTCCTCTTCAGCAACGCCGCGTCGTCGTTCCCGACGCACGTGTGCGCCACCAACGCGGCGCCCCAGGTCAACCTGGACCTCAACGTCTCGGTGCTCGACGTGGGCCCGCGGCCGTGGGGGCTCGTGTACTTCAACGAGACGGTCGCGCTCGCGGCCGTCAACTTCTCGCTGGCCGTGCTCGACGTGTCCGCGCTCGAGCCCAGGCTCGTCCACCTGCTGCCCACGCCGCCCCAGTTCACCATCGGCAACGACGACAGCAACGAGGACGGCTACGGCTTCCGCGACATCAAGCTGACCAAGGACAAGGAGAACGCCTACGTTGCGACGGGCTACGGCGCCGTCGTCTTCGACGTGCCGCGCGCCCTGGCCGGCCGCAACGACTCGGCCGTCGGCGTCCTGAGCAACAACGGCCTGGCCGGCCGGAGCTCCATTGAGCTGCAGATCACGGCCGACGACCAGTTCGTCTTCGTCAGCCAGGAGTTCGGCAGCAACGCGACGTACCAGCGCGGCGCCGTCGAGGTCTACAACATCACGCGGCACGAGAACCGCACCGTCGAGAGCCACTGGCGGGGCTTCATCGCGCTCGGCTTCGCCACCATCGGGCAGCAGTTCTCGACGGATCACAGCCTGCTCTTCGTGACGAGCGAGATGAACGGCACGGCCACGTCGCTCAACGAGACGTCGGGCATCATCAGCGTGCTCGACGTGGCCAAGCTGCGCACCTACGTCGGCCAGGCGCTCGTGAAAAAGGTCGACGCCGGCTGCCACCCCGTGCGCGCCGCCATGTCCCTCGACGGCCGCCACCTGTGGGTATCCCAACGCGAGGCCAACCAGGTCATGGCTTTTGACACGGCCAAGCTGGCCGACAACACCTCGACCGAGGCCCTCGTCGCCACCGTCAACACGGGCACCTCGCCCATCGGCATCACCGCCATCAAGAACCACATCCTCACCGCCGACTCGAACCGCTTCGGCTACAGCAACGCCAGCACCGGCATCACCTTTGTCAACGCCGCCGGTGCCCTTGCCGAGGGCCGCATCGCCTTTCCCCAAGTCCCCACCGGACCCTTCCCGCGTGCTCTCGCCGTCAGCCCCAACGGGAAGACTGTGCTCGTCTCCGAGTTTGATGGTGGAACGATTCGCGCCCTAGATGTGAGCAGTGTAATTGCTGAATAGCTGTGTCAGTCATGATTGTTAGAGTTCTTGAGCCAAAAATTGAAAACAAAGATTGCATTTTTCACTCGTTGTTCTGCTGCAAAGGGTCGTTGGGTGAAATAGAAAAATCCAGGTATCATGCACTATTGAAAAGATTTAGCAAAGTTTGAAAAAAAAAAAAAAACCACGACATCATGCAGATCATAACTAGCTCCACCCCTGATCTCTCAGCCTGACGAATTTGGCATACGTTTGTGTCGACACGGACGGCTTGATCGTACTCCTGGCCACTTCCCAATCCTCCTCAATGAGCCTGCCAACGCCATCCAAGTCGGATCTTTCTACACCAGCCTTGGCGGCCGCCATGTGAAGATTCTCCAGATCAGCACCACTGAACCCGGCGCATTCCCGGGCAATCGGCGCAAGCGCGTCGAGTTGCTCCTCTGTGTACGAAGAAATTGCATTTCGGACTCGAGTCTTCAGAATGTCGACTCGTGCTTCTTCGTCGGGGAGATCCACAAAGATGCTGGTACCCAGGCGACCAGGGCGCAGGATAGCCGGGTCAATGATATCCGGACGATTGGTCGCTCCAATCACGTAGACTCCAGTTCGACCGTCCATGCCGTCGAGTTCGGTGAGAAGCATGTTCACCACGCGGGCGCTGGATTCCGCAATGTCTCCTCCGCGGCGTGGAACGAGGGAGTCTAGCTCGTCGAAGAAGAGGATGCAGGGCGCCGATGCTCGAGCTCGCATGAACACCTGGCGCACCGATCGTTCGGATTCGCCGACGTACTTGTTGAGCAGCTCCGGTCCCTTGACCGAGATGAAATTCGCCTTCGCTTCGTTGGCCACTGCCTTGGCGAGGAGAGTCTTACCGCAGCCAGGCGGGCCCCATAGAAGCACCCCCGACGGCGATGACATTCCAAAGTTTGCAAAGAGCTCTGGCGTGTCGATTGGGCGGATGATGGCCAGGGACAGTTGTTTCCGAACATCGTGCAAAGCACCAACCTGAGCCCAAGTTGTATCTGGTATCGTCGTGAATCCCTCTCGCTTTGCCGACGGCTGCACCTTGGTTATTCCTTCCAAGAAGTCGCCTTGCATGAGCGTGGTCAAATCATCAACATTGCCACGATCAGTGGTCACAATCGAACTGTATCTTCGGGCAGCCTCGATTATGTACAGCGAATCCGCGACTGCCTTTGTGCCCTCGTAGCTCTGTCCGCCGTTGTCTCCCAACATCTGAATTGTTTTCTCCTCAAGCGGCTTCATCAGTCGCTTCATCTTGGCACTCTTGGCATGTGTTATCAGATCCGCGAGGTCAGAGCCAACATATCCGGGCGTCAGCTTTGCGACAGTATTGAGCTCAACATCTGAAGAAAGTTTGGTGTTCCGGAGGAGAACCTGTAGAATGGACAGACGGCCCTCCTCACTGGGTACACCAATGTTGATTTCCTTGTTGAATCGTCCAGCTCGGCGCAGGGCAGGGTCGATGCTGTCTGGTCTGTTGGTAGCAGCCAAGGTGATGACAGGCTTGCCATTCGTTTGGTCCAGGCTTAACCCATCCATGCAGGTCAACATCTGTGCCACTATACGTTTCTCCATCTCTCTTTGCGCATTATCGCGCTTGCCCATGATGGCGTCAAATTCGTCGATGAATACAAAGCAAGGTGCAAGTGCCTTGGCTTCGTCGTATAGGTCCCGTATCTTCTTCTCGGACTCTCCCGACATTCCGGCAATTAGTGCTGGTGCCGATACGGGTATGTAGGACACACCGATACTGGCAGCGAAGGCGTTGGCCAGCATTGTCTTTCCACACCCAGGTGGGCCGTACATGAGAATGCCGCGTGGGGGACTGAGATCGGCCTCGGCGTATAGTTGAGACCACAACATTGGCTTCGCAACTTCTTCGACGAGCATCTTTACGGCTTCGTCCAATCCGCCAATGTCTGACAAGGACACGCCGGTGGGCGGAGAACGATCCACTGTCTCCTTTTCCTTCGCTTGCCGAATCTTGACCCTCTTCGGCTTGGGTTCCCCGTGGGACTGCCGGCCTTCGGAGTCAACGGCCATCTCGTTGGCCGGGCTAGCAGTTTCCCCAGGCGTGGGGAGGGCGTCTGATGTAGTAGCTGGGGAGCTTTCGCGCTGCCTTCTTGCAACGTTCCAGGACTTTGTGAGTCGCCGGTTCATGTTGATGCCCCCCTCCTTGACCGGGGGCGCAGCGCTTGCCGGGGCGTCCTCCATGGCATCGTCGTCGTCGTCGTCTTCCAGGTCCTTCTTGCGCTCCTCCTTCCTGAACTGGAGGACCCGGTAGATGGAATCCTCCAAGGGCTTCTTCTTTTCCCTGGCCAGGCTGGAGTTGGAGCGTTTGATGGTATCGTACACACCGGATACGGTGAACCGGGGAGGCTCACCAGTCCGGGCCGTTTTCTCGGCCTGATCGTTCTCAAGCTTGATGACGATTTGGTAGATATCCCTATCCAGCCGCGACGTTAATGGCTGCATTTTGGATCGAGTGAAAGAAAAACCCCTATCGGATGAAAAGGATGAAAATGGAAATTGAGGTTGAGAAAATTCGCCAGCTGTGGGATGAGCAGAATTTTTAAAGGTGGTGGCCGAAAAGATCGGATGCGTCTGAAAGATGAAGAGAAAAAGAACCCAGTCCCATTCTTTAGACGAACTCCAGCTTTTATCCCAACGTTCCTGCCTGTTCTATTACTCGAAAATTATTCGATGTTTGCCCGCATAGAACAAAATAATTTTGGTTGCTCAGTTTTTGGGCAACTGCATCGAATATTCGGCAGGGTCGAACTTAGCGCCTCTGACTGAGCTTTACCTATCCTTGGCAGGTACCGAAAACATATCGAATACTCATGGAAATTAGATCAAATTTCACTTCAAGTTTCTTCTTGGGAATAAGCTCTGATACTACACCTGCAAACTTTTAGATACCTGTTGCACACGATATTTCTAATTCATATTATACGCCGCTTTGAATGGTTGAAACATTGAGCTTCGTACTGTTTAGGAACAAGGTACATACGCTCACCCAGTCGTTGGCTTACTTGTGGCAGCGACAACCTGCAACCCTCGACGCTCTGGATGTATAATGAGTCAAGATTAAATTCAGGAACACTGCAAATACTGCCAGGCCTTCAAAGTATTCTTTCTACTCCCTTTGCAACGGACAACTTCTGCAGCACAAATCGTGAAAAAAAAAAAGCCAAACTTGAGTCACGGTCGGTTCTGCTTCTGCATCTGGCTCAAACGGTTTCTAGGAGGACCCTGTATCCCGCTAGCTTACGTACTAGCGCAGCACCCCGCTATCGATAAGATACCCCTCTAGCGCAATCGCAACAAGCCTAATGACGAAGTTCCGTCCAACAAGTCCCCCCAGGCCAGTGCGATCGCATTCGTCCAAGGTTAGAGGGACGTGAACGGTCGGGCATTTCAAACAACCATGTCACGAGAGCAGAAGGAGATATCGTAGCAATTCCTAAAACATTTCCCCAACCCACTCGGCTCCTTATTTTTGCCTTTTCCTTGCTGTCGTTGCTTCAATCCTATAATTGATCTTCCTCACAAACAGATATGGGGAACAACAACAGCCGTATAACGGCCCAGGATAGGTAAGTCTTATCTCGCCCTCTATCTGACCGATAGATCACGAAACCCATCCGCGCCCCGACCATCGCACCCCATACCATGGCCATCCCTCCCCAAATGAGGACAAGACAAGAGGACTAATCCTCTCCCGTCGCACAGGGCGATCCTCGACCTCAAGATCCAGCGCGACAAGCTGCAGCAGTACCAGCGGCGCATCCTGCCCCTCGTCGCCCGCGAGACGGACATGGCGCGGCAGTCGCTGGCGGCCGGCGACAAGCCCCGGGCGCTGCTGGCCCTGCGCCGCAAGAAGTACCAGGAGCAGCTGCTGTCGCGCACCGACGGCCAGCTGCAGCAGCTCGAGCAGCTCGTGCGCAGCGTCGAGTTCGCCCAGATCCAGAAGGACGTCGTCTTCGGCCTGCAGCAGGGCACCAAGGTCCTCAAGGAGATCCACGCCGAGATGGGCGGCATCGAGCGCGTCGAGCTGCTCATGGGCGAGAGCGTCGAGGCTATCGCCTACCAGAACGTGAGTCACCCGCCCACATTCCGCCGAGGGATAAGGAGGACGCGGACGCCTCCTTCTCCTGATCCGCCCAGGCCCAGTCATTCGTGGATGCGCTGTTCGGCCCGGGGGGAACTACTCGTCAAGTCATACATGGAGCAGAACACTAATATGACTCGATTACTGCAGGAAATCAGCGAAATGCTCGGCGAACGGATAACGAACCAAGACGAAGAAGAAGTCGAAGACGAATTGGCTGCCTTGGCAGCCGAGGTCAACGGACCTGCGAAATTGCCAGACGTGCCAGATACCAAGTTGCCCGATGCGCCGCAGACCGAGCCAGAGCAGGAGCCGGTAAAAGCACAGGAGCGGCAGGCAGAAACGAGAGAGGCAATACCCGCATAGTCGCGGAAGTGATTGATCATTATTGTCGCATCGTCACGGAGTCCGGGTCCCATTATACTAGCGTTCGATTTTATCACATGAGATTCCCATTTAGTACACATACCTAATGGCAGGTTATTGGTTTCCAGTGATCTTGCATTGTCTTTCGTTATGTACATATCGACACGACTGCCCATCTATCCGGGAGTCACTTCAACCTCCTCTCGTCTTTTAACGCCTATGCTGAATGATGCAACCTTCAGACCATGGTCGGTCTGTCCAAACGCCATCCGGGCCAAGTCCGTGAAATGCTATGCTGCCAACCAAAGTGGGTATCATCCGACAAGAAACTGAGTGTATCTAGAACACTCGATGCAGATCTATAACATCCCTCATTCCATCTCTACCTCGACGATTCTTCTAACAACATATCTTATGTTCGATTGCTCGTGCTTTAACGGGATCAATGACGAACAGTGCCCGACAGCGGATTCCGTCCATGAAAAACACATCTCAGTCAGGTTGACAACAAGCGAGCCCAGCAGTTGCAATCCACTAGTGCGTTCAACATCTTCAAACAAGCTGTCCTGAAAGGACTTCATGTACTTTCAGCTTGGTTTGTCACACCCAAAAGTGCTCTTCTCATCAGCCTGCTGTCGTATTCGATTGAAGTCCATTCTCTGTTCTTTTTTTCTTTTCTCGACTGCATCGTCGTGACGCAGAACAAGGACCTTGCAGTCCTCAATAGTGATTCGGAACCGGTCGGTATGGATGTTCCGGGGCTGGATATGCTTGCTGGACGAATGCTTGATCGCGGTTTGGATCCCGAACAATGATGCGATCGTATGGTCTTTGACGTTCGTATTCCAGTTCATCTGGATGCTGGGGTACACGTCTGATCTGAGGAGGCATTGCGTTTTCCATTGAAGCATATCTGATGGTCTCTCGGCCACGAGCATCATGAGAACTTGGCGCTTCTGGCGGCATATAAGAGGTTTGCCTAGTCGGAAAGTGCTCGGTGCCATATGAGCTCCCAGGGGCACGACCCACGGGCGGTCCTACTGGAACGAAGTGTGAGTGCGTGCGATCCAACGGTTGCTCAAGAACACGAGACGGCCTTGTCGGGTAATCGTTCACGTAGATAACTTCAGGTCGGTCAGGGCGTCTGCTTGGCTCGTGGGCTGGCACTCGACGGAGGAAATCAACCTCTCCCGGTCGTCGTGGATCGTACTCCATATCTCCAAAGGGTCGTTGAGCATCAGTTACTCTACTGGCAACCCGTGGGCCATCGATGACGATAGGATGTTCTCTCGATCTATGAGCGAATTCGTCACGACCGTTCGTATCGATAACAATAGGGTGTTCTCTCGACCTAGGAGCGAATTCGTCACGGCCGTTTGCATCGACAACGGATGGGTGTTCTCTCGGTCTGTGAGCGAAATCATCGCGATTGTTCGGTGGCGGTCCTTCCATATAGACAGTAGTGGGTCTCGATCTATAAATCACGCGACCCTCGTCTCTGTACGAACCGGATCGCAAGTGAGAGATTGGAGATCGAGACCTTCGACCATGGGATCTAGATACTGGAACAGCGTAGCTTCCTCTCAAGTCACCTGCGTCGCTTTGGTGGACCGCCTGACGATTCGGTTCGCGATGAACTTGAATGAACCCCGCACCAGAGAATAATTCCGATTGCTCTGGAAATTGCGGGATAACCTGCTGGCGGCCCATGGGCATCCCATCAGGAGTTGCAACAACACTGGAAGTGATAGGGACACCTGGTCGAGACACTACAGGCCGGCTCACAACACGAGGTGCCCCAGCAACTCTGCCCATGTCCGAGTGAAAGGGGAACGAGGTCGCGTGATCGCGACCTTTAGATACTCCCGGTGACTGAGGTTCAATGGACCGAACAAGCAAGTCCTGTAATTGGCTCCTGACTGGCGACATGGGATGGGGGCTGTTAGCCGGGCGGCTACCCATATACCCAACTTTGGGCGCAGTGCTATCCGCAGCTCGGACAAAGATTGGCGACTGCCCGCGGGGCCTAGTAGCAACAGGTGGGATTTCCTGGTAAGTATACGGTCCAGGCAGTGCGGAAGAATGAGACACGGGGATGGGCCTTTCCATTCCCTGAAGAAACTCCGGTGGTCTGGTTGCAGGCGCGGCAGACATTTGAGGCAAGCCAGCGCTCACATGTCTGCCTCTAGGAGACCTAGGAGATTGGGGATTCTGCCTCATTGATTCCGCTACTTGATGGTAACGTTTGAATCTCTGCTGCGAGTGTTTAGCAGCTCTCTGCTCCTTCCTGGTCATTTTCCTCGGTGGTGCAGGTGAGGCCGCAGAGAGGACAGAAGGGCCAGGTCCTGGACCCTGGGCAGGCTGGTTCCCAGAGAGCGCGGTAGCCTCTTCTACACGTGGCTGAGCCTGTAGAGCACCGGATGTAGTGCCCAGGTGGTTTGCAAATCCTGGGTTTGCATGTAACGGCTCCTCTTCCGTGCTTTCTTCATCCGAGTCCTCATTGTCAGAAATCTCAATGACCTCCCGGAGAATCTCATCAAGTTGATCACGGCCCGTTTCTTCATCGCCGCGCCACTTGGCGATGACATCCAAACATGGCTGTTCCACAGCTTTTCGGGCGTCCTGCCACTCAACCTCTTTCAAGAGGGTGTCGTACCTGGTCATGGTATGTCTAATATGAGAGAGGGCCGCTAGCTGGACACGTCGGGCGAGTGACAGGTCTGCGGCCAAGCCAACCTTGACTTTTCCATTGAATAGCTTGTTATCCTAAAGAGCACAACATCAGTTCTATCTTCTTACCGTGTGCAAAGGTAGCAGAGCAAACCTTGTCGAAAGAATGACGCAAGATCTCCGCGCGATCCGTGTTGGGAATTCGTGGAAACAAATCTCTGAGAACGGCATCAGCCTCCTTTATGATCTTATTGCGGTCATCGGGTATGCTCTCGGGTAGCTTCGACGTGGATGTCCTTTCTGGCTTCAGTGCGCCACTCGCAATCAGTCTTTCGCGAGCTTGGTCCACAATATTCTCGCGAAAGTGGTAACCTAGTCGATGGAGTTGACCAGATACAGACGTGTCCTTGCTATCCTAGATGCGATAATCCGTGAGTACTGCTAGAGACCAGCATTAGAAGCGGGCGTTACATACAGAAACAATGAAGATCATAGCTTCCTGTTCTCTTGAAATGTCTTTGCACAGTGCCGTGAGCTCGGGATTTCCCAATGCTATGAACTGGCAACCGGGTGGAGGTGTCCGTTTGGTCGTGACCTGTAGCATGTAAGTATGACTGGTACTCAAAATGTTCCTTGAACCTTCAGTACCTCGGTTTCGAGCTTCTTGGCCTTTCTATCGGCGTTTTCGGCTATCTCGAAGTAGCTCTTGTGCGTCATTCTGGGAGGACTCTTGCGGGCATTGAGAGCCATGTAGACCGAAGGATCGGCGAGAGCCATCCTGTCCATCTTGGAGTGTCGCACTTTGGCAGCCTTGCCAATAGGCGGAAGTGCCGTTTTCCTGCTTTCTCGACCCATAGTGATGACTTGCTGCCCTTACCATAGCAGAAGATGGGGTTTTCTTCGAAAGTGATTGTGTAAAAAGAAAAAGCCGGAATACTGAGAAGACAAGACAGCGTTCCGGTACTTCCAAATCCTGGCCAGGCAGATTGGCTGATACACGTGTCTACAAGTTGTGATGATACTTTATACCAGCCTGCTGGAGACTCGAAATGAACAAGGCTCTGCTCTGTTTCCGAGACTTGAAGTTGGAAGAAAAAGATCACAGGTCACACGAAATGCAGGTCCGCACTTGATCGGCACCTATATGTCCAGGACTGACGGGCATGTGATGGCCGCTGTTTTGTGATGGAAACTGTGTGACCGCTTCAGGACGCCCGACCAAACTCGAGCTCGGCACGCGCTGACAAAATAGTAAAGCGGTTCGATGAGCAGCCAACAAACGCGGTGTTCCGGCGAAACAGGAGGCCAGAGACGCAGAAAACTGGCTTCTTGTCGATCAGCCGCGGGGGTCAGTAATACAAGCAAGACCTTGGAACGACGACCTGCGCGATCTATTGATCCTCTGTGGATGAACGATAGCAGTCACCAAATGGACCGTCGTGCTTGGACGAAAGAGACAAGTATTCGCAACAGTGACAAATCGGCGCCCAGGCAGGATGGCAAGAAGCGCAACCGCGGGGGCATCCAAAATTTATCAGGTGTGAAGGATGAACAAACGATGAAGAGGAGAGAGACGCGCGACCTTCTAGAGAGCCGGGCGTCGGGCGTGTGGCATTGGGCTCGATACACGGAGCCTGAAGGTGATGAAGTCGGTAGGAAAATAAAAGTGGGCAGCCGTTTTAAGCTGTGTCTGTCGCGCAGGTTTGTGGAGCGCTTGGCACTTGACTGATTGATGAGAGCGATTGATCCCATGCCTGCCATGCCACCAATGAGCGCACCGCCACACATATATCCACCGAGGGAACCACGGGCCACGACAGCCTTGTTCGGTTTGGGGGGAAGCGCCGCAGTTTTCGTCCCTCTCCAGCCACACCTCAATCCTCAGCCCGGCAATTTCCTGAACAGACCCGGTCCTCAATTCTTGCAGCGAAAGAAAGCGAGAGCTTGGAAAGCGAACGACGACATCTCCCATCCCTTCAATCCACTTCGCAACCCCTTCACATCGCCATGTTGTCCCGATCAGCATTCCGCGCAGTCAGAGCCGCAGCTCCTCAGCGGACCGTTGCCCGGGCTGCCGTGCGCAGCTACGCTGCCGCCGCGACCCAGGATGGCAAGCCCCCGATCGCTGTCTACGGCCTCGATGGCACCTACGCCTCTGCTCTGGTATGATGACCGACTCCCTTCAATCCCGCCTCTGCAGCTGGTCGGGACCTGCCTGTCGACTCGGTCGCTGGTCAATTGGCTCAACCACGATGCATGGAGAGGGCTTGGGCAACCGATTGTTTCTTCTCTGCCGTACTGACACATGAGCTATTTAGTACACTGCTGCCGCCAAGTCCTCCGCTCTCGACCCTACCGCCAAGGCCCTCAGCGCCCTGAGCGACGTCGTCACCAGGGACACCAAGCTCGCCGCCATCCTGAGCACCCCTACTCTGTCCGATGCCGACAAGAGCACCATCGTCGCCGAGCTGCAGAAGTCCCTGGGCTCCAGCTCCAACGACACCGTCAAGAACTTCCTGTCCACCCTGGCCGCGTACAACCGATTGAGCATCCTGAAGGGCGTCTGCGAGAAGTTCGGCGAGCTGATGAGCGCCGCCCGTGGTGAGGTCGAGATGACCGTCACCAGCGCTTCGGTACGTCATTGGCCCCGAGAGAGAAAAGAGGAGCAATTACAGCCATGAGTCCGAGTATCGGCTAACACGATTATGAACAGCAACTGGACAACAAGACCCTGAACCGCCTCGAGTCTGCCGTCGCCAAGTCCCAGTACGTTGGCCAGGGCAAGAAGCTCAAGGTTGTCAACAACGTCAACCCCGACATCGTTGGCGGACTCATTGTCGACATTGGCGACCGTACCATCGACCTTTCCGTCTCGTCCAAGATCGCCAAGATGAACAAGCTCCTCACTGACACCCTGTAAACTATCTTTTCTTTGTCCAGGCGAGAGTACTTGTGGTAGGTGAGGCGAGTGCGGCGAGGATATCCGGTGTTCTCACATGAAGGGCCCGTTGTGTATAGCAGCTGAAAATAGAAGCATTTGTCTCCCCAAACATCACGACGCGATCTCCGAATGGCAAAGCTGTGATCAGAATACACCCCATGGCTTGGAATATTGCTGTTACATCAGTCGGCATATTCGGAACCTACTAATGTGACTATAGAACACGTGCTAGGATTCTTCCAACGACTTCGACATCAGCGCGGGGATCATGGCAGATCAGAAAGCAGGGAGCAACGAGTCGGAAGCATCAAGACTGAGAAACTGCCGTGGCCAGGAATCTACAGGATTCCTAGTCAATGAACGCCCTGTCTTATGTCAAGACCGACTGAAAGACACGTCTATTTATGCGACCTAGGAATATGCCTCCATTTACCGTTCAGAATACGACTGTGTGGAATGACAAATTCCTATATCACTTTATAACGAGTAACCAATCGTGAAGCAGAGCAGTGCTGAGGGGCTATCAATGCACTTGCCCGAAGTCGACTTATTCGTGGACTAACATATCTGGTCTTTGCAGACGCCATCTACAGTCCACGAAGACAGAGTATCACGTAGAGAAACTCTTCAGTCTACTGCTGATGCTGTATCTGCGCACCGGCCAAGTCGAGAAGAAGAAACGGTAAACAGGGAGAGTAACGAGATGGATTGTAGAGGGAGTTTTCCCAACCACAACATAGACTCTCAGAAAAGATTGCCGAGCTCTTTCCATAGAACACAAAAACATAGTCAAAACACGACGAGACTGGATCAGAATACCCGGTCGCTGAATTGAAGATGAGCCTATATCGTCACGACACCGTCAGTTCTAAATGGACCCGAACAGTGTATGCAACACATCAAAACGCAATAGAATGTGGCTTGCGGTGGCTACCTAGTTTACTGTAGTGAACCCAATCTGAAAACCTTTTGCCCAAGCCTTTCCAACTCACTTATCCATGCAACCTTCGACTTCTAGAGAACTCTCCACCGGCTCTTGAGACCAAGTCAAGGTGAGCCGACGACAGGATCAAAGCCACCCGGGCGGAAACATGCCCGTGTATGTGGTATCATGGATCTATCTGGACGACCGACCCCGGGGTCGGGGAACATCCAAAACCCTCTACCGGAAGCCCTCTCGAGGTCTCAACATTGCGGAATGTTGCCTTTAGAATCTTGCTTGTTCTAGGAAATTCTTGTTGACGCCCGAGTATCTTTGAATAGTTTTCTCGTGTTGTACTATGTAGACAAGTTTGAGAGTACTTGCAGTGTTTGAAACCCGGCGAGGCTTTGTTTGTCAAACGCCCGAGGTTTTCCAGAGCCAATCAAGCCAGCCACACGGCAACGACCACCTCAAGTAGCAAAACAACCTGCCTTTTCTTTAACGGTCCTCGGGACTGGGTCATGACCTTAAACTGAAAGCTAGGTAATGCTGGTGTAAAGGACGGTCGCGGCAGACTTGTCGGGTGAAGACCTGCGGTTCGAAAACCGCAACGACCTTTCTTTTTTGCCTTTTATTGAATTTTTGATATGCCTTATCCGCAGTCGTCCCAAGTACACAAATAGCGAATTTCCCTATACTTAGTTGAAACTTGTAGCCACGGGCACTGATAACTATTTGACTCGGGTATCTTGTACACCAGGAAATATAAAGGAGGGGGGGTGTTATCCTATCGCACCACCGCAAGCAAACTACGGAGGATGTTAGCTTTCAATCATAAATGTTATGCTTGTGGTGACTGTGGTGACGACGGCCTCTCAGGACGAACAGACACTTTTATTTTCAGTCTTGACGTATGTATGAGTTAAGGAGCGGTAGATATAGGTTGACTCGACCTTGACCGTTGATGATGTGACATTTTACGACCTTCTTCGGAAGCCTTGCGAGATATACCGCTCGCATCTTTTGTAGATGTCCTGGAGGTCTGAATTCCGGCTGGCCTGGCTGGTCTGGCTTCGCTTGTAACACAACCAGCGCCGGCGCGAAGACAGCGACCGCACCACTCTTTGATCGGGCTTGCTTTCCTTTCTCCCTATGTCAAGGGAATATAATCCACATGCATCGGATTAACTGGATAACCAGGCGCAAGGATGGAGTCAAATGTATTTTCGAACCGGCCAGAATACCCTTAACTTGGCGCAAGAAACGTCCGCCCAGCACACTGGCACGTAACGCGACCTTTCTCTACCGTGTAGCTGGCCGATATTTGGCAGCCTATCAAAGCTAAAAGTTAAGT
The DNA here is from genome assembly GCA_018115615.1 of Pestalotiopsis sp. DP-2020a. Lineage (NCBI taxonomy): Eukaryota > Fungi > Ascomycota > Sordariomycetes > Amphisphaeriales > Sporocadaceae > Pestalotiopsis > Pestalotiopsis sp. DP-2020a. The sequence goes on along the minus strand of JACVEI010000055.1, from coordinate 545,981 downwards.
CACCAAGATCAAATGTTGATAATCTGTTGAATGAGTTGGCCGGTGGCGGAACCATGAGGATGACGCATATCGTGGAACACTTTGGAGACGTGAGGATCGAGGAAGGAAGGATTGTCCTAGCAATACAAGAAGCCGCGCCGCACTCGATCAAGTATGAGTTGACTTTACATGTGCTCGGTTTCAACAGACAAGGGCCGTTGCCAAACCACACCTGACGAATGAGCATCGTAATGATCCAGAACAGGATATTCTGTAATTCAGTCCATCAAGACCCACGTCTGCCATGGAGCTGGGAGTATCGGCTGAGACACATGTTCAGCTGGCCCACTTTGGGGTCAGACAAGATGACTGACCTATATTAAGCGATAGTTCTCGGCTCCCGAAATGTCCAACTAGCATACCTCAGCGCATCTTGGGTACAGCGTCCGGTGCCGGTAGAGGCGGAAAATGGTGTAGATACCTAAAAACATGATGTTGGGGTGCTTGGAGGAACGAAAATCGAATGCTCCCCATTCAAGGGGATTTGCTTTGAATGGATGAACCTGTGTCAGCATTGGAAGGAACAGAGGGCTATCGTCAAGAGATTATTCAAGGTCGATTAGAGTGAGAAGATGGTTTTGAATCTGGGATAACAAGGTCCCTCATTCAGCAGGCACAAATACCTGCCATACAATTGGCGGCGAGCTAGCTAATCATATGCTCTGGATAGGCTGGTTCCTCGTGGTATCTGATTTGGCAGTACTGAATCTTCTATCCAGTCGCAAGGTCTATTTCATTACGCCCGAACGTATCTCATTTGTCTACAAAGGCATCTCTCATTGTTTTGCAAACCAAGGGAATTTTTTCTTCCCATCGTACGAACCGCCGGCTGGATTTTCAACTTGGCAACTTCGCTGATAAATGTCCTACGTGAATCGTTAGCCAAGTTCGCTGTGACAGGCACGGAAGCCCAACGTACCTCCTCATCCGTTGGCATCAGGCAGTCGAGGATGAGCTCCCTTGCGGTATCGTGCTTGGTGAGATTAGGGTATGGCGTTCCCTGACTCTTGATGATGGGCAAGATGATCTCGCCCAGGATTTCATATTTCTTCCAATTAATGCGCTCGCCGTCTTGTCCGAGAAACGTCATGCTTCCTTCCTCGGCAGAGACAAGATCGCGGCGGTGCAGGGGCATATAGGGAATACGCGGTAGCGGCGAGTTCTCCCATGCCAGGCGGTAGGCAAAATGACTCTTTTGTGAGCCCATGAGCAGCACCAGTCGTGCAAAACGCTTTTGTACGTCGGCGGCGACGAGATTACGTGTCTGCGACAAGCGGTGTACAGCTGTGCCGTTGATACCAGCCAGGACCGCTGCCAGACCGTTGTAGTTGTTGAGCTGCCGAAGCTTCAGGGCAATGTTCATAAACTTCTCGAGCATCTGTGCCCGGTGTTTTGCCTTGTCTCTCATCAAAACCATGTTGGCCACCCATTTCGCAATATGGTTGAAGTGATTGATCATCCGGTTCACGTTTTTCATACTTTGAGAGTTCTCCTTCTGTGACGCATTGAGACTCACGTGCCGCACGAGATCCCGGATGCGGATCGATGAGAACATGACCCAGTCGATCCTCGTCAGCTCGTCGGCAATGTCATCGTCCGAAGTGTCCATGAATATGTGGTATCGGAACTTTGTCAATGGCATGGTATAAGTAGGAACCATTGTCGCAGCTTCGTGTTCGTAATCTTCGTATGAGTGGAACTGAAACTGGTGGAATTTCATCGAATTGGATGAATCCGTGAGCAGTGATGAGCTGGCAGATGGCCGCCTGTCAACAGGGGGCTCGCTCACACTCAGCAGGCTCATACTTTCTGGGAGGTCAAGACTGATCGATGAAGCCTTGGGCAGACTGGTGTGGCTCGTCGACTCGGCATCGTCATCTTTGACCCATCCCGAGTCATCTTCTTCGAGCACACTGAGATCCAGGACGCGGCGCATCTGTTGTGCCGCCGCCGAAAAGATGGGTTCCGCGGATAGATTGCGGATAAACTCCTCGAGATTCCTCCTGATGGTCGGTTTTGCAAAATCGGCGGGGTAGAAAGACACCCACTTGGCTACAGACTCGATAATGCGAAGCTGCGTAGCCGTCTTGGTCAGATAGTGAGCCGGCTTCTCCTCCTTGACACGTTCCAGCCGCGTCAATATGGCGGACAGCAGTGCACTCGGGGCGGCGAATTTGCGGTAGAGGCAGAGAAAAACGTCGGAGAAATTAGAGTCGGCCCTGGAGAACTTGGGGGCGATCAAGCGATCGACCAGCTCGTCAAAAGTCAGGCCAATCTTCTTTGCCGGACGATCAAAGTTCAGGTCATCATCGCGCTGGAGAATTGGAATGTCCTCAGAGAAGCGATTTGTGTCGCCGTCGGACTCGTCGAGTTCCCGAAAAGTCCCCGTGCCTGGCCGGTCGAGGCGGATCCCAGTGGTACGAAGCATGCTGGAGACGGTAGTCTCATCATTTGCGCTGTCATGATCCAATCCCACTCCTGCTGGCCACCTTTGGGGTTAGCATGCGGCACCTCAACGAGCAAGCAAGCAAGCAAACAAACAAACGAGCGGGCGGGTTGCTTGATTGAAAGAATGATGCATGAAGATAGTATGAAAAAAGAAGGAATATAGTGTCATTGGCACATGCCTGGTTGGGAGAATCCCCTGAGGAGGGACATGTCTGAGCTGGCGCGGCTGTGCTTGCTGTGCTGGCTCAGAGGCCGGCCTTTTGAGGGGTCAAATGGCTTGTCTAGGTGGGCTGCAGAAGCAGCTCGCCTCCTGCCAATGCCATCTCCCGATTCGTCTGAGCGGTGTTAGCCATGCGGAGGATGCATCACAAAGAGTTGCTTTTGCAGGCGCGTGCGCCGCCAAAAATGCCTGGAATGCCTGCTCGAGACCGGGGCACGGCCTGGCCCAGCGCGAAAGTGAAAAAAAAAAAAACATGATACAAATGTGACAAACGAGCAACGCAGCAACCGCCTGCAACCATAAAACAAAGAGACGCCCACTTACCCTGACGATTGATAATCAGCGCCTTCAGTAGGAACGACAACGGCATGCGCGCGCTTTCCGGCTTGCTGGATGCCGTCTTGAAGCTGCCGATGCACGATTTGCACGCTGCAGCCAGGCCTTCGGTGTCGATTTGCCTGGCGCTCTCTGGGTTGTCGCACTTGGTGGCGACCAGAATCGTCGGTAATGATGAATTCACCAGGGCGGCTGCAACATCATCTTAGCATGGCACATTCCCCCACGTCAGACGGAAGTCTGTCTCCTTATCAAGACAGAACACGGGCGGCACTCACTCAGCGTCTGGGGTAATTCAATGATGCTCTCCCGGTTCATGACATCGTAGAGCAGCAGAACGCCATGTATGGCTGGCATCATGGCGCCGCCGACCTGCCTTGGCCATTGTATCTGCTTGTCGGGATCTACGTCGAAATACTCGAGGTCTAGCTCAAACAGGGTGACGGCGTACGGGACATGATCGATGTTGATTCGCGCCGTCGATGGTTGGGAGCCGGGGGTCCTCGTGAGGGACAGGGCCTTCTGTATGAAGTGCGACTTGCCGACGCCATTGGCGCCAATTACCACGATATTAATGCTCTCCATCGTCTTTTGCGCCGGGGGCTGCGCATTCAAGGGTCAGCGGACTGTTCTGCTTCTGCAAGGTCCAAACTGCACGGGCTCAGCTAGCTGGCATACACGATCATCGGTTTCTTCTACGTCCGACGACACTCTCCTTGGGACTTGAATTCGTGGCACTGGCAGGAGTTTAGGGGGCGGAGTCTCATGGCGGACGCTCTCTGGGACTGGTGAGCGGATCGGCTTCCTGGCGGCGGCCTCGGCCGAGTCGGCGTCGGACTGTCGCTGGAAGAAGGGGGTATCGGGGATGGACTCCAAAGGCGACGGAGAATCGGACGAGACCGGCTCGTCTCGAAAGGAGGCGCTCGTGCGGTAGGCAGGCGAGGTCGCGGTAGAGAGCCTCGATGTGAACGAGGGCGAGAGGGCGGAGGGCGCAAAGGAGGGCGCGAGGGAGGCGTTTGAGGTCTGTCGGCTCCGGCCGTGCCCAAGAGAGTCGGAGCGGCGGCGATGAGGAGTACCGGTCGAGTGCCTGTGAGAATGCTGAGCTTGATGGTCGCGGGAAGCCATGACGAGTCTGCATAATAGATCCTACCCGAAACGAGACGACTTGCAGCAGCAGCGGCGGCGGCAGCAAACAGACGAGCAGCAAGAAGCAGCAGCTGGGCCTGCGATATTGGGAAACCCAGACCGACCAGACGCCCGCAAGCGTGTCTCTCCTTGGCCGTTGGAGCTATGTACAACGGGTTGCGACCAGCTCTCGCAGGCGGGTCGGATTGGCTACCTCAAGGTCGTGGCAACTCTATGTCGACTGGATTGGATGGAGGGGGTGCTTCAAAGGAGGCGCCGTCAAGGTTTAGCTACTGCTTTGCGTCGAGTGTGCCCAGTGCCCGTGGGGTTCGAGACGCCGAGGAGGAGGATTGGAGGGAGGGAGTCTTTTGGCCGGGCCGGTGTGGTTTGGTCGGTTTGGTTGGTGCAGGTGTGGTTTGGCGTGTGCGGTACGTGCGAGTTGTGCTGTGTGTGCGTGCGTATATAGGTATGTGCGCACCTACATGGTGTGCACAGCAGGCAATGTGGGGTCACTTGTTGGAATATATACGTATGTAATGTGATGTATGCAACGTAGCGTGTATCTGTACTGTAGGTACTTGCGAATCCCGTAGGAATGCACCTATCGATCTGCAGGTGCGGCTGCCGCTCAGCTGCTTTGGGCTAGGTAAGGTAGCTAAGATACCCAGCCAGAGACGAAAGTCGAAGCTGAAGCACGAGAGTAAGGATAATTACCAGCAAAGAAAGCAAACTGGCATTGCCATTGACAGAGACAGGATGAATCCAGCTTCCATGCACGTATACTCTTATTGTAAAACGACCAGTGTTCTCCGAGTATAAAAGTCTGGACACTGACGTAAAATAGCTGGCAATTATGAAGGTCATGGTAATATAATTCGCTCCCGTCAGGAGGGGCCGGCGGGCTGCTAAAACACGCCGGTGGACAATCAGCAGCGCCGCAAAATTCACAACCCCTCACTCCCGTGCTTGAGAGGGTACAAACTTGTTGTATGGGTGCTTTCGACACAAGACCTGTAAATATACCTCATGTATATATCTCGCATGGCTATAAGCTGGACTGGGCTAGGTTAGCTCATTCGAGCTGGGGTGGCAGCCCAATATATATCTTTCAGCTAAGAGCTGTGTGAGGCACAAGGACCTAGGTTAGGTATCTAGGTAGACATGGACATCCAGCTCGCACATGGCCATGGCATCTAAATAACAAACTGCGCAACCATTAAACTCAACTGCTTAGGTTACTGCTTAACGTTTGTCCCTGCCAGCTGGAAGATAGCGCTCTAGGGCACTAGAGGGTTCATCCTTGCCGGCTTGTTGCGGAGAACGGACCCCTACTTTCTGCCGTAAGACATCTAAAAGATACCTAAGGTAGTGCTGGCACGATAATCTGTCACGCAACATATGGCATCTAATCGCTACTTCATACATACTTACATGACTCGAGAATATGGTGACACTGCCGACGTCGAGCCACCAGAAACAAGACTTCCATGGCTCTTCTTATGCTTATTCTTATTATGTTCTACATGTCAACCGCAATATCTGGAGTTGCCCAATGCTTCTCCTTGTCCCCCACCTCTGCCAGAAGCGTGATGACTGCAGGATGTCCCGCGGTAATATTGATCACTGCATGAGAACTTGCTTTCAGCACACTGCGAGATCCCTCCTCCGATGAACCCTATCACTTTCACCCCCTACCATGCCGACCAGCCTTGCCAACGGCTTTTATTTTTATTTTTATTTTCTTACCGCCCATCAAATGTCTGACTGAAAGTTCTCGACGCACGTGGGCTTCAAGGAAACCCAATCAACCGCCCCACCGGGCACCGTCCCGTCGGCTCACTGGCTCAAACGGCTTCGTCAGGGGTCTCGACTGCCCATCCTCCTCGTTCCTTTCATCGGTCGACCGCATACGTACGGAGTGCATACACACATACTGGCCTCGTTCCCTACATGTGAGGAAGCGCACTGGAAATACATATACCATCCCTCTCTTTTGCTGTGTAACTCGCTTATCATGTCGGCTCGAGAAGATGGGGTTGACCTGCAACCCAACTCGCCCAACAGCTCACGGGCTGCTCTAGAACGCAGTGCTTCTTGCCTCCTTCCACTCACCGGCAATTGTTCGCATGCATATACCTACACCATTTGCGGACGAGTAATGCCCGGCTGAATGGCACCGTTCAGACCTGCCGAGTATGAGGCAGCCGAGAATTGCGAATACCACCAACATACGTCGAGATCGACACATAGTACATACCGCAGTAGACGGTCCGTGCCGCCTAGATCGTGAGTCGGCTTGTGTTGCGATCTGATAACATCCAGTCCACGCAGGCACACAACTGCATTGACGTTGATGCGATATCATCTCGTGGTCTTCAATCAGCAAGGCTGATTATGATCGTCGCACAAGGTATAGGTGGGTGAGTGCGCAGTCGCGCGTTGGTCCGAGTATGAGATTCCGACCTCACCGCGTCAGGCACTTTTTCGCCTAGACTCCGGGGTGATGCTAGCTATAGAGCCATCGACAGAGCTGGCTGATATACCAGAAACAAGAACGCAAAGTCAGCTATCGTCTCACGATATACAAACATGAGTTTAGACCCAGCTCGTGTGAAGAGCAGCGCGATACCAAGCGCTTCATACGGCTCGGTTCAGTCTCCTGCCGAACGTCTCAAGTCTAGATGGGACGTTGGCTTCCTTCTCCGACAGACCTGCGCGGGCGAATCATTGCTCACTGGATTATCTGATCTAGGGTGGGCGTTCCTATGCTTGATATACCAGCAGACTTTTTGTCTCGCCATTCGCACGGGTTTCGGAGCTAGCGCTCGGTGTATCAAGTCCAAAGTCCGTCGCGGCCATGTCTCTTGACATCGTGTGATGGTGGTGTGACATTGATAAGTCATCATGGCTTATTGTCGACTCGGTCTGAGTGACTGACCATCACGCCTCCCTAACGTGTTCCTAGAACAACATCTCTTTGATCGTACGGCACACGGCCACTGAGCCGGCGAACATCGCCGAGCTCCAACAAATTTCCCTTTGGAAGATGCGAAATCTCCAAGCATTATCGACAGCAAATGAGTCGAACTTTTGATCGAATTACCAAGCCGCCAGAAGATGCCGCGCATTGCTTGCACGAAGACTTTTTTGAAATTTGCGGACATTTGCAAACATGCCCGCACTGCGAGGTCGTAGCTGGGTTGGGGACATTATCATCATTTCTATAAGTATCTTCGCTGCTCGTATATTGTCAACAGAGTGACTGGGGATCGTCAGCAGGTCATTTGCGAAGCCCCTCTTTCATTTGCCGGCGTAGCGGCCAGTCTGGAGATGGGCCCCGTTTTGATGATACCCTCAGGTAACCATTGAGCAATAATGATTATCACACTGCTTAGTAGGGCTTGGAGCTCTTGGGCGAGATGATCACGTCTGACATGACAACGGGCACGAGGACAAAAGATCCTCAAAGGACGGCCTCTTGATCCGTCTTCCGCGGAGGCTCCTTAAAGCGTTCTGGCTAAAAATCATCGACAATCGTCGAGTGTCATCTCAAACGCCTTGAGCACGAGGCAAACCAGGGAGCGAAGGAAAAGGAGGCCCACTTGATATACGGTATGGCTGGCATCCACGTCTTTGACACTAGTTATAATCCTTGGCCTCACGTACCTGAAATGTTTACCGTTGCGCCAGTGGCACGGCTCTCTCGTCACCCTTTTCTCGCAACATGTTCTGCATCTGTTCCACGTGGGAAGACATGGCTACGATGAAACTTCAGATCCATGTAGAGAACGCTGCGCTGGCAGAGTAGTATTCAGAAGAATGCGGGAAGGATGCGGAATGACGACCGTTGACGTACGCCTGCTCTTCGTGTTTATTATGGACGACAAACGTTGCAGGCTTCGTGATTACCTGGCTGCTACTGCAGAAGAACACCACTTCCAAGGTTTGTGCGCAAGTTCCACGCCGCCCTGGGTTGACGACAACGTTTCAAGTTGACTAGCTATAGGAAAATATGGGGACCCGGTGGATTGGTTCTCGGTTAGAACCCGGCACGTCAAGTTCACTAATAACCACACTGACAGGATTGTTGCCGTGGTCCTCGTGTAGAATGCCCACCAAAGCCAAGCCCATCAATATATGTCTAGTGGCAGGTGGTATGTAATAATAGTGGTCACCCATCATGTAGCAACGCGACCAGAGTGCGGACGCCATCGTCTTATAGCAATGCCGCCTTATGCCTCGACTCGTAAACTATCGTGGCCCTACTGTGTATATTGTTAGCTGAGTTATTGGCTTTTGTTTGCAGAGCATATGGCCACACAATCAAGCCTTCGCATACGAGCAGCCGTCCAGATAAGCACTTTCCAGATGGCCAGATCCCTTTAGAACTCTGCTGTCACTGTCATCTGCCGTGCGAGGGGTGCAGGTCTGCCAAGCTCGACGCTATTCCGTGCCGGACCGCTAGGCAGTTCAAGACCCAGGGGCGGCCTCTGGATAGCAGCGTTGCTGTCTTGGGCAATGGATTCATCACGAAAAGCAGCCAGGTCCCAAAAGGCCAAAGACGGCCACAATTATAACAGTCCAACCCCTAAAGGATAGTCTGCATGCGTCCTCCGTGCACTCCGGGTAACCGTCCCGCGACCTTGGGATCGACAGGGCTCTAGAGACAAAGCAGATACTTGCCCGAGATGATCTTATCTGTGCCCTGGGGAAGGGAGGTTCAAACTTTACGGGTAACAGGGCCAGCTTCCTACGCCTCGTCCATCTGTTGTTGTCGTTGCTGCTGCTACTGCTAAACACTATCGTGGCCCGTGAACGGATGCAAACTAACATGAACAAGATGGAGATCTCGGGCTCTCGCAAAACCGTCGTAGGGTCTAGTGTGCGAAGTAGTTGACTTCTAAAGCATTGACAATGCTAAACATCAGCCGAATATACGAGCCGCTCGCCGGTCCGTCGAAGAAAGAAGCCAATTATCTGCATGTTTCAACGAGTAGAAACACGACAGCTCAGCTGCTATATCTCCTAGGTTAGGCGTCTGTGCTCGGCACAAGCGCCGTTGTAAGCCCAAAGTTACCCTCTCTTTAGGGACGGGCCAGTGCGCTCTGCTGTCAACTCAACAATAAGAAGAGTTGAAACACATCTTTGGACGATAATGAATAAACGCGCTAGAAAGTGCTGACATCTCCAACACCATGACTCCCTAGATTAGCAATCGCTCAATGTAGCAACGAGCTGTCAAAATGGCAGATTCTCTGACAAGGGCTTACAACGTAGACGACTTAGGTTCAGGTGAAGAGAGATTGCCTTCCAAAGTTCCAATCATGCTTGGCGGCTGTCACCATCCATGCGGCCGGACATTAAATAGTACCTTTACTCCAGTTACCAGCCTCTCACGACGCTATCCTAAGTACAGACGAGCGCCGCCCTCGAGGGGGCGGCAGAAGAGCCGCTTCCAGAATCTCGGCAGCAGAGCGGTAGCTTCCCCTAGCTGGGGCTGTCTCATCAAGTGTGCCATTTTCCCATCAAGAGTGTAGATCGCTGCCCAGAAACCGGTACCGTACCGTACTCGACCCTTGGGGGGGCCTCGAGGGCTTTGGCGTGTGGCTGTGGAGTCTCTTAATACTCGGCATGTCTAGGCCCCTCGTGGGCACCATGGTTGCACTCGCCATGGGGTCGAGAAGCCCACCCGAGTCTCACGAACGCCAGAAAGAGACGTGTGCAGTCACATCAAATCCGGAGTACCCAAGGCAACCCAGAGGACTAGCAGTGCCAATAAGTTTTTTTTTCCTCCTGCTTCCCAATCTGTAATGGATACTACTAGTGCAGGAACCAAACCACGAGGTGCCTGCCAGGGGTGGCCCCTCAAGCCTGCAAAGCCTACCGAATACCGGGGATCCGGTGACAAGAAAGGTCTGGACATAATACATGTAAACAGGGGGCCTGCCGTTGAAGAACATCCCATATATTCACCATGCTTCCGCCTCATCTAGAATCCTAGACTCCGGCTTTGATCCGTGCTGCCACTTTCACCTCCCCAAAGACCATCCCATCTTCTGCCGGCAGAATACCAGTTCGCCTGATTGAGAGATAGAGAGATGGCTGACACCAAAATCGAAAACCGGGGCGGCGAGCTCTTGGGCGTCGACATCTTTTTTGTTATACTGGCCATCCTTACGACTTTGCTAAGAGGCTATGTAAAGATCTTCATGGTCAAGGCGTGGGGGAAGGAGGACTGGTTCATGTTGGCCGCGACGGTTGGTGACCTCGACTGCCTACGAACAGGCATCGTCTTCTTACTGAACACCTTTTTGGCAGATATTCTTTACGCTTTTCGGTTCCTTTTCAATGGCTGGCGTCCATTACGGAACCGGTCGTCACTTTGCGGACTTGACATATGAGGACGCAATGTCGGCCATGAACGTAAGTAACAAGCCCTCCTCTCATACTATGGTCCCCATTATATCATGTGAAACATTTGCTAAGTCATCATGTACAGTGTTGGTTCTTCTGCTACCTCTTTTACGCGGCCTGCATGATTTGCTCGAAAATGTCCATTGGCTTCTTCCTTCTCCGCATTACTGTGAAGAAGGTTCATATTTATATTGTATACTGTGCCATGTTCTTTTCCGTCTTGGCTGGCATCGCCTTCTTCCTCGTCACACTGTTGCAGTGTACGCCAGTGTCATTCTTTTGGTACGTCACATCCTCCTCGCGAGTCACCGTCTATCACGATCGATAAAACTAATATGTCCTTCGTTTTCCAGGGAACGGGTGAGTGAATTCTACAACATGCCCATCACCGGCACCTGCGTCAGCCCCGAAGTCATCATCGGCCTCGCCGCGCTCTACAGCGCCTTCAGCGTCCTGTCGGACTTTACCTTTGCCATCCTGCCGGCCTTTCTCCTGTGGGACCTCAAGATCGACCGGCGGACCAAGTTCACCATCATCCCCATCCTGGCCATGGGCTGCGTGGCGTCGTCGGCCGTCGTCGCCCGCTTCCCGTACCTGCCGCGGTTCCGCAACTTCGACTTCCTCTTCGCCACCGTCGACATCGCCATCTGGTCGTGCGTGGAGCAGGGGCTCGCCATCGCCGCCGGCTGCCTTGCCACCCTGCGCCCGCTGCTCAAGGAGGTCAGCTACCGGCTGGGCTGGACCAAGCCGTCGACGGGCGCGTCCGGCGCCCACACGAGTGGCGTGATGCAGTCGGGCACCTTCCCCAACACCAACGGCCACCGCAGCCGCAACCTCGACATGTACGACCTGTCCGAGTTCGAGCAGCTCGACGACGAGGAGTCCAAGATCGGCAGCAAGACTACCACGACGAAAAACGACAGGGAGGGACGCTTCAGCATCAGGAGTCTGGGGTCGCCCAAGCTGCCGCCCCCGCCGAGCGAGCGGAAAGGCGGCGTGGTGAATGCCAAGGTCTCCGAGGACAGCGAGGGGGAGCTCAGCGACCAACAAAGTAAAAACGTCGTGGTGTCCAAGGACTTCCTCGACAGCCGGTAAAAGAAGGAGGATTTCATTTGTTATTTTATATTGGGAAAATGGAGGCGAAAACAAGAATCGAGTTGTAAGATAAGCAGATAATACTGCCAGATACCCTTTGCGCCCTTTTTTGAAAGGAAAAAGGGCAGCGTAATATGTAGATTATGATTGTTACGAATCCACCGAGTCACGAACTCATCTACTATTGAAGATCCCGTTGCGTGAATCGGTTGTCCCTGGCTGCTTTCTTCGACAATTGCAAGGTCGTTCCCGCGGTGACTTCGTATACATGAGTTCCCTATACATTGATGGCATATCGTGCGAGCGAACACTAAACCACCTAGTTTACATTGGCCGCTTTCACTTGATGATATCGAATTCTCTAGAACAGGGACTGAAATCAATGAAGCTGTCTTCCTGTCGAGAAACATGACCCCCACATACCCTTCCCGTTATCTTAACTAATATTTACCCCATTGATTTAGGAAGAAAATGGAAAGAAGAACATGCGAGTACACAATTCATCGGCCTCACTCTTACCCGCCTCACCGTATAGGATAGCTTATATAAAACCAGCGCCTACGACAGAGTACTGGTCGTCGCCTTCTGTGTTCAAGATGAGGGAAACTACACGACCATCTAGGATTGGTGGAACGTCGCTGGCTTACTTTACATCGGGCCATTGCCCACTGCCGATTTTTTCGGCCGTCGCCAGCGGGCGCCTGTACCACAACACCGTCCTAGACGTCCTGCCGATATCGTGCGGCCCGAACCCGCTGTTGCTGGTTCCGTGGTAGGACTCGCGGCTTGTCTTGCGCGCCGGCGCAGGCAACGATATTCCGGATCGACCAGCTCGATATTTGCTTCGAAGTCATCAGTATCGCTTTCGTTGTTGTCGTTGTGCCCCCGTGATGCCGGGACCGTCTCCCGGCATACGGAGATCGCTCATATCGGCACACGAAGGACATTATAATTCCAAGATCATTGGCATATCGTGACACAGAGTCGGCTTGGAAATATAAGCAACATAAAGCAACGCAAATACTTGCATGGGCGGAAGAGAGAATTACCAACGAATGCGTCTCCTGGGAGCTAAATGTATTAGAACTCCGCGTTCCGTATCTTGATTGCCTCTCCTTGTCAGTCCCCTGTGGTCCATTGCCTTTTTACGCATCAAGATGTGTTATCATTAGGCATGATTATACCCAATTTTTCAGTCTGTTTTTGAGACCATGGCTTTGACAGTGCAGGATCACATTGAAGGTGCCCGCAAGTATGGTTTACTACGAATGTCCCGAACCACCAATGGGACTGTGCTATGATGTATAAACAAAGTCTGCAATTTGACCGGACAATCCTACTCATATACTATGATTGCCCAGTGGGCTCATAAAAACAGTATTCTGAGGATGGATAACATTTGAATAGAAGATGAATTCAGCTGCCATGAGTTACGCTCAAGTATGATGGTAAGACTATTAGCGAACAACTTGGAATTCTTTCGAGTCGCCGTCACTGAGTATCGAGGCTTCATGAGTCTTAGGAGGAGGGGAAAAAAGGATAAAGCTGGAAAAGAGAGCGCGATATTTTAATTCGCTTCAAAGAACTCTTGGCTGTAGCTCGTGGCATATATATGGACGTTTCGAACAAGAACACGGATATGTCGTCTAGTGGCGAGCATTCACGTATATCATTGGAGCTCTTCGGAGATGCCAAGCAGTCTCACAGTTTATAGGCATGACTAGGGCCATACCTTACGTTTCTAAGTCAGCAGCAATTAAGAATGCAGGAAGCTGTTCACAACTCTCATGCTAGGAAAGTGGCCTGCGCCAAGAGATGACGCATCAATTTGTGCTCAAGTTCATCACGATCAAAGTAGATAGAGGAAACGACGGGCTTCAGCTTGATCAAACATGACGGACTGAGACCCGTCCTGAATCAAGAGTGCTCTGCCGGCAAATAGGCAAGTGTGACAACTTGGGCATAAGTATGAATGTTACCGAAAGACCGAGCGCGTTATTTCTTAACATGGCTAGCAATACTTGAAAAGTGAGACCGAGTTCATAGTCAGAACAAACATAAGATCTTACGCTGATCTGAGTGGAAAAACTCATGAATTTGTATTTGAATTGGACGCCGTGACAAGTTGAGCCGAGATGGAATAAGTTATTATAACAATCATCTGCACACCCCTGCTTGAAGCTAGATTTCCACGTGGTGAGGGAATTCTGTGGAATGAGAGTTTATCCAAGCATTTGCATGGTTGTTTGGGACAACCTCGAGGTATGCTGGGTTAGAGTCCAAAACAAAAAGATTGCGATACGTGCGACCTCGAAAGTCTATATGCAAGATCGCACCACTGATGCCAAAGTCAGGGCGAGATGAAGGACATTCCTGCAACTGTCAGGTCGTACATATTCGCGATTCAGACCATGGGCGCTAGAGCTGCAAGAGAAGGAAAAATCCCATCTGCGTTGACTAGGTTAGTGCTGTTCTGTGTGTACGACGGTCATGATCCGCGATACGACGTCTGAAGGAGTGAGACCGTGAGCAGTGGGATTTCTGCTGCCTCTACTCACATGTTGGCTGGCCGAGACAGGTTATCAGCGTCGTGGATGGATGAGGATTTAGGATTTTCATATATCCATTCTGGACACGGCGTATCAGCAACAGTACGGATTACTCCTCCGTATGGTCTAGACCATTGTCTTCCCGACGAAAGCTACCAGGATGGCGGAGGCTAAGCAATGTCGCTAGGTTCCTGAGGCTCTTTGGTGAGATTTGACGCCGGCTTTCGAGCATCGCGTCCTTCACCGCCGATCGGAAACTTGGCAGAGGGCACAGCGGATTGTTGAGAGCGCGAATTGGCATGCGTGATGTCATTCCCGTTTACTAGTGCAGATATGGGCAGGGAGCTCCTGACATGGCAGTCTCCAGTACTTGTTTCCCCATACAATTCTCCGCACCCTTCCCCGTCTCTCTACATTGGAGAACCTGGGCCGCCTGGAGCGAATGGGAGGTGCGCTCTGACACAGGACCCATGCCTAGCGGTCTGGGGCTTATCCGCGCAGGGCCTGGTGCCCCCCAAATGCCCCTCACTCCCGGGGCAGCTCGTCCTGTAGCATCGCCAACTCGCGTGGGTGCGTACACGCAGTTGGGCAGTAGATTCCAATGGGTTATCTGGAACAGCATGGCAACGCGACCCAGACAGTCCTCGTGCTATTTGCGAGCTAACCAGTTGGCACTCTGAGCTGGTTGCACCCCTCACCTCGTGGGACAGTCGCCGGCTTGCCAGAACGAGATAGTCGCCATACCTAGCTCTCCTCGCGTACCTGAAATCTTTCTGCCACACCACACCTGTGTCTGTCACAAATTTTATTTTTCTTCTCCAAGCTTTCCTGCAAGCTCTCCTTCTGCATCTTCTGCTTCTCGTGCTGTTGCATTTGCTGGATAGACTTTGCACGTGTGAGCGAGCTTCTGTGTGAACCGGGTTCGGCGTCGATCAACCTGACCTTGTTGCTGCTTTCGTCGTCACTGTACCTATAGCAACTCCCGCCTGTGCCGCTGTCTTCACGGAAAAGTCCTCACGATGGTTGTCTTTGACGGACACGAATACCTCACCGAGGAGGAGAAACGCCTCAAGGAGGACCGCGATCGCGTCAAGTACTGGAAGAAATGGGGTCCCTACGTTGCTGAGCGGCAATGGGCAACAGGCAAGCCGCCCTCCTTCCCGATTGAACGTGCTTACATCTCTGCGCTTTTTACTGACAGTACATGGTACAGTGCGTGAGGATTACAGCCCGGATGGTGATGCCTGGAGCCGTGAGTCCGCCCTGTCCTGCCTAACCTTTAACACGACGCTCTCGTACTGAAGCATTGCAATACAACAGATTTCACCCACGATGATGCCCGGTCTCGAGCCTTCCGGTGGGGTGAAGATGGTATTGCTGGTGTCTCCGATACCCATGGCCTCCAGAACATTGCCTTTGCATTCTGGAACGAAGAAGAGTGCGTCCAGTGCCAACGATCCCTTATCATGTAGTTGCTCACAAAACGTAGTCCCTTCTTGAAGGAGCGACTCTTTGGATTGTCCAACCCCCAAGGTAACCATGGTGAGAGCATCAAGGAAGCCCACTTCCACCTGGACAACACTCCTGTAAGTGATATATAAGTCTTTACTGCTATATGATTGAACACTCGCTAACAGTAATCTCGCAGACGGTACGAACTTCTTCTCTCCCCGAAATAATCCAACGTACTGACGAGCAAAGCACTCCTACATGAAATATCTCTACAAGTACCCTCAGAAGCCCTTCCCCTACAAGGACCTGCTGGAAGAAAACGCAAAGCGAGGCAAGGAAGATAAGGAATACCAGATCATTGACACTGGCGTTTTTGAGGAAGACAGGTACTGGGACATTATCATTGAGACTGCCAAGGATGAAGATGACGCCGAGGAGCTTCTCTTCCGAGTGACCGCCTGGAACAGAGGTCCTGACCCAGCTCCGCTCCACATTGTCCCTCACGTCTGGTTCCGGAACACTTGGGCATGGGGCAGAGAGCCCGAGGATCTCAAGCCGTCCATCTCGGCTCATTCCGAGAACATGGCCAAGTCGACTCACCACAAGCTTGGTGACCGCTATGTCCTCCTCTCGCCCTCGCCTGGTGTCGGCCCTAGCGGAGAAGATGTCCAGCCTGAGCTCATGTACACCGACAACGACACCAATGTCAACCTGCTCTACGGACAAGAGAACAAGGTTCCTTACGTCAAGGATGCCTTCCACCAGTACATTGTCGAAGGCAAGAAGGAAGCCATCAACCCGGCCAAGACTGGTACCAAGTGCGCTGCCCACTTCGCCTTCAACGAGTCTGGTGGTGTTGCGCCTGGAGAGTGTGCTGGTAAGCAATCCTTCAGCAGCAGTCGCTTGAACCTCTTCACCTTGACTAACTCGGATTTTTAGTTGTTCGTTTCCGTTTCGGCAAGAAGCCCGATAACTACCTCGACGAAGAAGAGTTCGACGATGTCGTCGAGAAGCGTCGCGAAGAAGCCGACGATTTCTACTACCGACTCAGCCCCTTGCCAATGAGCGATGATCTTCGCAGCATTCAGCGTCAAGCCTTCTCCGGAATGATGTGGTGTAAACAGTACTACCAATTCATCTGGGATCAGTGGGCCAACGGAGACCCTGCGCAGCCACCGCCTCCCGAATCCAGAAAGTCGATCAGAAATACGCAGTGGCGGCATTTGCACATCGATGACATCCTGTCCATGCCAGATTCGTGGGAGTACCCATTTTTCGCCGCTTGGGACAGTGCATTCCATTGCATTCCGCTTGCTATGATCGATCCCGATTTCGCCAAGAAGCAGATCGATCTATTCACCCGAGAATGGTACTGCCATCCCAATGGCCAACTCCCTGCGTGAGTCAGAAACAAATCACCTCAAGAGTCCATGTCAACTAACATTCAACTAGGTACGAGTGGAACTTCGGCGACGTCAACCCCCCTGTGCACGCGTGGGCAACCTTCCGTGTCTTCAAGATCGAGCGCAAGCTGTATGGACGCCAGGACCTTGATTTCCTGGAGCGCGTATTCCAGAAGCTCCTGCTGAACTTCACTTGGTGGGTCAACCGAAAGGATACGGATGGCAAGAACGTCTTCGAGGGAGGTTTCCTCGGACTGGACAACATTGGTCTCTTCAACCGATCTGAGCCGTTGCCTACCGGCGGTGTCCTCGAGCAGGCCGACAGCACTGGATGGATGGCCTTCTACTGTCTGTGCATGCTGAACATCGCTCTAGAGCTCGCCAAGCACAGACGCATCTACGAAGACATTGCCTCCAAGTTCTTTGAGCATTTCATCTTCATCAGCGACGCCATGACTTTCAAGTCTGGCCAGTCCGAGGAGAAGTCGCTGTGGAACGAGGAAGACGGCTTCTACTACGATGCAATCTCTTGGGGCGGTCCATGGATCCAACAGCTGCCCGTGAGATCACTTGTTGGTCTCATTCCGCTCTATGCTACCTTGACCTTGGAGCCCGAGCTGGTCAACAAGCTCCCTTCTTTCAAGAAGCGTGTCGATTGGTTCATGGAGAACCGCTGTGACTTGGCGGAACGAAACATGGCCAGCATCAGGAAGAGAGGAAAGGGCAACAGAATCCTCCTTTCCATGGTCAGCAAGGACCGCCTTGAGAAGATCCTCAAGAGAATGTTGGACGAGGACGAGTTCCTCAGTGAACACGGTATTCGTTCGCTGTCCAAGCACCACAAGGACAACCCGTACTCGATGAATGTCAACGGACAAGAGTTCAAGGTCGGATACGTGCCTGGCGATTCTGACAGTGGCCTCTTTGGTGGAAACAGCAACTGGCGAGGGCCGATTTGGCTGTGCGTCAACTTCCTCCTGGTAGAGTCTCTGCAGAGATTCTTCTTGTTCTACGGGCCCCAATTCCAAGTGGAGTGCCCGACTGGCTCTGGTGACTACATGCATTTGGGCCATGTATCGGAGGAGATCCAGCATCGCCTGCAGCACCTGTTTGCTCGTGGCGACGATGGGCGACGCAGCATCAACGACGGCAATGATGTTCTTGACTTTGACCCGCACTGGAAGGACCACATGTGGTTCCATGAGTTCTTCGACGGCGACACCGGCCGTGGTCTGGGCGCAACGCATCAGTGTGGTTGGACGGGTCTTATCGCCCGCATGATTCATGATACTGGGTAAGTCGAAGAAACAAGATCCAATACGTAATGGAGACTAACTGTCTTTTAGCATCAGCTGCCGTCTCCCTCAGACTCCCAGGACTCCGTCCGTGGGAATGGCCCACTACTTTGACGATGTCTTCCATCGCACAGCCAATGGGCACAAAGAAAAGAGCGAGAAGCCCAAGATGCGGCGCTCCTCTACTGCGCGGTCCATCGGTGCTCGAAGTGACTTTGAAGGCTCAGTGAACGGAGATGATGACGATGTTGCTTCACTGGGCAACAGCGTTTCGAACCTTGACCCCGAGCGCGAATCGGAGCGCAGAGAGGCAGATGCCCATCTCCACCACTACATAAGTGAGCAACTAGAGAGGGTCAAGAAGGACGATTTGGAGTACGATGGCTACAACCTGGAAGAGCACGAGACGCATGCATAGATATTTCTAGAGACGTTTTGACGGGCGGTGAGAATTAGACTGGGCTCGATATTAGATATTGATAGATGAACCGGACAATCGTTCTCTGTAGGTCTATGACCACAGATCATGGGAACGCCCTTGTAGTGTAAAATGGACTACAGGAGACATAGAAGGGAGTGGAAGGGATGACAGCATACACCTATAATACACGGGGCGTTCTGAGTGTGCCAACTATTACGTTTTCTTCATTGGCATGTCTTCGTGACTTGGGATTGAAACTGACTCCGACTTTGAATATGGGACAGCACAGCTGCACATTTTCAGACCAGACCGCTGTGCCTTGAGCTGAAGAGATCGTCTTTGCGGTGGGTGCTGGCAGTAGGAGACGATCTCTCGTGTGGAGATGGCAATAGAGCTGTGGTTGGCCGACGTGTAAAATTAGCTCAGCCACCATCCATGTAAACTCCCAAAATGGCAAGATTCTATAGTCCTGTTGGATCCTCATTGGGCCGAGGCCTCACGTTGGAATTGGAGAGGCAACTTAGTTGTAAGGTTGGGTCGATCATCCAAGAAATCCATCCACGAATGACATTTGGTATTGCTTGCCAAAATGAATGAATGAACGAATGCATGGGTTGGAGCGATGTGCCGTTTGCGCGGTGCCCCCGTGTACACCCGTCTGACGACAACCGATAGGCTCCCTGCAAAGGTGAATGACTGCATTGTCTTACAGTATCAAACGGCCGGCACGGCAACCAGCAGCTTCGGTGCAGCCTCAATGAGCCCCGGATCCGACCACCAAGAAAGAAGTAAATAAAACTTGTGGTGGGGTCGTCGACGAACTGTGCAAACGACCTTGACTGTTTCTTTGCGCACCACCGAGCGACACCATCACCCGCATCGGCTGTCTGGCTACAACACTTTTGGGGCAAGACCTGAACCAAAAAACTCTCTGCACCTCAGACCAGCCAGCGACCATTCATTGTGATACTGAAACAGTACACGTTCTTGGACGCAAAGCACAGGTTCGCCGATTTTTCCTTGACTGCTGCATCATCTGTTTGCTAACTGCATTTTCTTTCTAGGCTCCCTCCAAGGTCTTGTCCGCCGAAACGAGTGCCATCACCGGCTGCTTTCTGGCTCACGGTATTTGAGCCATTGCCGCACCGCGTTCAAGAAAAACATAGCCATCAATCGTACTTTCTGTACACGACATTCTGGGTTCTCGAATCTTTTCTTGGATTTGCTGCCATGTCCATCCCCAGTGCCCCCGCAGCAGCACCACAGGTGAGCGCAATCATTCCTCTGACCAACGAATTGACGGCAGTTCAAGCCGCCAACATGCCATCCATTGTCCATGGCGATCTATGCGCATCTGATAGCTAACCCATCAATTTCCCAGTAATCATTACTTGCAACACCATTGCAGCTTCCTATTGGTGTCTTGGACACCGATTGCGCTGCTTCCCAGCCTTTGCTCCTCATAGGCTCCTCGCCGACTGAACCTTCCGCTTGGAATACACGATTATTCCACTGGCTGTTTCCGATTTTCCACTCAGTCGCCAAAATGGACGACAGCGATGGACCCCAGCAACGGGTCGAACAGGACGATTGGGCAGGAGTGGCCGACCCAATGCCCATCAACAGACCGCGAGCCCGGAATTCTGCAGCAGACCTTCAGACCGGCTCCCCATTCTCAACTTCACCCCACACATCAGTCGACGACACATTTGACCCAAATAACACAGACACGACCGATGAGATGGGCCAGACGTTCAACATCAAGACCGGCCCCCGCGGTCCGCCGCCCACACGACCCGATCTGTCCGACGTGGTCAGCATCGACCAATACAAACAGCTGGTCAGACTCATCACTATCATCCTGGAGGGCATGAACAAGTCACTTAAGGAGCTCTGGGATAGTATGGGAACGACTACCATCAACAAGAACAAGACGGCCACCCCGCAGCCGCCGCGCATCGTGGGCCCTACGCCCTTGCCCGCCACCTTCGTCTCGATTCCCAACCCCTACAGTCCCAAGTACGCCCATCTCTACGGCAACAAGCCCATTTATCCCGAGGGTGAAGGTCCCAAGGATGGCAATGCCGCCACTGCCAGGGATGACAACAAGGAAAACAAGGCTGCAGCCAGCACTACGTTTGCCGCTGTTGCTTCGAATGCCAGTGTCGACAAGACAGGTTCGAAAGCCAGACCCAAGCCGCCCCGGCCCCAAGTCTTCCTGCCGCCCGGAATGACTGCCGAGGACATCAAGGCCATCAACGCGGGCAACAACAAGTCAAAGACTACAAACGTTACGCCTTCGGCTAACCTCCCTCCTGGCGTGAACGCTAGTATGCTTCCCTTGAAGACTCCCGAGACCTTCGAAGAAGCCGTCCGTTTGTACGGTACCAAGACCGAGGACGAGATTCTGCGTGCTCGATCTACTGAGATGAAGCGCGATTCGCTCGCCCATTTCGGTAAATTCAGAGCAATGGTCGCTAAGCGTATGGACAGCATCATCATCAGAAAGGGAGGCAGAGAGGGTAACGTGGTTCGAGTTCAGCTGCCTTTCGAGTCCCAGGTTGTCGCAAGCTCGGGTACTCGACGAGGCCCCGATGGTGGCCCTATGTACAGCAGCTCCAAGGCAAGACCTCAGCTTGCTTATTCAAGCGCTGCTTCGTTCAGCCATACCAATGGTAAGCAATTCCCCGGGGTGAAGTCGCATTCAATAGTTCATCTGTCTCAAATTTGTCATGTAAGGCGTAATTGTAATATACTGACTGTACGGATATTTTAGGCGACCCCGCAAATTCTTTCGAAGATTTTGACAAAATGGCCCAGCGTTTGTTCTCTACTCACAGCAACTCTCTGAGTGGCTTGTCCCGAGAGAAGCGCGGTTGTATCCTGCACTGCGTCACATTGATCTTGCTTGGTCTGGAGAACTACTGTAGCTACAGTCGTGTCCTCCTGTGTCACCTGGCAACATGCATGGCAGTCCCTTTGCACGCCCTCAGCGTTGATGAGAAGCGTATTGGAAAAGCGTTGGCACAGATTGTCGAGCGCATCACCCCTGACGAGCTGCAACTGCGCCGTCTCGAGGAGGGAAAGAATCGATTCCGCCGCAATCATCAGAAGCAACAACAGCTACATGATGCCATTTCCTCATCTCATGCTTCTGCAAATGTCACCAATAATAAGCCACCCACTGCTGTCAATAGCGAGGCCGTGGGTGGTCTGGCGGCACCCCTCGTCTCTGCAGGACTTAGCACAGTCTTTGGTGGTTTCGGCGTTGGTCCTGCCGTAGCTACTACCATGCTTCAGGGCATGGCAGAG
The DNA here is from genome assembly GCA_018115615.1 of Pestalotiopsis sp. DP-2020a. Taxonomy (NCBI): domain Eukaryota; kingdom Fungi; phylum Ascomycota; class Sordariomycetes; order Amphisphaeriales; family Sporocadaceae; genus Pestalotiopsis; species Pestalotiopsis sp. DP-2020a. The sequence goes on along the minus strand of JACVEI010000055.1, from coordinate 523,872 downwards.
AACCCCGTCGTCGTTGGAACTCTGTTCGGCTTGTATGGCTCGCGCGCAACTACCAAGATGACGGAATCGTACACAAAGGACATTCAGGATTTTGGTCTCATCCCTCTGCACGGTCAGAAGGACAGTCGTCCCATGAACGATCCTTTCTTTGTTTGCGCAGATGATCGTCGACTTCGCCTCACCATTGGCGTCACCGGTTTCCTCGACCCCAACTTCCCCGACGGCGACGACTGCAAGAATCCCTGGATGTGTCTTGGGGATCAAAACGAAGTGTACAGTCTTCAGTGGGAAACGGAGGCACTCCTTAAGTCAGGAGCTGCCCTCGATGATGTGCTCAAGGCTCCTGGTTGGACCGAGATGAAGCAAGACTCTCGTACCGGTACGTGTGCCCTCATGGTCTCCGGAGCATCTTGGCTAACTCTCTCTCAGTGACCGAGTCTATCAACACCATGAACTGGCCCGCCGCCATGGTCCGCGGCAGTAAGATGATTGACAACCCCTGGTCAGTCTGCATGGCACGCGCCGAGAGGTTGGGCCTCATCTTGGCAGACATGATTCTAGGCAACATTGGTGGCCATCGCCCCGTGACCCTGATCGGATTCGGTGCCGGCGCCCGGGCAATCTGGGTCGCCCTCATGACCCTGTCGGAGAAGCGCATCTTCGGTCTCATCGAGAATGCTGTCCTCATGGGCTGCCCCAGTCCGTCCAACGCCCAGTCCTGGGCCGCAGTTCGAAGCATTGTCACTGGCCGACTTATCAATGTCTACAGCAAGAAGGACGTGATGATGGCCTTTGCCATGCGCTTGGGTAATTACACCTCTGGAATCGCAGGCCTGGAGGAGGTTATCGGTGTACCCGGGGTTCAGAACTATGACGCCTCCAACATTGTCACTGCACACAATCGATACAGATACCTGGTCGGCCCGATTCTGGCCAAGCTCAGCTGGGAGGACATTGATGCCAGAGAGGGACAAAAGCAGTTTGCAAGCCTCGACAAGATGGTGGATGAAGAGAAGAAGCGCGACGAGCTTCGTGCTGCAGTCGTGAAGAGAGTGACGTCCGCACGCATTGAGCAGGAGCAGAAGTCTAAGGCAGCCGACGCAAAGACTACTACCGCTGTGGCAAATCAAGGATTGAAGGTCTAGGAGACTGGAGCCAAAGGCCAGGGCGGATCTAGTGTTCGTGGCGACCAGCAGAATAACGAAAAGGAGAACGTCAGACCTGTCAACGGCCAAGGCGGCTCCTCTGCTTCGGCTTCTAAGGGAAGCAAGGTCTCCGGCAACGGCTCCATCAACGCCAGTGCCAACAGTGAGACCATTCATCCTTTCGCTGGTGGCTCGAAGGGCCGAAAGAAGCGTGCTGGCAAGGGCCGAAATCGTGGATAGAGAGGTCACGCGCTTCCTCATCAGAGTTCAACTCGTGATTTGGCAATCCGCTGAGGTCTCCATCCGAGATCATTGTTCCTATATTTCGTTTCCGAAAACTACCAAGGGGCCGTTCTTGGGCCATTTATTGGCAAATTCGTCAGCAACCAGGCCGATCATCCAGTCTTATTCAGTATTGTCATAGGCCGTGAGTCGGCATGACGAGAAACGACTGAAACCGAAAATCAAAAATCAAGAAGCAAAAAGGAGAGAAAACAGAAAAACATAACGACGGGAGGGGAGTCAGCTGAAGAAAAGAACAAAAGAAGAAAAGAAGGAAATGCAAGAAGAGAAAAAGGTACTATAGACATCAGACACAGAGATGAGACACATGGCATGGATATACCCCGAGCTCTGGCTCACGCGCATCGTTTTTGGGCAGCTTCGTCTGCAATTTTGGTAGATTTCTCTAGGCAGAAAACCCCCCAGAAGTATACAGCCGACATACTAAAGACCGTAGTTTTGGTAGATCAATCACCTGCTATATCTTCTTACATTTGTTTCGAGAAGCAGATTGGAAGTGATTTCATCATATCTGTGATGTTGCAATGTAGACCTCAAGCCAGGGTATATTGCGCACATTCTGGCACGAATATACGTGCAGAATTTCCTTCTTTTGGTAGCAGATTTGCTGCCAATAGTCTCTGGGTCCTCGTTCTTGGGCTCTTATTTTCCGGGACCGCTCCTGACCACAAAGTACCGTCCAACCTTTTCGCTCGCGCCCTTGAGCACATCCCAATCCTCGACGCCCTCAATCTGCTGGCTGCTCCGCGCCCGCCTCCTCCTCGGCCTCCGGGCGTGGCCGACGACGTCCTCCGCGGCGAGGGCGGCCTCGAGGTCGGCCAGGCCGACGGTCTGCTCGCCCACGCCGGCGGCCGTCTCGTCGCGGATGGAGACGAGCGGGCCGACGTTACTGGTATCGATGGACTGGATGCGGCGCACAAAGTGGAGCTGCGCGCGCAGCGTGGCCAGGAGCTGCGACTCCTCGGCGGGCGTGGCGGGCGGCGGGAGGGCCGAGAGGCGGAGGAGGTGCCGCAGGGTTTGGGGGGTGATTTCTTCTACCTCGGTCTCTGTGCCCGGTGTCGATGCTGGGGATGACGGTGGTAGGAGGGAGCGGACGGACCAGGTTGGTTTGGCGAGGATTTCCGACGGCGTGGGATCGCGGTGCCGTGACGGGGTGGTTGAGAATGGCGATCGGGACTTGTTATTTGGTTGCTGTGTGGTGTTGGTGGCCCATTGCGAGGCTCGTCTGGGTGTGGCTCGCCGGAGCAGGTGCTGGGCCGCTCGGCATTGGGTGCATATCGTCGGCGACATTGGGGGGAATGTCTGGTGGTTTGCTTGAGTTTGGAAGGAAAGAATGCGCTTTGCGCGTGTCGAGATGGCTTCGCTGCTTTCTAGGTCCTCGAGGTATGTTTCTACTATTTCGAGGTCGATCTGCGTCCAACTGTGTGTTTGTTTTTATCCGTGGGTTCGCGATGTGTGTAACATGCATCAATCAATGGGTAATAAGTATTATGGTATGTAGCTGTAGTTGGTGATAGTCTCAAAAGGTGCAAATGTCCATTCAGAGCTTCGCAAATTCCATGCAGCCAGACAAAAGTAGACAGTACTTTTAATAGTGCTAGTTTGACTGGGACTAACAAGTATTGGGGACTTTTCTCTCTCCGCGGAGCAGATTCGGGGTCCAGGAGCCAAAGAGTGCGACATGGAGCAAGGCGCAGCGTCATAGCTCCTGGCTGCTGGGCACATGTTTTAGGCGGTTGCTTCCGCGACTGGTGACCAAACTGGCAATCAGTATGTACCTAGGCCGACACGCGGTACTGAAGTTCCCACCAGCCATTCCAACAACTGACAACGCAGACATATCAAAGTCCCACGCAAACTTGATACCCGACGAGGCGCAAAGAAACTTTCATCAACCGAACAAACCACCACTCGACCGAAATCACATTTACCACCGTCAACATGGCAGGAGATCCCCGCGCTCTGCTCCAAAAGGTCAGCAATAACCCCGCCAGAAGCCTCTCTCCAGGCCTCCCCCGCGACACCCAACGCTGATGCGCAGCACAGGCAGACAAGGCACTGTCCTCCGCCTCGGGAGGTTTCAGCTTCTTTGGTGGTAGAGAGGAGAAGTACATGACTGCGGCAGACACGTATATCGAGGCCGCCAATGCCTTCAGGGTGCAGAAGATGAGTATGTACTGCCCAGACCGACTCGCCGATGGGGGACTGCCATCTGGATGGACGCTCGGTGGCGACAAGCGATGGCTAACGCTACGGATGTGCAGACAGAGAAGCCGGCCAGGCTTTTGAAAAGGCCGCCAATGTGCAGATCAACAATCTGAAGGAGCCCGACGACGCTGCCAACACCTACGTCGATGCTTTCAAGGTCTACAAGCAGGAGTCGCCCGAAGACGCCGTGCGGTGTCTTGACTTCTCGATTCAGCAGTATTGCAAGAAGGGCAACTTCCGCCGGGCCGCTCAGCACAAGGAGAACCTGGCAGAGGTACTCGAGACTCAGATTGGCGATATCAAGCGTGCTCTCGAGGCCTACGAACTGGCGGCGGGCTGGTACGAGAGCGACAATGCTGCAGCGTACGTATCACCACGATGTTCCACTCCGAAAAACCACATCTACAGGCTCTTAATCTGATCATGAGAATATAGTCTCGCCAACAAGCTCTGGCTCAAGGTTGCCGATATCGCCGCGCTCGATGCCGACTACTACAAGGCCATCGGAAACTACGAAAAGGTTGCCACGGCTAGCGTCAGCAACAACCTCATGCGATACAGTGTCAAGGACTACTTCCTCAAGGCCGGCATCTGCCACCTTGCGACACAGGATACGGTAGCTACCGACAGGGCTTTGGAGAAGTACCGCGACATGGACCCGACTTTCACTCAGACTCGCGAGCACCAGCTGTTGGTGGACCTGACCGAGGCCGTCAAGGCTGGCAACCAGGAGGAATTCACCGACAGATTGTTCCAGTTTGATCAGATGTCAAAGTTGGACAAGTGGAAGACTGAGATTTTGGTCCGCGTCAAGAACATGATTGTCGCCGAGGAGGAAGACTTTTCGTAAAGAGAGAGATCATAGACAGCAAAGTGCATGAGGGCTTGTTCGTGGCTGACATATGTTCGAACGGAAATTAGCACCAAAGTCAACACAAGGCGACATGATAATACGGTCTCCGGCGATGAGAACCAGTGATTGAATACGAATGTATTTCGCGAATGGCGCAGGAGGACTGACTGACTACATGGTGTAGAAGCCAGAACACGATACCAATTACCAACAAACAATAGATTTCTTGGACGTCTATCATACAACCTTTTCCCTTTATTCGCAAACAATTTGCTGGCTATTTGGTCGAGCTTTATGATGATCATATTGACGTGGCAGGTGAATAAGTCATGGCTGACGCTTGGCAGGGAAGGTCAGTGGCCGCTGAAGACCGCTTCTGCATTTCACGATTGCGCATAGACTCCCAGTTCCCCGGCCGTACGAAAGCAGACACGGGCGAAACAGTGGGCATATCGAGCAGCACGCCACAAGCGTACGGCGTGGTCCTATCCCAGGCGCCCTCCGAGTCGAGACTTCTAAAGTCTTCCTGTTCGTCGACCACGGCGTCCTTGAAATGGTGCCTTGTCCTCAGATCCTCGAGCGCCGCCGAAGGCACGATCTCTTCCCGCCACCCCTCCTTCGGCCAGGTAACTTTGGTGTATGCGAGTTTCCAGGTGGCATTGAACCAGGCTTCGACAAAGACGAAATCGATATCCTCCCAGTGCGATGGGTCGTGAAACTTGGACGCAACGCGCGCGAACTTGCGATACCACTTCCCGGTGGGTTCTTCGTCTTCGTCTATCAACTGGAGAAGCTCTAGCGCTGTGCGCTTCACTGCAGCGCCGTCCCTTAGGTCTACAAGTATGAGGTGCTCAAGGCCAAAGAAGCTGTCGACCATTTCCGGAGACCATTCTCCGTTGGCGCATATGATGCCCGACGCGATGCGAACCGTCCGCACGCGCGGAAAGATCTCCCTGTCGCTGAGGTGCTTGAGCCGACGGTACAGCTCCAGCGGGCTTATATGTTCGAAGCTCTCCATGACGACGTTCTCGGCCACCGTGTGTACGCCGACCATTTTGTCTCCAGGGCACGGATCGTAAAGGAAATCGTGCTCGGAGCTGAACCAGGTCAGGGGCGGATAGCAACTTCTGCGATGTGATGTTAGTATCGAGGCTCCATATCATACGAACATCACAAGCATCTGCAACGACAAAGGAACAACGTACGGATTTTCCGAACCACCTTTGACCAAGCGCGGACGGGTCAGGCGATGGAAGCCTCCTGTTTCTTCCACCAAGGCATTGATCTCTCCGTTAGATCTGGCAGTGGTCGGGGGCTTCAGCCTCGTCGAAATGCCTCGCTGCCAGTATTTTGGCGGCAGCAACAGTTTGGAGGGAATTGCGTCTCGCCGTATCTATCTTCTTCCTGGTGTCGATGGGGATACCACTGGAAGGTTTTCTCTGCGCGACCACCGCCTCCGGCTTTGGCACCTGTATCGGCTCCGGCTCCGAGATGAATCCGCTGCTCCAGACGCTCTCGCTTTTTGGGTCTCCCTCCCCATGGTTGATGATATCCTGCGAGGAGAGGATGATTTCTCATCCCTCTCCTCGCAGGATATCATCACGTCGGCGTACATGGCAGTCGGCGTACATGGCATATATTGGATCCAGATAGTCACTCTCTGTATGTTTCGAGTCGCTGCCCGTGTCTTTCGAGTCGCTGCTCGTGCTCTTGGAGCAGTGACTGCAACGGCTACAGTGGGACAGGCTGGATACCGGCGTCGGCTCGCCAGGCGCCTGGTGCGCGACGTATTCCAGGTACAGTGGCAGCGGCAGCTTCAGATATACGTGCTGGGTGGTCATGACCTCCGTGTCGGCTTCGGCCAGGAGTCGCCGCAGGCACTCGCGACCGTCTACCCGATCGGAGCTTGATGTCATGGCAGAGCCGCTGGTGTTTCGTTCGCTGGTCTGTTGGACTCTTCGCTCTCTGGAATAATCAGACTGGGGAGAGATGGAGGGATAGGCCGAAGATCAGTCTGATGTCGTTCATGTACGAGGGCATAGGTGTTCCTCGCCCCGGCTGGCGAGGCGGTATATCTATGGTTCATCTTGTGACTTTTACTTGTTCTTGCTGGGAGGGAAATGGCACAAATTACGGCGCCACGATATGAAAACTTGTGAGGCTGTTCAAGGTTTATCGAGTCCCGGCAATAATGGAGAGGCATAATTATTGGTGTATTCTGATATACTCCACGGCTAGTATCCCGACTGTATGACCTTCTCACTGCGAGCTGGAAAGATATATGATAGGAGCTTGGAGCAATAAGGGATAGCTGGTGTTGAAGTTGTATCGAAGACTGGCGTTATGCAGATACGAATTGGGTTGAACAACATGATGGCTATCATGGCTCCCGGGATTATACTCATGGCGCAGCCACAGGTTTGCCTCCACAAACCAGTCAAGGTGTTGCTAATAGATTTATTGTTTTTGTAATTGTACTGAATTCTCTAGATAAGCAAATTGTTATACTTATGTCAAATGAAGTCTTGAAAGGACTCATTTTGCAGGGTATCCTTTTTCTGTCCCAAGAATACCTGTGGTCATCCATATCCCTTCTGTATTGTATACTCTTCAACTGGACCCCTGTCCGTCTATCCCACCTCTCTAAACTTATCGCCGAAGGGTCCCGCGGTACGTACCTGGGTACCTAGCTTAAAAAAGCATGGGCGGGCTGCGACAACTTTTTTTGACGTTTTAGTGGGGTCGATAGCGATAAGATAAAAATGATTCCCAAAAATTTCCCAAAACCTTCCCAGTGTGAAGACGATACAGTTTGGTCTGCCCAAAGAGAGACACTGGTTCAGAACTCTCAAAAATGGCGACTTTGGAAGAGAAACTGGACAAGATCCGGTCGCCGAATCTTCAGAGTCAGCAGCAGGTTAGTTGTTCCGTTTGCGCGCACACATTGGCGCACGATCAATCACGCCCGCCAGACAAGAGAGAGCTAACATGTTCGACCTCTTCCCCAGACCGTCGTTATCCTCAAAGCGGTCGATGAGACGCTGAAGGAGCAGAACACGGCACCCACGCCCACGGGCTACTTCGCCGCCCTCCTCGCCCTGCTCAACCAATCCATTTCCAATGGGCAAATCAACAAGGAACTGACCCCGTCGGTGGTCTACCTTCTCGACGTCGTGACACCCTTCGCCCCGCACTCGCTCCTCCGATCAAAGTTTACCCAGATCCTCACCCTGCTTGCGCCCGTGCTGCTCCTCGCCGACGCAGAGGCCCCGCTGCTCAAGCCCTCGATCGGATGTCTGGAGTCGCTGCTCCTCGCACAGGATTTGGCAGCATGGAGGCTGCCCACCAACGAGATCAGCCCGCGTAGGGCCGTGGCGGGACTCTTGAACCTCGCCCTGGACCACCGACCCAAGGTCCGCAAGCGGGCACAGGATGCCCTCAAGAAGGTCCTCACAAACCCTCCCCCGAGCCCGTCGCTGGACCACCCCGCCGCCGATCTCTGCGCCGAGACGGCCATGAGGAGCCTGGCCGAGCTCGCCCAGAAGGCTGCTGCGTCGAGGAAACAGAGAAAGTCGGCCGACGGAGAGCACGACCCGGCCTTGATCCACGCCCTCCAGCTCATCAAGTCGATCACGCTCGCTTGTGGCGGCTGGCCGAGCAAGAACATTGAGTCGCTCTGCGAACTCCTGCTCGGCATTGCCAAGACTGGCAACGACCACATGACCATGGCCGTCTTCGACATCTTTGAGATGACCTTTGAGGGCATGGCCACCGAGGAAATGGCCTCGGTCAAGCTCCCGCGCCTGCTCGAGATCATCGCGGAACTGCGGCCCTCGGCCAACGACACACAACTTCTCCCGCCCTGGATCGCCATCCTGTCCCGGGGCTACGACGTCTCTGCTCAGATGGAGCCCGAGGATACGTTCCAGAAGCTCCCCGACTTGTTCAGCCTGGTCTCCGAGTTCATGGAGTCGTCTTCGCACAACATTCGCGTCTCTGCGTCCGAGTGTCTGATTTCTTTCGCAGCCAACTGCATTCCCAACCAGGTCATTCTCGAGCCATCGATCTACGACGAGAAGGTTCTCGAGAAGCTCGCCAAGATTGCAGAGAACTTCTTGAGCGTTCAGTACCAGTCGGCTTGGATGCAGACTTTCAACGTTTTTGGTGGCCTTTTCGATGCCCTCCGATGGCGCTCGAGCCCGATACTTCTCAACATCGTCAAGGCCGTTGGCGACCTGCGCGGCAACGATTCCTTCATGGGAAAGAAGGAGGCAGACGATGTGCTTGGCAAGGCCGTGAGAGCCATGGGCCCCGAGGCCGTCCTGAACGTTCTGCCCCTGAACCTGGCAAAGCCCGTCAAGGGCCAGCCCGGCCGTGCTTGGTTGCTTCCGATCATGCGCGACTACACCAGCAACACCAACCTGCAGCACTTCAGGGACGAGATGGTCCCTCTCAGTGAGGCCATGTTCCAAAAGGTCCTCGACAATGGCGACGCGCCCAAGACTATGGAAATCAAGATTTACGAAACGCTGGTCTCGCAGATCTGGTCCATTTTGCCCGGATACTGCGACTTGCCGCTGGATCTCAACACTGCTTTTGACCAGATTTTCGCGGAGATGCTGGCCAACCTTCTCTACAAGCAAGTCGACCTGCGACTCGAGGTCTGCAGAGCCCTCCGAACCCTGGTCGAGTCCAACCAGGCTATCGCCACTGTGGAAGATGAGGAGGACCTCGTTCTGCAGAGCCGGATCTCCAAGGATGATGCGAAGAAGAACTTGACCTACTTGGGCACATTTGCGGGCAACCTGCTCGCTGTGCTGTTCAACGTCTACAGCCAGACCCTGCCCCAATCACGGGGACCGATTCTGCAAACCATTAATGCTTACCTGAGCATCACGCCCGACCAGGAACTCACCGAGACGTTCGACAGAGTCAGCAACATGCTCGCTCAGACCATCGCCGAGGCAGCCAACGAGCAAGAGAAGAGCAAGCAGCAGAAGCCCAACCAGATGCCCTCGACAAGCCACACACTCATGGACCTGGTCATCACCATGTCTGCGTATCTGCCCCGAGAGAGTTTTGTAGCTCTCTTCAACATTTCATCGATCATTATAGTGAAGGACGATGACCCGCAGCTGCAGAAGAAGGCTTACAAGCTCATTCCGCGGTTAGCATCATCCGAGGTTGGCAAGGTGGCCCTGCAGGAACGATTCAGCGAGCTGCAAACCCTGATTCTCTCAAGCGGCGAGAAGGTCTCCGTGCCCGCCCGGAGAGAGCGGATAGCTGCCATTGCGTCCATGATTCCTTTCATCCCCGATGACTCGCTCCATTTCATCCCGTCCGTCCTGTCCGAGGTCGTGATCGGCTGCAAGGAAAACAACGAGAAGGCAAGGACTTCGGCATTCGACTTGATCGTCTCCATGGGACAAAGGCTGGAGCAGTCCAAGGGCACGTTGATCGTCAACAGCAAAGTGCCAGGCATGGCCGCGGATGCGCCGTCCGTACCTGCCGGCATCGAAGAGTACTTCACCATGGTCAGTGCCGGTCTTGCCGGCAGCACGCCGCACATGATCTCTGCCTCCATCACTGCCATTACTCGCATTCTTTACGAGTTCCGGGATTCCCTCAGCCAAGAAATCATGAGTGATCTCGTCCAGACCATGGACCTCTTCCTGACGTCCAACAACCGAGAGATCGTCAAGAGCTGTTTGGGTTTCGTCAAGGTGTGCATCATTAGCTTACCGACGGAAATGATGCTGCCCCGACTCGAGACTCTGATCCCTAACCTCATGGTCTGGGGCCACGAGCACAAGGGCCACTTCCGGGCCAAGGTCAAGCACATCCTCGAGCGCATGGTCCGCCGCTTCGGCTTCGACATTGTCAACAAGCACTGCCCCGAGGACGACCGCAAGCTGATCAACAATATCCGCAAGACCAAGGAGCGTAGCAAGAGGAAGAAGGAGGCCGCCAAGGCCGACGGGCAGGAGGACGACGAGGAGGAGGAGGCCGGAGGCAACAACAAGCGCCGCAGCCGCTTCGAGAGCGAGTACGACGAGGCGCTCTACTCGAGCGACGACTCGGACGCCGGCGAGGACTCGGACGAGGAGATGGGCGGAGGCGGCAGCTCCCGCAAGGGCAAGAAGGCCGGCAGCGCGTACATCATGGAGGACGAGGACGAGCCCCTCGACCTGCTCGACAAGAAGGCGCTCGCCAGCATCTCGTCGACCAAGCCCGTCAAGATGCGCAAGGCCGGCCGGACGAGGGCCCGGACCGACATGGACGGCAAGCTCATCCTCGGCCGGGACGACGACGAGGACGACAGCGCCATGGTCCTGGACAACGGTGCCGACAACGGCGGCGGCGTCGGCGCGTACGTCGCGGCCCTCCGGGGCAAGGACGCCGCCCGCCGCGGACAGCGAGGCAAGCTCAAGTTCTCCAACAAGCACAGGAACCAGGACGACGACGACGAGATGGAGGTCGACGAGCAGGACATGGCCGCCATCAAGAACACCGTCAACAACCGGTCCCGCGGAGGAGATTCCCGGGGCGGACGGGGCTTCCACGGAGGCCGCGGAGGTCGCGGCGGCGACAGGGGCGGCCGCGGTGGCAGGGGAGGAGGCCGCGGCGGCAACTTTGGCGAACGGAGCGGCAGGGGCAACTTCAACGGCGGCCGGAGGGGGCTCGGCGAGGACAAGAGACACGGGTCCTCTGTCCGCGGCGGCGGCAAGGTGGGGAAGCCTAGTTTCCCCAAGGGAGGAAGGCGATAAGGAGGCAGATGATTGATACCCTTCTCGAAAAAGATGCTGCTGCTTTGTTTGGGGGCAATCGTTATAGTTGCTTTCCCCCTGCTGTCGAATTACTCACTTCCCAGGCGTACCGGTCGGTGGTTTTTACATATGGTAGATGAAAAGAAAAGAACAGTCTAGTTTATAGTGTGATGAATTTGACATGATATATAACAATATGGGCAGGGTACCTTTCCTAGGCAGCTTCCCGTGTACAGGTCATAATCCAGTCAGTCTCTGGGCATGGATGCATTACTATGTGAGGGTATATACCCATGGAACGAGTGTGGCATTCCATGCATCGACGGCCACAGGAACAGGCTCATCTCCCCGTCTGCTGACTTTCAGAATCATGATACTAGTGACACATATTTCCATACAAAACAAAAGTACAAAGAGAACAAAAAGACCACCCTCTCCACCGTCCCCCGTGTGAACGCCGAAAATGTTTAATGTTTGAAAATACCCGCTTGCGTCGTTTGTCGTTTCCCTATTCCCCCAATCTATTTGAACTTGCTGAAAATGACGGCAAAAATCAACAGAACCAATACGGTAATAATGGCAATAGTGATTACCCGATTGGTAGCCATCCTAGATGATGACATATGTTAGTCATGTGATTCATCTCTCGAAGAAGTCGATTTGGAGGCTTCTCTTGGCGAGAAGAGGACACCATCTTGGGAGAAGGGTCGTGTTTCTTTAGGGAAGCCATTACCTACGAGCCATCCCCCTCAGCGTCTTGACGCTCCTGTCCAGGTAGCCCTCGCTCTCGTCGAAGCGGGCCTGGGTGTTCATGATGCGGTCGCGCTGGCCGTGCAGCTCGGCGAGGGTGCTGGCGCCGACGGACTCGGTCTCGTAGGCGAGGGCCTGGCTGTTGCGCAGGCGCTGGGTGCTGCGGTCGAGGCGGTCGGTGCCGGCCAGGAGCTGCTGGCGCTGCTCGAGCTGGGCGTCCTGCGGCGAGCCCGAGGGGTTGTCCATGTACCGGCCGCCGAACAGGGCCGCCCGGTCCGAGGCCAGCGACGTCAGCTTCCGCTTGTACTGGTCCACCGACGTCTCAAAGTTGCGGAACCGCTGGTTCACCTTGGACCGGGCCGACGAGGGGATGTTGGCCTTTTCGAGGCGCATCTGTCCGAGCTGTCATCCTCCGTCAGCATGTATATCCTCTCCGGCACTGAGGGGTCCCATACCAGCTCATCCGCCTCCTCCAGCGCTCTCTCGGCCTGCGAGATGGCGGCCTTTCTCGGCTCGCCGCTCAGCTCGGGGATCTGGTCGAGCTTCTGGGTCAGGTCGGCCTGCACGAGCTTGAACTCGGCCTCGTAGCTGCTGAACAGCTCGGAGCCGGCGTCGGTGTCGAGAGGGTTCGCCATTGCTGCGGTGTCGATGATGGGACTTTGTTGTGTACTGGCAAGGCGCGAAATAGAGAGAATGGCGGGCAAGCGGTCTTTGTTTCGCTCGAGTTCCAATCGAAATTTCTATCTTGATCGCCTCGTTTTCGCTTTTCGGTTGATTTACAGAAGAAATCAAATGAATGAGAGTGGGTCGATGTCTCTGCGTTGGTTACAAGTTGCTAATCATTTGGTCAGGTCGTCGCAGGTGATGTCAGGAAAGTCGCAAGCAAATGCAATGCGATTCGGGTCTCTAGGCGATCGTTGCGGTACCTGCCGCCTGGTAACATTCATTACCTACTGCCTACACCTAGCCACCGGCTTTCGGGCGACCCGAAGTGAGTCTCCGTTTGCTGAGCCACAACTTCCCAGCCATTGAGTAATGGTTTGGTATTCAAGCCACCTCTCGTGCCCAGCCACATTGTTGACTGGAAGGCCCGTGCACGAACTTGAGAATCTGTGGTGTATTTAGCAAATTTTCGAGAATGCGGCGCTTGCTCTTGTTTCTCTTTTTCTCTTCATAGAAAGTTGACCCCCGGCTGCAGATTATTCAAACGACTCTGCGTCTTTATTTCTTCAACGGACGCCGAGTTGAAAAAGCCGGGTAGAGTAAAATTGGTGCTTCTAAGAATTGGATATTAGACGAGTCTTTTGGCTTGCCTCTGAGTATTCGGTCCCGTTGAGCCTCGACATTCTCATTCTCGCCTTTTGCATTTGCCATTCGGCGCATTGATGAAGTCTCCCATTGTAGAAAGAACGGCGAAGAGCCTTGATGCTTGCGTTCATCTCGTGTCATGTGCCCTTGTATTACCTGTCCAGTATGGTGGCGCCTAGGCATAAATCACCGTGGGATTGTCGTAGCTGACGATTCCATGCGAACGAAGCTCGTTCGATGGCTCATCCGTGGCATATGCCTATTTTGCGCTATGAGAAAATGGCGTGGCTCGTGTGTGCCTGCCTGTCAGCCCTGGCATCTGGTGAATAAATACCTTATTTCCAGCCGTTACGGTAGGCAAGTGCAGGCTACCATTGCGTAACCTGCCCGCCCACGCGATCAGATCGATCCATGCTGAAGTTCCACTGCCTAGCGGCTCTTACCTTTGTCAACGTGGTGTCTTGTTTTGACATCTTCATCTTTCTACTTCAACATCTTGGCTCTTCGAAAGCTGAAAGCGAGCAGTCAGGGCTTATTCTATTGGTGTTAGAACCAGCAAGGTCACATGTGATATTCGCTTTGCTCCTGGCAACGGTAAGCGTTTAGAGCTGCAAGGCCAAAGTCACGATCATGATTCCAGCCAGCCAGCCACAATAGGCAACCACCCCAGCTGCATGCTCTTGACGATGCAGCTGTGAGCACTATCTAGGTACCCAACACCTTATTCGCGGATGTCGGCCACGAAGGACAAGGATTCTAGAGACAACGACGCACGTGACCAAGAGAGAAAGAGATACCAGCCACATGGGCTCTCATAGTGTTACAGAGACAACGGAAAGGGCTGAGAATTGCACTCACGAGGCCCATTCCCCAAGACGAGAAAAGACCCCCCAGTCAAAGCGTTCATAGCGTTACGTTGGGGGTTCGCCCTTGTCGGACAATGCGGGTTTCATCGAGGCTACCGCTACAGCGGGTAACTAGAACACAGCTCCCAGCTGCTCAACAAAGACAATCCTAGCGGCGTTCGGCTTGGGGTCCCTTGGTGGGCGGGCCTCGGATATTGAATCGAATCGACGATAGCGAGACGATCCAATGCTTGCGACTGTACTCATCATCGGGGTATTTCTTTCTGTCACCTGCTTGTTTTTTTTTTACCCTGTTGACCTAGTGAAGTTTTCTCAAAGCTGTTTATTGTTTTCAGCTCTCGAGCCAAAACCAGAATATATCTCCGCCTCTCTTACCTTGCTCTTCGGTCGCTTTCGTCTAGACACAGCAATAGTCAGTCATTAAGTGCATTCATTCAGCTCAGCCGGCGGCCAATTGGGAGACTTGGGAGCATTCGATCCGATCTAAGAAACGATATGCCAGCAACAGGCAGACAGGAACTGTAAGTTTTGCATACTGCTGATTCGTTCCGCCCTTTTTATTTGAGCCGCGTCCCCTTCACATGCAACTTCACCCTTTATCTTTGCTGGGTACATGCAGAGAGACGCAAGACAGGCAAGAGACGGAGCAGAGATGACACAGCGTGGAGGCTAGAGGATTGGCACCTACAGCAGCCCACCCACCAGCTCGCCCAATACCCAGCTGATGCTGCAACTCTGAGAAGCTTGTTATCTAGCAACCCTAGAAGGTGTATGGGTGTTCCCCGTCATCAATACACAAGAGTGCAGTAGGTCTCGGGTGCAATCAAGCAAGCAAGCTGGCTGGAGGGGGCGACATGAGAGGATCCAAGTTCAAGCCATCCGCGCTGAGGCGCATCTCATAATGCCTGTCAAACGCAATCGTACACAAACTCTCACACGCCACGCCGAATGCTACTGAAAAGCCTCATTCGGCTCTACCGTCATGTTTCTCCTTCATTTTCTTTACCTCATTATTCGTGAGCTCCTGGCCCTCGTCGCGGCGCCGCTGTTCGATTTTCCCCTCATTTTTCACATCACGGCCTCTTCGGCCGGGGAAACTTCAATGACATCATCGGTTAACCGGGTCCCCAGGAAAACAGTCGCCATCGTCGGCTCGGGCAGCGCCGGCATTGGCGCCTTGTGGGCTCTGAACCGCACCCACCACGATGTCTACGTCTACGAGGCCGCGGACCGGCTCGGCGGCCACACCAACACCGTCACCTGGAAGCGGGGGAAGTACCAGGCCTTGGTCGACACGGGCTTCATTGTGCTGAACACTGCGACATACCGTATGTTTCTCTTAAACCTAGACGGGCCGCCATGCCCTGCATGTATATCCCGGGATCGGTGCAAGGGGGCTAACATTGGACTGAAGCCAACTTTATCAACTTCTTGAGAAAGATTGGTGTCAACACGGTCAAGACGGAGATGACCTTTGGCGTCTCGCGCGACCATGGCAAGTTTGAATGGGCCGGCACGGGCCTCGACGCCGTCTTTTGCCAGAGGAAGAACATCTTTTCGCCAAAGATGTGGAGGATGCTTTTCGACATTATCCGCTTCAACCAGTTCGCCCTTGACCTGCTCAGGAACGACGGTGGCGCTGCCATTGAGACGGAGACGATAGGCCAGTACCTGAAGCGAGAGGGATACTCGGAGACGTTCAAGAACGATTACTTGATTCCAATGACCGCCGCGGTATGGAGTACCAGTCCGGACAAGTGCAGTTTGGAGTTCCCGGCGGTGACTCTCGTTCGCTTCATGTAAGTTGAGTTGAAAGGGCTGTGTATCGCTTTGGATGTGCTGACTTGAGGCGATAGGTGGAACCATCATCTTCTGACAACAGTTGCAAAGCGGCCGGATTGGCTGACTGTTGAAGGAGGTGCCAAGTCGTATATTGATGCAGTTGTTAAGGGCTTCCCGCCAAACCACCTGTTCACCAACTCACCTGTCAAGCACGTTACCAACGATACAGATGGTCGGCCACGGTTGCATCTGGAGAATGGCAAGTCCGAAGTATATGACCACGTCATCCTTGCGACGCACGGTGACCAGGCTCTTCAGATCATTGGACCGTCGGCCACGGACGAAGAGAAGATGATCATGTCGGCCTTTAAGACGTCGGAGAACACGGCAGTGCTCCATTCTGATCTCACGCACATGCCAGTACGGACAAATTCGTGGTCGGCCTGGAACTACCTGACCCTTTCGGATCCATGGACGGGCAGGGATATTGACAAGGTCTCTCTGACGTACAACATGAATATACTGCAGCACATCCCCAGAGAGCCATTTGGTGACGTGCTAGTCACGCTGAACCCGATTCACGAGCCAAAGGCGGCCACGGTGCAGGGGCGGTACTCATACTCTCATCCGATATACAACCCGGCGGCGGTGCGGGCGCAGGACCAGCTGCACAGGATACAGAATAAGCGCGGCATCAGCTACGCGGGCGCGTGGACCAAGTACGGCTTCCACGAGGACGGTTTCAGCAGCGGACTGCACGTCGCGCAGGCACACCTCGGGGCCAAGCTGCCATTTGAGTTTGTCGACTCGACCTACAGCCGCGGCAAGCGTCCTCACCTGGGCCTCAGGGACAGGATCCTGCGCCTCGTCATCCTCGCGATCCAGGTCTTGGTGGTGACGCTGCTGGAGAGCGTTGTGAGCGGGATACGACCAGGGTCGATGCCCAAGCAGGTCAACGGCGTTCCCAAGAGAAGGACGAACGGGTACCGGAGGCTGTCGTGAGTATTGATTTTGCATGGGATTGGTGCTGAGAGGGGGGCTTTGGAAGCATAGCTTTGGCGTTTGGGTTGCTAAATCATGATGGCATTAGCATGAGTGCGCGCTTATCCCAGATTGTATAGTCTGTTTTTTTGTATAATTTTAATCAATAAATGGATATCGAAGTCTTGAAACTTCTTGATACGCATTGATACATGCCATACATGAAGCTACTGTTACAGTGACCACTTGATAGTAGCTGAGTGCTAGAATGAAGACGGATGCATTATAACAAATACCATGGTAAAGACATCGGAAACGTTTTAGCGCCATTCAGCATGCAGATCCACCCTTGCTCCAGCAGCTAGAGCAGCAGACCCCTACATACCCCCAGCTCCCCAAATCCCGGCCCAGAACTTTGATTTTAGTCTACCGAAAAAAGCTACCCCAGGAGCTTCGACGACATCATTCGATCCGCGCTCGAACTTTTCCACAAGTCTGCGCCCGACGATCAATTGGACATTGCTCCTCTGCTCGACCAGATACCATGAATTTCCTCCCGCGGACGATTGCGCAGTCGGCGCCTGCCAGCCGGGCCTGCTCGTCGTGCCTCCGGGCCCTGCGCCAGTCGGCCCCCCGGACGCAGCGGCAGCAGCTTCAGAGCTCGGCGCCGCGAAGATACCTATCCAACAGCTCGCCCAAGCAGGCCAATCCTTCTCCGCATACACCGACGCCGTCGCAGCAGCAGCACCTCGACAGGCTGAGGGCGTACTACAGGCATAAGAACTACACGGGACTGTACGTTTGCGACATCCAGGAAGATAGAGGCATGGGTCAGGACGAGAGGAGGGTCACATTGACAAACAAGGAGTACACATGCTGAAATATTTGTTACTCGCCACGTATAGGAACTATATTCTCAGCATCATTCTCGGTACCGTTGCCTTCAGCTATGGCAGTGTGCCAATGTACAAAATGGTATGCATATATCTCTCTACTCCCTTGCTTACAAGGCCGACTGCTGCAAAACGGACCCCGGTCTCGGCACAGCGACATAAGAGATGTGGTACCAGAGAACTAACGAGACGGAACGAAACAGATCTGCCAGACCACAGGCTGGGGCGGCCAGCCGGTGCGGGCACCAGGCCACGGGCCGAGCGGCGACTCGATCGACCCGTCGACGCGGCTGGTCCCGGTCGAGGACGCCAAGCGGATCCGGGTGACGTTCAACGCGTCCGTGTCGGACATACTGCCGTGGAAGTTCACGCCGCAGCAGCGCGAGGTGCGCGTGCTGCCGGGCGAGACGGCGCTGGCCTTTTACACGGCGACCAACAACTCGGACAAGGACATCATCGGCGTCGCCACGTACAGCGTCACGCCCGCGCAGACGGCGCCCTACTTTAGCAAGATCCAGTGCTTCTGCTTCGAGGAGCAGCGCCTCAACGCCGGCGAGACCGTCGACATGCCCGTCTTCTTCTACCTCGACCCCGACCTGCTCAACGACCTCAACATGAGGGGCGTCGAGACCGTCACGCTGAGTTATACCTTCTTTAGTAAGTTGTCGTCTTCCAGACAAGCAGGCTACCCCCGTAGAACCAATATACTGACCATGTCCTGCAGAGGCGAGGTACGACGACAACGGAAACTTCAAAAACATTGCCCCAGCATCATAGATGCGTGCATGTAAAATTACTGTAGAAAGATCAAAAGGGTGTCAGAGATCTAGAATCATGTATATACTTCAATGGAACTCTCAACGTTTTGGCGCATGCCCCTACATGGGCACAAAAAGACGTGTACAAAAAGAGAAGGCGAATTGTAACATTTCGTCTACTGTGTATATCAAAGTCGTCAAATCAATTCTTTTTATAGGCCAAGTTCACTTCATCTGGGCCTGACCGAATTTCTCTCAGTTTGAGTGTACAATATTAGTCTCATTGACCAAAGCTCGTCCAATGCGGTATTGATCATCCCTGATATTGTACACTCCGATCCCGCAATTCTAGTTGCCTGTATTATTTCAGTGATATGGTTGGTATTCACGAATATTTGAATTTCAGAGCAAAATAAGATAATTCCTCGAATTCATAACCTGGGTATAATAGCCTCGCGAAGATCAAAGCAGAAAAAAATCTAGGGTCTAGTAATACAAAAGAGAGAAAGAAAAGAGTTTTCCCGTATCCGACCAGGGCAGGCCACCTTTATGTTCGATACCAAACGCCGACTGAGGGCCTTCCATGAAATTGTCTAGATACCATTTTCCCGCCCTTTGACCCTTGACCCTTTAAAAGTGATTAAAAAGACTTTTTTACTTCTTTCTGTCCCAGTGCTTGTCCACGCCGCCCTGCAGCGCCTTGAGCAGGCGCTGGGCCGTCATGGTGGTCCCGTTCGACCTGGTCGTGTCCACCATATCCCGGCAGCCGTGGGCGGGCACGCCGTCCTGGCCCGGCTGATAGAGGTTGTCGTCGAGGACCTTCAGGGCGCGGGTGGCGTCGGGGTCGTGGCCGACCTGGAAGAACTGGATGCCGACCTGGTAGATGGGGGCGCGGATGCGGTCGAGGCGGACGGCCGCGGGGACGATGAACTCGCGCGGGTGGTCGCTCGCGGCGCCGTCCGTGATGACGATGATGTTCAGGGGCTTGAGGCACGTCTCGTCGTCGGTCCGCTCCACCTCGGCCTCGTACCGCCGCAGGTACCGCCCCAGGATCTTGTCCAGACGCATGCCCGTCATGGTCCCGCCGCACGGCTGCACCCGCCGGAAGATCTCCTCGACCGTGAGCTGCTGCGACCCGCGGTGCGTGCCCTGGGCGCGCGTCACGTTGCGGTAGCCGGAGCCGGCCTTTTCCTTGAAGCCGTCGTCGGCCGACACGTGGTTGATAAAGTAGAAGTCGACGCCGTCCTCGTCGTACTCGAGCACGATGTCGAGCAGCTGGCTCAGGGCGTTGCAGGTCTCCCGCCAGCGACTGCCGGCCATGCTGCCCGAGTCGTCGATTAAGAAGACGGTGTCGAATTTGCGCAGGAAGGCATAAGGGTCGTTGTCGACTCTAAGGTCTGTACGTCTCCTGATGATAGGGTGGGCCTGGAACTTGGAGATGATTCCGTTGGACGATCCAGCCGGGGCCGGGGGAGTTGGCTGTGTTGGCTGTGTAGGAGTATACGCCGGGGGAGGCTCCTCGCTGTTATTTTGCTGAGGATCGGGAGCCTGATATGCTTGGGTGGTATTAACCGTGTTATTTGTGTTGTTGGACGTAAAGGGGTTGTTCAAGCTTAAAGTTCCGGTCGAACCGGATCGAGAAGGCGTGCCATTCGATTTGCTCTTTGATGAATTACCGCCGGAGAATAAATTCTTGACGCTGGCGCTGAAGCTTTTGCGTTTTTCTGACATCTTGCTGTTTTGGCGAGTAACCAACATTTCTCTGCAGTGGTATTGGCTGTTGAAAAAGGAAGAGTCTCCCCCCAAGTGTAAGGAAGGAGCAGTTATTAAGGCCATCTTGTCAAACGGATTCGGGGCAAGAGCAAACGATGATGGTTTGTGTGGCTTGCGCTTTTTAGGTTATCTGAAACTGTGGACTTTCTCTTTGTTATTGAGCTAGGGAGAGCTTGTGATTGTGTTTAGCCTGTTGGTATTGGCAATGACTTCTGCTTTCATTCGAATAATGAATGGCATTGTCTGTGATGATGCTCTCTGGTCTATATATGAGTCGCAGAGTATGCTCGCCATACTCTGGAGTTCCTTACAGCTCGATGATCCAATCAAAAGCAACGATAAAGAGTACATGAGGCAGATTTTCTTGTCGCCAAGTGAGAATGACTGCGGCATAGGAGAACCAGGGCATGATAGTTTCATATGACTGCAATTGGGTAGGTAGATGTCCAAATGGAATTTCGCCTCCAAATGGCAGATTGGAATGCACCGAAAGCCAAATGCAGTTGACTTACATGGGTAGGTAAGCAGGGGCTGTGTTCAGAGTCCGTTGCTTGCTTATTGCCCAATACCTTAGCACTGTGGGGCTGTGCTGGGCCCCCCGATCATAGCCCCCAATGAACCGCATTTGCAGCATAGCCCAGGCCCCAATGAACAATGACCCATAGAGTGTGTCACCCTCGCCTTCAATACGATCAAAGTGCAAATCTAGACAGGTACCTGAACTATGAAATCCTTACCAGCTGTTGCGCCTGGTCACGATGAAGGCCTGGCCCCCTGGCCTCAATGCCATCTGCCATGTGCATTGTGCACCACTGAAACACCATCAAAATGAAGATCAACACCAATCAGGGTTGGTTATAGCTTTACGGTACGCCAAGGCAGAAGATTGGCGTTCTTCCAGATATGTAATGCAACTTGCTGGCCGGATCTGGTGAGGCTCAGCCTTGAATATCGATAAGTAACCGAAGACTTGTTTGATAGATTGTCTTCTATCAATTTTCTCAACATACTGTCGGCCCGATGCGGCGCTTCTCTCCAAGAAATGAAAAACACCAACGTGTGCCGTGATATGCGGATATACACCTTATACTTATGTACACTGCCTAGAAAGCTGCAGTTGGGCGTTTGCAAAGGCATATAAGGTTGACTTCGTCGACTTGATCGAGAGCCGGATATCCGAGAAATTTTGGAGATTCTATGCACTTTTCTAAAATTCTTTTTACTGTTCAATATGGAGTGGTGGAGTAGCGCTGAGAAGAGCGGCCGCTGCAACGCCTTCAATTGTTTGCTAACCCGCTAGAAATGCACACATTGCTGACTGTGATACGGCTTCTCGTGGAGAACAGAGCCTTGATTGCTGGGGCATAATTGATCACCGTGGCAGAAACTCCCAGGAATGTCCTCGTTCCTCGAGGATTTTCTCCTCGGTGACAATGATGCAATAGGCATTCTTTGCACCTGATGGGATCAGCATTTTCCTTCGGTGCTCCAAGTGCAAGGTTGACGCTCCTTTCAACGCCATCATCTCGGGTAGCTGCGGCGTCTCCCTTGATCATGAAATGCAAACATCAAGCCAACTCGGCATCACACGCTTCGACGAAATGCATATGGGAAATAGAAATCACATTATGCGCGCAACTTCAAGACTGATTCACGTACAAGTCACAGGATCACGAGAACACATCACAAATGGTACTAATGGGTGTTGTCTTTCGGTAAACTATCTGACCTGATCTGAAATCCCCACCACCAAGAAAGACTCTATGCTGCGAGTCACTTCCAATGATATCCTTTTCCTGGCCGATCGATAGGAGATTCGGGGAAAATTTCCTAGAAAACTTTGTCTCTTTTCTCTCCCCGTACTTGCCCAACTACCGCAAAAGTATTGTAACTTTTTGTGCTCTTTGCTCTGGAAAATGCAAAAACCTGTCTCTCGCTGATGGTGTCCTGCGAATAATGCAAGAAAACCATGCGCTTGGCTGCCAAACTCGGTATGCATCGTTCGTAAGCAGGTTGGAACGAGCCGAGTCGGGGGTCAAAGCTGCCAGCAGGTGTAGAGAAACATGTTTCCAGAGTCAAGGGATATGATTCCCAGCCAAACCAGAAAAAAGAACGTTTCCCCCCCCCTCGTGCTAATATTGCATCTTTTGTGTGCGCTTGTGTGATAGTAATTATGGAAGCCGTCTTTGCTGCGTGACGGCCAAGAAGAAGAAGAGTCGAGAAATCCTCAGAAGAGGAGAAACCATGAATGTCTCTGTCGAAAATGAGAGACAGAAGAGGGTGCGTCGCTTCGGTGATGCTGCTGGTCGCTGTCTTCAACGCCCGAAAAATGCCCAGAATGCCCGTCTCGATTTTGGGGAGATCGCTTCGAGGCGGGCGGATGATGATGAGAAAAGGGAAAAAGAAAGCCGCTGCCCGACGCCGGAAAAGAAAGGGGAAGAAAAATATGTGTAGAGGGAGGCGAGACTGCGTGCCCGGCAGTATCGCTGAGTAGACGGACGGAAACGGACGCCATCCATCTTGCCTGATGCCCGTGAAATTGTACCAATTTGTAGTGTCGCGCATCTTGTCGACTGTCCACGGCAGCGCCATGACAGCTTTTGCTTGTAGCGCAAGGGGAGAGAAATAAAGAGCCTTGCCGTAGAGAGGTGAGCCGAGGAACCCATGTAGTTCTAACATACGAAGTAACAATACCCGCGAGGCCCATGTGCGCGTTTGGATGGATAAATGTTTATCGCATTACGAGAACGTCCGACTTGAGAAGCTCGTGAGTGCGGAGACGATCCATGTCACGGTCGTCGCGCAGGCTCAGGGTGGGCGTGACGACCAGCATGATGCGGTACTGCTGGTATTGCATCTGGTCGCTCGGGGTGTCCGTGTAGTTGATGGAGCGCATGGTGCCGTAGGCAAATTTGCTTCCGGTCTCGGGGAAGTAGTAGTGCAGGGTCATGCCAGAGGTCCAGATGCGGGTGGTGATGGTCCAGGCGGCGTTGATGACGACCGTCAGAGCCTTGCGGGCCGTC
Source organism: Pestalotiopsis sp. DP-2020a (assembly GCA_018115615.1). Lineage (NCBI taxonomy): Eukaryota > Fungi > Ascomycota > Sordariomycetes > Amphisphaeriales > Sporocadaceae > Pestalotiopsis > Pestalotiopsis sp. DP-2020a. The sequence continues at coordinate 500,462 of JACVEI010000055.1, read as the reverse complement.
TCGTCGTCGATGCTGCAGCTTCGCATGGGCTTGAGGATTTCCATCAGCATGGCGACGTGTCGAGCGACAGAGCGGTCTCTGAACTCGTCGGCCTCGTCTCCCGAGTCGAGGATGAACTGGACCACCTTGGCGTGATCCATGACAATTCGCTGTCTCTCGGCTCCCTGAGGTCGACCTGCGTCTTGAATGTAATGTTAGTACATGGAGAGGGTAGTAGGATGATGGTGTGGTTCACTTACGAGGGATGTTTCCTCGGTTTCGCATGCGGCTCTGCAGAGCAGACAAGTGCTTGTCAATGGCATCGTTGAAACCAAAGAAGATCTCGGGGACAATCAGGCGGTTGATGATGTAATCAACGAGAATACGCTTCATGACCCAGTGGCGGCACTTGAACTTGGTGAGCAAGTCGGCCATGTGAGAGGCACTTTGAGTCGGGTTCTTCAGGCCCATGGACAGAATGTAGTTCCAGGTGGCTGGGTTCGTGCGAGACAGCATGCTGTCTGACTCGTTGAAAGGCGGAGTGATGTGGTTCTTGGCAATGAGTCCCTCGATGAGACCAAAGAGACGAGCAAAGCCGTGGGCGACATCATCAGCTTCCCAAGACGTCTTGTGCTGTAGAGCATTGAAATCAACCGAGCCAAACTCGGTGACTGGCTTGAAGCCGCTCTGGCGAGACGCAATGGTATGAACGAGGGCATTGGACTTGGGGGTATAGGAGCCGCCCAGATCGAAGGGAGTGGTGGCACCACCGCGGAAACCGTTTCGAGAAGGGGCGGCGGTCCTGGGACGATCATAGCTGGCCGGGGTGTAAGAGCGAGCATCTTGGCTATCCATGGGCTGGATGGCCTTGGATGCACCCTCGTTGGCGTACTTGCGCAGCAGTGGGAGCATCTCCTTGCTGTGGTCGGCCTTGGAACCGGCAACTCCAAACTCTGCAGCGCCGGGGTTCAAGATGGACTGACGTCGCTTTGCGAAGGAAACATTGGCCTTGTTAGACTGTCCGGCATCCTCGGTACCCTGGTTCTCGTCCTCAGCAGTATTGGATACATTGACGAGCTGCATGTTGCTGTCTCGCTCCAGACGCAGGGACTTGATCTCATCCTCGAGGTCCTGGTAATGAGATAGTTAGTTTCTGAAATGCAACTCGTGGACGAAGACTTCGACATTGACATGCCTTGATCGAGCTTCGGTGCTTCGACTCATAACCCTGAGCTAGATTCTGGAGGCGCTTGACCTCCTTCTCTTGAGATTCAAGCTTCTTCTCCATGGCAGCGATGATCTTGCTACCCTGGTCCTTCTCCTGCGACAACTCTCTGTACTGGCGCTGGAGTTCTTGAATCTGCTGGCGACGCGAGAGAAGCTCATCCTGGACCTTTTCATACTGTGTGCGCAGCTCACCATTCTGGTGCTGGCTCTTGGTGTGCTCCTGAATGACATTGGTGGCAAAGTGAGTCAGGTCCTGGCCAACACCGATCAGGAGCGACTGAATGTTCTGAGCCTGATCATTGCTATAACCAGGAGTGACGCGCACATATTGCTGGGCAGTGACAAGTCGAGCTTGAATGTCGCCGAATCCGCGGTACAAGGGCTGTGATTCATGGAGTCAGTCGGAGACGCATCACTGACGTGGTGAAATAGTTGGGTATGGGGTTCGACATGACAAGATTGAGATGAAAAATAGGGAGGAGGGACACAAGGAAAATTGGGATGGAAGAATACTTACACTGCTGGCGACACTAGGTGGGACGCTGGTACCGGGCGATCCAAAGGGATTCTGTCCAGCAAAGTTGCCCTGGGGACGAACAGTCGAGGGACGGCGGAGATGATGTCCCTGGTGGTACTCGTCGGCAGCGACGAGAGGACGATAGCCATGGGCGTCGTTGACCAGCTTGTTGAACTGGTCGCTGGCCTCAACCAAGGCAAGCTCGTCGTCCGATGGCGAGTCGCTGCTCTTGGTAGTAGAGCCCATGTCGTTGTCGTCCTTGTTCGGAGTGGTGTAGAGAGCTCGATTGAGCTTGGCACCGCCGCTGGAATCGCTAGAGGAGCGAAGGCCCGACATCTTGACTCGCGATCGTCTTGAAGAACAACTGCGAGAACAAAAGGCAAGGTCCAGAGGTTCGGGACCAGAGGCTGCGCCAAACCCGGCGAGAGCTGATGAAGCTGTGAAAATTGGTGGATTGACACAGATGGGTGGGATGGAATGAATTATTTGCAGTGATGCTGAGAAGCTGTAACACTGAAGAGTCAGAAAACCTCTGACGACGGGCAGGAAAAATTAATGTAGTTGGTGGGTGAATGCGTGGCAGGGAAGTTGATGATGGTTACCTGAGGATCGAGTAGACTAGGTGGGGGACGACCTTGAGAAAAACCGCAGCTTGTGGCCTGGAAATTCTCTTCAGGTTGGAAAAGAATGAGATTCGAGATGCAGAGGGAAGACTAGGTGCCAGTGACCAAGAAGACTCGAGAATGTTTTAAGTAGTGACTGGCTGGGGAACCAGCCGCGCAGTGGGTGCCTCACATTTTTGATTGTTTGACGTGCCCAGTACACAACAATGGAAGATGCGAGCCAATGATTGTTGGTGGTTTCACCTAGAAAATCTGCTTCAATACTAATAAACAACCCGAATAATCAGCCTGCGGACACCCACAAAGTGGCTTCAGACTGCCGATTGTCGAGCAAAGAACAATCAAATCGTCTGCAAAGACTGAGCCTGACAATGGCTCCCATCTGCTGCATCGACAGGTTTCTGTTCCCGAGGGTGTGGTTACAGAAACATCACGATGACTACTCGAGTTGTACCACTTTGCACCTTCTATACAGTATACTTCTTGCCAACTGTGTTCGGACGACCGTATTCCACCGAGACATACGATCCGCCTGATCTCTGCCCGGACGGAAGCTATCATTCTTCCCTATGTGCACCTGGAGACAATAGCATGACAAAGATAGAGTTGTAATTGCTGCCCATTGCCTACGTTGATAGAACTAATAACTGAAATGAGCATGCCTTGGGATTCCAAGGCAGTGACGGCTTGAACATGGCCTCATGTTCAATACCCGCGAACTACAAGAATTGACCGCCCTCAGAAGTTTATTCATGACTTCCGACTTAATACAGAGGTAGCCAACTGCAAATGCATAGTAAAGAGATATTTGTCGCTATAGGTTTGGATATCCCCATACCTGACACTGGGATATCATATCTTTGGTTCTCCTGAGTCGTCTTGTCGCCAACATATTCTTGGTGATCACTAAGCAAAGCTCTGTCTGGTGCACATCATCATGTATTCTACCAGAATACATTCCATAATCCCCGTACCAGGATATCGAATTATAGGAGCGGAAGCTTATTGTAGATGCATCTCTTTACCGCTTATCACCATCTGTTTGATGCAGTCTTGGCATATATGTGCCATGCCAACCAGCAAAATAAGATACTTGTAATCAGCCAATAGTAATAAAAAGGAAAGCACAGGCAGAACAAATGTGGACGGTCACTACAGGCAATAAATCAACCAGGTCAGCCATGGGTAGTGGGTATTTTGCATTCCTTTCCACCACTATCTTATATCCGACTCGCAATGGACCATGGGCAGTGTCTCATAATTATGAAAGCGATTGTAGTCTAATTATTAATTGTCAACACGGCAGGAAGTCGCAACTGTGGTTGATCACATGTCAAACCTCGAAAAGGTTAAAAGAAGAATAGTAAAGCGTTTGCCTGCCGCTAAAAGCGGACGGGATAGAAATGAATGCGCTTGTCTTAGCTTTTCGAACCGAGCTGCGCACGGGCCACATGTAGCAGTTTCTTTTCCATGACCCACTTCCCAAGCTGCCTTATTTGAACGTCGACGATCGCCGTGACAAATCGACCCCGTTCACTACCATCAAAAGCATCTTGACGTACATTGCGAGTGGCATCAGATTTGGTCGCCGCATTCAAGGAATTACAATCCTGCTAGATTTGGTTCTATTTGGTAAAGTTCCTTTGCTTTCGTCTACTCAGGACGAGCTTGTCAAACGACCTAGGGAAATTTCTGCCTGCACGCCACCCAAGGCATTCATTCAACCCTTTTTGTTCTTTCCCCATTCAACGCGCCCTCGAACATGTCGGCCCTCGACGTCGAAGCCCTGCTGGATGCCACAGCCACCAAGGAGGAAGTCGGAGAATCCAAGTCTAGAGAACCCGATGATCGATTGAAGTCCGACCGGGCCGACCGCCGCGACCGCGACCGCACACGCGACGACAGCCGTGACCGCGACCACGACCGCAAGCGTGGGGATCGCAGCTCTGACCGTCCCCGTCGGGATCGTGGCGGCGGCGACGATCGGGAAGCTACCCCTCGCAGTGACGCGGGCAGCCACAAGAGTAGGCGCAGAAGTCGAAGCCGCGATGATGATCGCCGTCACTCACGCCGTCACAGGGGAGGCGACGGAGATTACTACCGTGGAGGTAGGGGAGGAGGCCGGGACCGCTCCCGATCGCGTTCTCCCAACCGCTACTACCGCCCCAGAGATGAGCGCCGTGGTGGCGACCGGGATGACCGCTCTCACCGGAGCAAGGACGACGATCGCTTCCGTGGTGGCCGGACTCCGAAGAGAGATGCTACTCCTCAGCTGACCGAAGATGAGCGTGATCGCAGAACAGTTTTCGTACAGCAGCTTGCTGCTCGTCTTCGTACCAAGGAGCTGAAAGAATTCTTCGAGAAGGTTGGACCCGTCAACGAGGCACAGATTGTAAAGGATCGCATAAGTGGCAGATCCAAAGGGTATGTCCCCTGCAACCACCAACATACAACATCGCCAATTTGCTAACAAATATCTCTAGTGTCGGCTATGTCGAGTTCAAGAACGAAGATTCTGTCACTGCTGCTCTTCAACTTACAGGTCAAAAACTGCTAGGTATTCCTGTCATCGTCCAGCTTACCGAGGCTGAGAAGAATCGCCAAGTACGCACTACAGACAGCTCGGGCACCCACGCCAACTCCATCCCTTTCCACCGTCTCTACGTTGGCAACATTCATTTCAGCATTACCGAGCAAGATCTCCAGAACGTTTTCGAGCCCTTTGGTGAGCTCGAATTCGTCCAGCTCCAGAAGGACGACAACGGCCGGAGTCGAGGCTATGGGTTTGTTCAGTAAGTTGAAATTTACATGGTCACTGCAGACACGAGAATGACGCTAACATATTTATAGATTCAGAGAAGCTGATCAAGCTCGTGAGGCTCTAGAGAAAATGAACGGTTTCGACCTGGCAGGTCGTCCGATCCGTGTCGGACTTGGAAACGATAAGTTCACCCCCGAATCAACTGCCAATCTCCTCCAGAGATTCCAGGGACAGAACCAACCATACCAGGGATCTGCCTTTTCTGGCGCTGGTGGCCGTGGCCAGCAAGCATCTGGTTTCGACAGAGCCGGTGGCCGAGATAACGACAAGGCCACCGGTGCTAGCGCCTTGGACGACACCGATGTTGGTGGCGTCAACTTCAACAACTACAGCCGTGACGCTCTCATGCGTAAGCTCGCCAGAACTGATGATGCTCCTAACGGTGGTCGCGACGAGAGACAGATCCTCAAACCAAAGACTGAGACCAAGCCGTTGCCTGTCAATGTCAACATGGCTAGTCGCTGTGTTGTCTTGCACAACATGTTTGATTCCCAAGAGTACGCCGCCCATCCGATCCCCGTCTTTGAACGTCTCATCTGCTAACACACAATCTAGGGAAGAAGGTGAAAGCTGGGTTAAGGAACTGGAGGATGACGTTAGACAGGAAGCCGAGGACAAGTACGGCCACGTGGTCCATATCTCCCTTGACCCCAACTCGCAGGGCGACATCTACCTCAAATTCGACAAGGTCCAAGGCGGCGAGAACGCCATCAAGGGTTTGAACGGTCGATATTTTGGAGGACGCATGATCAGCGCTGCACCTGTTGTGGATGCCGTCTACAGCAGTTTGTTTTCTCGCACCAAGGCTATTTAAGATACTAATGAGGCCGCAATACCGGCTCGTCTAGGACCCTTCTCCCGTAAGTTAGCATAGTTCGCAATATATGATGAAATCTCCCCACTGACTGACATGACCAGTACGCCACAAGGCCGACGTATATCATGAGGGACAATTTTTGAAAATATACACCGACACAGTACACGACCACCATGACAACAGACCGCGGATAAAACTCGTTGCAGGCGCCTTCCGTTTTTGTCCCTTTTCGCATGAATCACACTGACGGTGGCTTTTTCGTGCTGATACACACAGAACAACAGATGCACAGCGGACTGGTATCCCCTTTCCGACTCCAAGGCCTATTCGCCACGAGACACACTTTGTTAGTTAACCGTCTTAGGATTCCCCGTTGATAGAGTCGATAGTATCCATTACATTAAAAGCATAATCCATTCCTATCCACCTAGTAATGATTCCACATTCAATCATGTCCCGCGAGAACACGGCACATACTGCCGATTAGTCCTCTCAGCTCGGAATGGTGACCTTGAATACCAATGCCTGGCTATCAAGATTATACCCACTTGAGTCCGCATAGGTAAACTTTCCATCGTTCAAGAATCCATTTTGTGTGATGAAATCATTGTCACTCAGACTAAAGATGAAATATTCGTCATCCGGGTCGGCTGGGTTCACGGGCACCACTGCAATGGACTCCCATTTCTCATTCTGCGTCTCGAAATCAGCTGGCTGTCTCTGCTTAACAATGCTCAAAAGAAAGAGCTGGGGAAAGAAAGCAAGTTGACTTACAAGGAGCTGAGCATCCTGATCGCCACCATTGTGCAGCCCAAATCGGCCGAGCTGGCTATTGACGTTGAAGTCTAGGAACCCACAGTACGTCGCCGCCGTCACGCCGTCAACCAGGACACCCGTATCCGGGTCCGCGACGGAGCAGTTGGCGCAGTCGTACGACCGAATGTCGGTCGCGCCCGCCACGTCGAAGACGTCGATCTGCCGGTACACGGACTCGGAGTCGTCCTGGCCGTGGCCGGCGCCGCTGTCGCGCGCGAGCACCAGGAACTGCCCGCCGGGCAGGACGTGCACCTCGGACTGCGCCGCGATCTTGGGGTTCTTGGACGCCTTGGCCGTCGGGTCGACGTACGCCGGCAGCGGCACGACGTACTCGGCGGCGCAGGCGGGCGCTGAGGGTAGCGACGTGACGTCGTACGCGAGCAGCCGCGCCGCGCCCTGCGTCTGCTTCTCCAGGCCGCCGTCCTGCACGGCCGCGGCCTGCAGAAGCGCCCAGAGGGTGCGCCCGTCGGCCGACAGCGTCAGGCCCTCGAGGCCGTGGTTGTTCTCGCGGCCCGTGTCCGGGTGCTCCGGGTTCGGCAGGGGGCCCTCGCCGTCGTCGATGTACTCGGGCGGGCTGGCGGCCGAGAAGGACTCGGTCCCGTTGCGCATGGGGATGAGGGCGTCCGGGGGCCGGATCGCTGTGAGCATTTTGCCCGTCGGGTCGAAGAGGTCTTTTTTCTTGCGGGTCAGCTGCTGTGTGGCCATGGAGACACGCCCTCGTTCAAGAGCACATGCATCACTCACAGATATACGGCCCGTACTCATCAGACACCCAAAACGAGCCGTCGGCATTGACGACCAGGCCCTCGCTGTCGACCGGGATCCTGCGCCCGCCGGGCCCGTCGCCGCCGAACCCGTCGCCCGTGTAGGTGGCGACGGGCAGGTCGGGAAAGCCCGGGTACGACAGGTGGCCCGTCACGTCGGCGTCGAGGCCGGTGCACGGCTCGCCGTCGGGGCCCGAGAAGCGGACGGTGTCGTCGTACGACAGGACCAGGTTCGGGGCCGCGGGGCTCGCCGCCGTGGCGTTGGGCGCCGGCGTCAGCGAGATGGTGAACTTGTGGACGCGCGGCTGGAAGTTCAGCGTGCCTTCCGTGTTCCTGTGCCGGAGGCATTAGCATGCGGTCTCGAGAAAAACAAGCCCCCATGAAACTTTCGAAAGTGTCTATTTCCATCTTTCTGCTCGTAAAGTCTTCGAATATCCCGAGGGATCTGTTAAGAAAAGTCCCAGGTCGCAGTGCTAGAAACCCCAGAACCGGAAACATCAAACTCACCAACCGCGGTCCGGCAGACTCCACAACGTCCCCGTGTACGTGCCATTGCACGTCCTCCGCCACGACGTCTGGTCAATGTGTATGGCGCTGCCTAGGCCGCCTAAGGTGTCGCCGTACTTGTCCCGCGCGTCCGACGCCACGAAGCCGTACCCAGCCAGCTCCTGGTAGACATAGGTCTTGCCGTTACAGGTCGTGCTGTTGACGCCGCCGGAGTCGGCGCGCGGCGAGTAAGGGCTCGCCGCTGTCCCTACAGCCGCGAGGGCAGCTGTGAAGAGTAGACTGGCCATTTCTTTTGATGGTCCAAGACCCGACTGTTGTGGTGAGAGCTTTGCGATGCCGGGAAAGAAGACTCAGCTCAGTGAGAAGACAAATTTCTTCCAGCAACAATCACTAATGTTCAAATGACCGATCAAAAGAACCAGAGCATTGGAAATTGCTTCTGCGGTTCACGTCCCTCGATATATAAACCATACCTCGGAGCAAGGCACCCTCGATCGCCGAGGACGGGAGCCGCTTCCTTGAGCAAGTCTCAACGCCACGATCGAATCCATTGAACCACCCCCGTTGACAATCACAAGCATTCTACGGAGTACATATGCATGCGACCCCCGACTCCCCTTCCCATCTCGCCTAACAAATGTACACAGCCCGGCGAGTTTGCCGAGAACAATGGCAATACTCGGCTTTAATTTTCCATGCCTCTCTTTTCAATCTTTCTGTAGGTGCAACGAGACGCACACAGGGCATCAATCCAGGGGAGAACACAAACGACACAGATCAGCTCGAATCGATCATCATCTCGAAGGATTCCGGGGGTTCGGCGTCTCTGGCAAAAAGAACCCGGCTCCCGTCTGGGATATCTTGGCTGCACGTTTCTAGCGACCGCCGTCCTATTGGACTATACTGCTCGGGGCTTGCAGGGATGGTAGTATGCAGGTCTTGGCGTGGAAACAATAATTGGAAATCGTTGAGGCAAATCAGCTGTCCAGAAGGCGATTTCAGTCAAGGAGGCAGTTGAATTGGACAGACGAGATGCAACACGAGAGGGACCATTCACAAGGCACGTGCAGTATTACTGTATTCAGCCAAGAGCACACACCACTACTATGCAGACATACGTAACCTAGTCATTTCTACCCTGGAACTAGAACTTGTACCTGATCCCCAGAAATGGAATACGAGGCTTTCCTTTTCTCATGGCCGTTCTCTTGTTACTGTTACTGTCTTGCAGCAAAGTCGGCTGATTTCACAATCTCGACACGGCGCTTGGTACCCATCCTCGGTGTACATTTTTTGCCACTCCATCCTCGGACATCATATTTCCCTGCTCTTGTTTTTCTTTTCTTTTGATCTGGCATTCCCCCCTCCTATTTGCCACGAACGGTACCTTCGGCCGAGTGTCCGAGGCTGTCCCAACTGTCGTCATACGTAGTCTTCGCTCCACGTGGAACTCTTCATGTCTACATACACTAATGAACGAGTAAATGACATCCACTTCGTTACGGTCAAGCAATCTTCATTGAGAAGCTCCCAACTCTGGCAATGGCTCGGCACGCTCACCGAAAGCCCTCTCTATCTTGGTATCACACACGCGGAAAATTCAAAGAATGAGCCAATGCTCTTGTGTGGCGGACTGTCGTGCAAGGTCGTCTGATGGCTTGGCCGCACACAGGTCACGCGACTTTGGGCCATTGGGCATAGCTGTCGTCGGTTGATCAGTGCCCGCCACACGCGGCATGAGCCGAGTCATCACGGCACAAAGTCGTTGCCTCGTTCATGGCATCCTCATAGCTCATCATCTTCGGCCTCAATCTCAGACGGCTTCAGGAGTCCTCCGACCTTGGATCGTCTCTCATGATCTGCCGTCAACTTCTGTTGGTTCTCCTGCTCCTTCTCCACGGCAAACAAGTCGGCATTGTCACCGGTGAACTCCTTGAGCGAGATCAAGAAGTCACGCAGGTTGAGTCTGAACTTGTCGTACTGGTTGTTGAGGGTAATCAGTCCTTCAATAAAGAGATTGATTTGGGCGCTGCAAAAAGGTTAGCTTTCACCTCGATTCATAGTTTGGACAGATACTCGGCACTTACATCTGAAGGTTGGGGAACGCGTTGCGAAGCAGATTCCCAACAAAGTTGGCAAGGAATTCGCGGTTCGACGTTCCAGAGGGAGCCTGGTCCGTGTAGACAGGGCCTTGGATCTTGGGAGTACCGCCCTCGGCCGGCAGCACGTAGTTGAATAGCTTCATAAGCAGCATCGACTGCGTCTTGAAACCAGCCTTGTGATCCGGGTCGGTCAGAACGAAGAAGACATCCTGAAGGATGGGCGTGAAGAACTGCTGGAAGAAGGCATTCTTGGTCGGGTCGTCCGTCTTCTCCGCAATGTTGTTCACGAGCTCCAAGCACATGTTAAGACCTGCGCCCTCCACATCGCGGTTGTCGTGCTTGCTGGCCCACATGCAGGCATCGATGACGAATTTGAACTGACGGTTGTCCAACTTCAGCAGCGCCGGGAAGCAGTGCAGGTTGATGGCTCTCAGCAAGTTGAAGAACTCCACACGATGCTCGGGAAACTCGGAGAAGTCCTTGTTGATCATCTCAAGTGTGCACTCGAACACGTTCTGCATGATAACGGGTACCTGGTCCTCCATCAAGTTGGTGAGCTTGCCAATGATGGTTGACATGGCCTTCAAGACTTCGGCATCCCTCGCGCCGGGAACGTTGCGGTTGTAATCAACGAGGACAGAGTCCAACAGTTGAGGAACCATCTGCAGACGGACGGCATTCAAGTCCTCGGCCTTGTCCACATAGGTCTCAATCAACTTGAGAATTTCCTTCTTGATGGTTCGGAGGCCTCGGACCTTGGGCATGCGTGGAGCAAGCTCGCCATCTCGTGCGACAGCCTCGGAGATCAGCTGACTCGTTGCGCGGTACATCTGCAGCATATCCAAGTAGATTCGGCCGATTTGAGGACCATAGTATGGGCCAACAGAAGAGCAAGCCGACACGTTGGTCTTCATGATGTTTCCGATAATCTTGATGGTTTCGGCATCCTGCAAGATGGTAGGATCGTTAGTTGCCGCGCGAATGATCTCATCCCAAGCGGCATTCGGGGCCCCCATCAACTCGGCAAGCAGACGCTCCTGCTGGTGCTTGTTTCCTTGAGCAGAAACCATGAAACCACAGGCCTCGTAGAAGGTGTGGACCTGCTGTGGTGTCAAGTCACAAGTGATGCGAGGCAAGTTTCTAACAATCTCCTCGATGAAGGGTTCACTTTCGCTGGGCTGAAGGGCCACAAAATGGCGTCGGCACTGGCGAGCGATCTTGATGAATGTATCGCAAGCCATATCCTGCACACCTGTCTTCTAGTTAGTCAATGAATCTCACCGTGTTCTTGGCAGAGGCAACTTACCCTCGTGGGATTCGTGCATGAACTCGAAGAGCTTGTTGACGACCGTCTTAAGGAACTTCCAGTGGGCCTTCAGGAATCGTGGGTATTGTCCAACAATGTACATAATGTTGGAGGCAACGACGGCCTTGTTGTCCTTGCCACGTTTCATCTCCGTGAGACCCAGGAGATCCTTGATGACAGTGACCAGGAAGCGCTTTTCGGTTTCCTCGTTCATGGCCAGCGAGATCGAACCAATGGCCCAGCAGAGAACATTGCAGTTGTGCCACGACCATTCCGTGTTATCGACTTGACGCTGAAGCTTCTCCGTCATGATGTTCTCCATATCCACGACATCCAGATGCGTCAGGTAGACGAGACACTCGCGGATGGTCTTGTACAGCTGGACTGTATCGCTCTCCTTGACGAATTCTCGCACAATTTCACCCTCGTCGTTCTCGACAATCAAGACTTCCTCCGGTCGAACCATCTTCTCGATCATGACGACACGCAGGTTCGAAAGCACTTCCTTAAACTTATGCATGCGTAGCGGAAGATTTGCCAGAACACTGGGGTTCGGTGCGCCCGACGTGGCTCCGGTGCTACCAAGGCTCATCAAGGGGTTCATCTCCTGAAGGGGCGCCGCCTGCATTTCCTCGTACAGCTCCTGGACGAGCTTGAGCCAGTAGTCGAGGCAGATCTTGAAAATCTCACGATCCTCGATTTGCGAAATTCGGATCAAGTAGAAGTGTCCATGGGTGAGGAAGTCGCGGTTCGGCAGGTTCTCGATGAGGTTGACGTGCTGGCCAAAAAAGTTGCACAGGAAGAGCGCAAAGTTCTGAATGAATTCCTGGTCCTTTGAGTTGCTCTGAGGGTAGGTGGACTTCAGGTCCAGCTCCAGAGGGATAAACCCAGCAACTGTGGTCAAAACCTCGCAGAACATCTTGACCAGCTGCTCGCTGTACGCGTTCGGTTGGCCATGTGCGGCTGTCGTCAAACCGCCAATCTCGGTGAACACCTGCAGGGTGATGTTCCGGAACTCGGGAACCTCCAGGAAGCGCGAGCGCAACGTCTCAATCAAGGGCGTCTCGAAGATGTAGCCCAGCGGGATCCAGTTGCAGAATCGCAAGAGAGTCTCCAGAGTGGCGTTGACCAGGCTGGGCTGGTTTGCTGTGGTAAGGATCTCCTGGCAGAGCTGGAAGATCTGGGAAAACTCGTTACACATGGTAGTCTTGAGGTTTCGTGTCTTGGCCGAGGTCATTTGATCGGCCGAGTAGTCGAAGACCTCCTCGGAAAGAAGGCGCAGAATGATCATGTTGTTCTCGCATATCGACAGGCTCGTTCGGCAAGAAGAGATGATCTCATTGATGAAGGTGGGCCAGTTGTGAGGCCACTCTTGCTTCAGAATGGAAATGAGGACCAGGTTCAGTTTGTTGAGCAGAGTGCGCTGTGCCTTGAGCGACTCCTCGGAGCTGGAGCACTGGATGATGAAGTTCACAACGAAGTTACGGATACCTGCAAAAGGGAAGCAATGTTAGCCGAACGATTTGGGAAAATCAGGGACAGGAAGCTCTGCACACGAACCTTGACACTGTTCTCTTGGTAGGACCCTCCATCTTGTCATGATCACATTGTCCAGCACCTGCAGACCAAGATCTGTAATTTGTCAGCCTTGCGACCTCTCTCGGTAGCTGTGAATGGAGTGGGCAGTTGCCTACACTTGGTTTGCGGATATGAGGCATCGGACAGAATCTGGTCGACAAGCAGCCACGCATCGGGGTCCTCTTTGAACTGAGAGTGAAAATGTTAGCTGCCGAGTACAGTCTCGGGTCGGAGGTTGCAGGGCAGCTTACCTGGTTGAGCGCAGCCTGGGCATTCTTTTGCTAGAGGCGGGGAAGAAGACCATGTTAGCATCTCTGAGCTGTACCCGGTGGTCGCAAAGTTCGGGGGAGCCAAAAACCAAGAGGCGGAAGATTGGGAACGACGTACCTGCTCACCGCGACCCTCGTAAAAGGTTCGAACGGTCACATCGAGCTCCTCGATCGAGGGCGCCATGGTGAAGGGCGTTCTGTTGGTGATTCCTGGTGGCGGGGGAAGGGCGAGGAGGGTGTCGAGAGGCGCCAAAAGGTGTGATGGGAGTGGTGTGCCTTGCAAATGGGAACAATTTGCAGAGAAAGGCACGGGCGAGCCGCGGCGGGGTGGAAGGGTATCGGTGAGGGTGGGGGTGAAGGGGAAGAGAGTGTGCTGGTCCTTTTGCAATAAAGAAAAAAGAGAGCGAGGACAGACGAGTGCCTTCTTCACAAAACAGGTGAAGAAGAGGATTGATAGTATCAAAGGCGGGCGGCTCTTTTGGGCGGATTGGATTTGGTTCCCCACTGGCGTCAACACACGCTGGCCGAGCGGGTCCTTGATGCGTTACCTGCGTTGCTGAGGTCCCGGGTGCCCCTCCAAAGCTGTTGCTGCTGTTGCTGCCCACTGGACTGGACTTCGAACTGCCCTGCACTAGCTAGCAAGATGCACTGCAGCCGGTACCCAATGTACCTAGATTACCAAGGGATGTAATGTACTGTAGGCACCGCACCGCACACTGCACGCCAGTGGACGAGCAGTACCCACTTACCTAAAAAGCGGGCGGCTGAGAAATCGACGAATCTGCCCCTCACTGTCTCACTATGCCTGTCGCCTTGCGAAAAAGCGCGACCTCCCCGAGAGGTGACGGCCCCCAAATTCCGCGAATTATGTCACCGTCACCAGCCATGCATGTACGTATCCTATCGTATCGTATCGGTCGGTTACTTAGGCAGCAATTGCCCCGGCGTTCTATATTACCTAGTATCCAAAGTTGACTTTTATGCAGAGTGCTTCGAATATTGAACCCTCTATCGTAGAGCAGTTAATATTATCTCAAACATCTTTTGTTTTTTTAAATCATTCGGCCTGGAAGATCTCGATATCTTTCGGTTATCTTGATTTGAGGTGAACAATGCCTGTTTAGCATCTTGCTGGAAGTAAACCAGGGCGGACAGACACGCCAAGCAGATCAAGGCCCGATGTCTTTGATGTGATCAGCTATCCCTGGGCCCTGGAAGCCTTCATTGAAACCATGTTCAAGTATACAGTCTGCCTGCAACAGAGGGCCGCAACAGAAGACAATGCACTGCTATTTTATTCTGGGACCTGTCACGCGCAGAGACAATTTTTCTTCTAGAACCCACTCTGGTCCGATCACTTGAGCCGGCGGGAACCCCGGGCTGCCGGAATGTGGTGGAACCATAACATGACATGAAAGCTGGAAACTTCTCTCAGCAACCCCAAAGTCATGCCGCATTTGTGGGGAGTCCAGGAATAATACGGTCCGAGATATCTCATCTTGAAGCCCCTGTACCTAATTGATGGTCAACAATGATATCTGGAAACCAATCACATATCCATTTCACTAGAAAAGCAGCAGAGTTTCTTGCTCATTCTCGAATTCTTGTTTTACACATCTATCATGTCTATCATTTGTCTATTTCGACACAGTTGCCATGAAGACTTGCTTATGCCTTTTGGTATCCAAGCTCTGACAGTCCATTCGAAAGCGCGTCGAGGGCCTTGTCGATATCCTTTCTGTTGGGGTCGGTCTGGTCAAGGTCAGCAGCTATCCAGGGCGGCGAGAATATATAGTCGATCAACTTACCACACTGACGCCCATGTGTCCAAAACGGACGTACTTGGGAGCAATTTCTTTGTGAAGACCGCCAGCCCAGACGACGCCGCTCTTGGCGAGCCTAGGAAGCAGTTCCGTAGCCTTGACGGTTTCCGGGAGGTAGATGGCGGTCATACCATGCGCCTGGTCTTCGGGCTTTGACGCAACCTGCTTGAGACCCAGATCCGTCACGGCCTTCTTGATCCTGTCCGAGACCTCGGTGTGCTTGGCGAATCTCTCAGAGAGGGGCTTGGCCAGGATCTGAGTGAGAGCCGTGTTCAGGGCATGAATCAGCTGGGGCGATGGCGTCGCAAAGTACGAGGGCTTCTTGGCCTCGTAGTTCTTCATGATGGGCAACCAGTTCTTGAACGAAGCAAAGTACGAAGCGGGAGGAGTCTTTCGTGCCTGGAAAGCCTCAATGGCCTTGCCACTCCACATGGAGATGGACAGACCAGCAGGGCAGCCAATTGCCTTTTGGCTGGCAGTAACGACACCGTCAATCTTCCACTTGTCGAACTGGATCTCCTCACAAGCTACACTGCAGACACCATCCACGACCACCAGAGTCTCGGGAGAGACGGACTTGACCAGCTCGGTGAGTTTCTCCAGCTCGCTGAGAACGCCAGTCGATGTGTCTACGTGGGTGACAGTGACGACCTTGAACTTCTTGGACTTCAACGCCTTCTCGATCTCGGGTAGTTGCGGGCGCCCGCCGATGGGGCCGGTAAGCTTCGTGACCTTTGCGCCGTAGGTCTCAAAACAGTCCGCGAAGCTGTCGCCGAAGTAGCCGGTGCTCAAAACCAAGACATCTTCACCGGCCTCGACAAGGTTGGCAGCGACCAGATCCCATCCCAAAGTGCCGGAACCGGAAATGACCAGTGGTTGCGCCGAGGGGTCGGTGGTCTGGAAGAGCTGGCGGAGCAGAGTAAGGGTCTCGCCAAAGGTTGCTACGAATCCGGGTCCAACGTGCGACTCGCTGTGTCAAGGTTCCAAGGTCAGACAACCTCGGTTATAGAGCCGAGCTCGAGGGACGTGTGTACGTACCTGAAGTGGCTCATGGACTGGAGGACGGCATCGTCGAACTCGATGGGGCCCGGGATGAGCAGCGTAGGGTGTGCTGGCTGAGATGACATCTTGGTTGGCTGGGACGTAGACAATGTGCGGTTTTGCAAACTACTAGGAGAAGGAACCGAGGTCGAAAGTCCAGAGCTTGCGGACAAGTGAGTTGATATCATGGAGACTCGGGCAGAGGGGTTCATGGTAATATATGAGGGGCAACCGCCGCGGAGGTGGGGCACCACAGATCGGACGGCTCTCCGCATCGAATCCAAACTTTGCTGTGAGTAAGGTACCTGAGTAATCGCTCGGCGTACCGTACGTGAGCGATCCTTGCTGGCGTGTAGTAGAGGTTCTGG
The DNA here is from genome assembly GCA_018115615.1 of Pestalotiopsis sp. DP-2020a. Classification (NCBI taxonomy): domain Eukaryota; kingdom Fungi; phylum Ascomycota; class Sordariomycetes; order Amphisphaeriales; family Sporocadaceae; genus Pestalotiopsis; species Pestalotiopsis sp. DP-2020a. The sequence goes on along the minus strand of JACVEI010000055.1, from coordinate 483,904 downwards.
CACTATACAGCCAATTGGAGATGTGCCGGTTACCTGAGAAGAATAGGCCAGGTGTGTTGGATGGTAACGGGCAGCCTTCCGGCAGTGCAGTTGAGACGCGGACGAGCACCCGACAGGATAGAACAACGCCGGCAGAAGTCCGAGGGAGACGAGAAGATCTTCTGACACAAAGCGATACAAGGGAGTTGACCTATTTTGACCTCTGAACGGGTCGACTTTGCTAAGCAGCCTCCACTTTGTTCTTTTGCCCGTCTTCTTCGTCCCTGCTCTGCGGTTGCGGTAGACGGAGGATTCCGACTGGCAATTCCAGCGGGCAATTGAGCTCTGGGTGACGTTGGCCTCCGTCTTCGGGTCATTTTACCTGTACTACGCTACTACGTACACACGCTGCAAGGCTCATTGTTCCGCAGTGAATAAAGACCCCTGCTCCATGCTGCAGAGGGGCTCTGGAACGAAGTGGGCTGGTGCTTGGCTCAAGCTCCATTGGAATTGGGGATCTTGCAGGCAAGGTATCACGACGTCAACTCCTTCACTTTTGGCCTAATGTAAATTGGACGTGCATATGGGCTGTGCCTTTGGTCGACATTGAGGCTCTTCGTTCAAAATCATATGCGCATGCCCCAAAGCTTGTGGTCTGTAACATGAGCGACGACAGTTAAGCAACTACACTCAGACTCATATTGCCGACGACGCGATCGCAAGCTCCCGGCCATCGAGTTTCTGCCTACACACAGCTTCACCCGACCCGATCGCAGCCGCTGATTGAGAGAGATCGGCCTCAGTCCACGAACCACATTGATACGGCGAAGACAGCGACATATAGAATAACACGCGATGGCGTTCCTAATACTCGTGATAGGGGATCTGCACATCCCGGACAGGGCGCTTGACATACCCCCCAAGGTAGGTCTTTCTTGCATGCCCGCCAGCTCGAAACGCGCCATAGGCTGATGCTGGAATCCGACCCAACATAGTTCAAGAAGCTGCTGTCCCCCGGAAAGATCGGTCAGACGCTGTGCCTGGGCAACCTGACGGACAAGCCGACGTACGAGATGCTGCGCGCTATCGCGCCGGACCTGAAGATCGTCAAGGGCCGAATGGACGTGGAGGCGACGTCGCTGCCGCTGTCGCAGGTGGTCACGCACGGCTCGCTGCGCGTCGGCTTCGTCGAGGGCTTCACGCTCGTCTCCTCGGAGCCCGACGTGCTGCTGGCCGAGGCCAACCGCCTCGACGTCGACGTCCTCTGCTGGGGCGGCACTCACCGCTTCGACGCCTTCGAGTACATGGACAAGTTCTTTGTCAATCCCGGCAGCGCCACCGGCGCCTACACCACCAGCTGGCTCGGTCCCAAGGACGGCAAGGACGGCGAGGAGGAGATCAGTCCCAGCTTCTGTCTCATGGATGTCCAGGGCATCAGCTTGACCCTGTACGTCTACCAGCTTCGCAAGGACGCCAATGGCGTGGAGAATGTTGCAGTGGAAAAGGTCACATACACGAAGCCCGTCGAGCCTGCGTCCAGCTCGTGATATGCCTAAATAAAGCGGTCACTGGAGGAACTTGTCGGCTCGGCACCACCCTAGAATTTGAGCAGGGCGAATCAGCCCTCCGCGGCGCTTCACATGAGATTTGGAGCTTCGTAGCAACAATAGGCTTAAGCCGAGCTATGATTTGCAAGATAAGATATACAGATGGTGATCACAGATCAATATTAAACGCCTTGAGCGCAAGTGAGGGCTCCGTTGCGTTGCTGTGCCTTAAGTAATGACGAAAAGAATGAACTTCATTAAACTCTTTTTTGAATCCAATCTTCGTGAAAAATGTACTGCAACGCTATACATATGGCGAGCTCAATGAAGCAGTAAACAATCGCCCAGTCATTATCATGATACAGCAGTCGTAAACACAACCTGCCCCATTATACAAACAAGAAACGGCCGTCCCTGTCAAGCCTGAACTGATTGCGCCAACTCACCATGGTGAAGTTCCACAGTGAGAAGTATCGCTCATCGTTTTGAATCGTGTTTCCACACCTCGCCCACCCAATCATCCAATTTGGAGTCCTTATAGCATCATACTGCGCCTCCTCATCGACACCCCTCTTCCTGCCGTTTCCGTTTCTCCCGAGCTGTTGCTGCTGAAGCTACTATCTCCCTCAGCACTGGCGGAAGAGTCGGCATCAAAGCTCGAAGTGGTCTTCTGAACCATCATCGACGCTCGTTTTCTGGATCCCCTGCCTTTCTCGTTTGTGGATGTCGTGGAATTGCTCAAATCCTCATTCAGTATTGAGCTCAGCCGTCTCGACTTGCCGGCTCGTGAGCTGCTCGATCTCTTTGCCTCAGCCGAGCCTGTCGTTTTCGATGGGTCATGGCGGCTTGGCGATGAGCTGGTGAACTCATAGACATCAGGTCCATCAAACAGTTTGGAGACTTCCGCTTCCCTTGCTGCGATTTCCTCCATCTTTTTGTTCATGGGTCGTGTTGATGCTTTGCCGGGTTCGGAACTGGAATCGTCGATAGCAGTTCCCTGAGCTGCTGCTGATGAGTCCCGCTTCTTCCGGTCCGTCACAATCTTCGTCTCTAGATCCTCTTCCGCGGCCATGTCTCTCGAAACTTTCTGAACTAGCGGGCTTGCTGCCGCGTGCTCGGCCTTCTCTGGGTCATCCAGGTCCTTGGATGATAATGTTTTGTATCCGCTCGATTTCTCCTCCGATTTTACGGAGAACACTTCGCTCGACCTGGACTGACTAGTTCGCCGGAGCGCCTTGCCCTCCCCTGCTACGGCATCGAAGAGCTGCTTAGTAGGCCGGCGCATCTTGTCCCTGAGGTTCGGTTCTGCGTAGCTGACATTGGACCTTGCTCTCCTACCTGCTCGGCCAGTCTCTCCAGTAGACGAGATGTCGGCAGGTGGCGGAGTGTCGCGCATGTCTTCGCGCATAGACTTGGGCTCTGGAGAGCTCACTGCCGAAGAAGAAATTGGCTCGGCAGACATCAGGTCAGGCTCGACATCAACAGACACGCAAGGAGCTGGAGGCGGCTCAAGAATGGAGATCTCAACCGGTTGCGGGGTTTCGTCCTTCTTCTTGGATTTCGCTTGGTCCTTCACTTTGCCAGAGTTTTTGGCCTTGGCCTTTTCCTGGGCGATCTCGTCCAAAAGCGGCCGTTTTGCGGATTTCTTCGGTGAATTCACCACTTCGTTTGTGCTCTTGGCCCCCAGAGCTTTCCTAGGCGCAAGTACAGGCGCGTTTGCGATCTGTTCGTCCTTCTTTGCTGACGATGTATCCTTTGATGGCTTGGCGATTGCGCGATCTGCTGCTTTGTCTCCTCGGAGCTTTGTGGACTTGGCGGGGTCGCCGCCCAACTTCATTCCTGGGGCATTCTCCTTGTCTTCATCCGCTCTCGATTTTCTCTTCAGAGTAATGTTAGAAATCCGAGGTGCCGGAGCGCGTAATTCCACAAAGTTCCTAGTGGGGCTGTTCGAAGCAGCGAACTCTGAGTGCTCCGATGCATTGCTGGGTAGCACCTTCTCTGCAGCAATCTGCTCGTGTGCATGTTCTGTAAGAGATTCGGGGAGCAGCTCTTCTGCTACAGCTGTACTCGTTTGCGTCCGGGGTGTAGGCAAGCTGATCTTGACAGGCTCTTGGTCGACAAAGCGTGACATGGGTGGAGGGCCAAGGTCCGGGGATTCGGTTTCCTCGGCTTCCGAGCGCAGAGCTAGGATTTCATCGCTGCTGTTCAAATGTGTTAGCTTGAGGCGTTCCTTCGAAGGCATGAAATGTACACACTTCAGAGTTTCCCGAGGGCAAGGCCTGTTTTCCCAAAGCGGGGGCAGCCGGCCTTCTTGCAGCGCAGCAGCTTCCAGCTCACTGGTATTTCTCCTTCTAAATCTGGGCGATCCGGCGCCAGCGAGTCCTGAACTGGGATCTCTCCTAAGTCTCTTGTTTGCCCTCGGTGACCTGTTTCTGGGTACAGGTTCGTGGCCAAGGCTCGCGAGCATGGTGCCCCATTCGAGCAGCTGTGCCTCCATCTTCTCCTTGATCTCTATCGCATGATCGGCGATCCTTTGGGCGCGGCTGTCCTGGATCTCGTTTTCTAGGCGCAAAATCTGACCCCGAAGCTCGAGATTTTCGGAGAGCATGCGAGCGCATTCATTCTCCAGGCTGCGGATGCGTAGAGACTGGGTCGAGTTGATCCTAGCTATGTCCCGATTCTGGCGGAGGAACCTGCGACGGACTGTTGCGATCAGACGAGTTAGCTCAAGTCAAGTAAGTCGGGCGCTGCTTGCTGGGGGTAAACATACGAATCTCCATGCCGTCGGGTGCCACGACGGGCTCGTTTAATCGCGCCATCACGCACGCAGTCAGTTGCGAGCAGAAGTTATCTGTGTCGTTGTTTTGATGAAAGTTGTTGTCTGCGGGTAGATCGCGCGGTGCAGTCGAAATGGTTGAGACGATGTAGTCGTGGTTCGTTGTAGACGCGACGCGAAAGTGTGCAATGTCAACATGTGATGTGCAAGGTTTTTGGTGGGAGTGAAATTGGAAGGCCTGGCAATATTGTCGACAGCTTGCTATGACTGGGTAAACAGACTGCCAAAAAGAGTAAGGTTTATCTCGGCGGTGGGGCGCAAGCTGTGGCCCCTCGACAGATACAGTTTAGGCGCCCGCCGCCCGTCACTCATTTGCTTCCATGTCTTGCAAACAGAACGTCACACTTGGGACATGTTTCCAATGAAGTACAATGCTCAATTCACTTGGATAGCTGGATTACTGCTATTGAAGCTGCACGCTCGACAGAACTTGTAAACGCTACAATCTGCCATTTGTTTGAGCTAAAATCGAGCCAGATTCACCTTGTCCAATTCACGCTGGTCTGCCGTGCACTTTGCCAGCGATACTTGGAGCGGTCTATGTATTTGGTGGGGTGCCCCAAAGCGCATTGAAAGGACCAGACCCATCGATATTGTGTGTGATCAGAGTCCTTCACGAATCAACACCAACATCCGACAACCATGGCATTCTCTACCAGATCCCTCTCGGGCCACCTTCGCCAGGGCTCAGCATCCGGCAATATCGCTTCGCAGTCTACAGGCCAGTCCAGCGCCCTCCAAGCCCGGATCAATGAGAAGAAGGCTGAGCTGGAGAACCTGAGAGAGCTGAGGGACCTGAGCGCGGCTGTCGCAAACCAGATGGAGGCCCTGGAAACAAAACTTTCCACTTTGTCAGACGGAACTGAGGGTATGGCTACGAAGCGTGAATTTCAATCAAGGATGCTCGCTAATATGAGGAACAGCAATTGCAACAGTACTAGGAAATTGGCACAATGTGTTACGGGCTATCAATATGGCGTCAGGTATAGTACCTTCCTGTGGGTGATGTAGTTGCAAGCTTCCAGAGACTGACAGGGACGAACAGCCAAGATACCCAAGCCCCGAGAACCTACGGATGATCAAGGCGAACTGGCCGACGAGGAAGAAACAATTGCCCTTCCACAGACATTGGTTCGGATACCTACCGAGCATGCTCCCACGCTGCAAGCACAGGCCGACAACTTGGAAAACGAGCACAGCTCATCTACGTTGACTTGATGAAGCAGCGATTCATGAAAATTGCGCTGCAGATCATCTTGGCAACGAGTACCAGATTCAAACGGGGACGCCATGTCTCTGATGGTTCCATGCACATGCAACGACATGTTCCGAGTCAAAGCTGACCGACTGCCATCATGATCTCCGAAAGATCACTTCAGTCCGGCAAGTGATATTTGCCTTCTCAGCGCGGGGATACATACGGCTGCTGTTTTTGACAGAGAGCTGAAATGCCTCCTGGTGAAGACCATCAATTGTCTGTTGTTACCAGACTTGTGCCAGTGGACATGATTTACGGCATCAGAATGGCAGTATTCATGCGTGCCTACATATGTCGAGGATCTGATATTCTTGACATACCTACCTAAGTTTAGGTTAGGTACGCAGCGCTGTACGTACAACAGAAGTAGGTAGCTGCGGGGCATTGATTGCATTATGCAGGCGCGTTACAGACGCGTGTTAGTCAGCGGTTGCTTGGGGGAAATTAACCTTTTGTTTGGGACATTTAGGAAAGTCTAAAAAAAAAAAAAGAGCCGCGGGGAAGCTGCTTCCGACGCATGTTGTTATTGCAGAACAGCAAAACAAAAACTGCGCGATACGAAAGAGTTTAAGAAGGCACCATCCTCTTCAGGATAGGCTGGTCTGTAATAAGACGACCGACCATTTGGTACCTGAACTTTGCAGTCCTCCAAGACCCTCTCAACGATTACTACACCCAACCCATAGGACACATACTGCTACACTTCTTTGGAAAATCACCCAATTGAATCCAGGCACTCTACTACTTCTACTATTGACTCCCACTATTCTCTTGCTCAAGTCTAGGCCTTGCTACTGCTGCCCCGCTTTGTTGTAATTAAACACTGCTCCTGTGCTCGACGCGGAGATTATTGTCTCGCGTCAATCCTTGCCCTCTCGTCGTCGCTAGCCCGCGTTCGTCGGTCTCTTAGCCATAATTACCGTCCCTTTGAAGGGTCCCTGCCCAGCTTGTCCCTGAGATCATCATTGAAAGAGAGGGCACGGTAATCATGGTCCCCGACGCTCAACCTTCACCTCGATTCGACGTCTTCAATGACGGAGGCTTCACCAGCTGTGATGAAAGCGACCAGTCTCTCGACCTCATCGACTTCGGAGACACCAGGACTCGTGCCTTGAGTGATCTCTCCATCTCCCATGCTCAGAACCGCCAATCGCTAGGTTTGGAATCGCTCTCTGCCGCACTCAAGGAGTTTCATATTGGCGAATCTCCAGAGTTCAAAGGCAAAGCACTTCCCAGCCTGAAGCCACTTACACAGCCCATCACCCGTTCCAGTCTCCAATCTCTTGCGACTGCTGCACGTAATCCCGTCCAGATTCTCGAGACGGTGCCCGAGGACCGCAACCAGGAAGGCGACTCGACCACGACCGTGGCTGACAACGTTTCAGATCACAGTCAACACTATATCCAGGTCCCAGGTGAGTTATCTTCAACTAGTATAACATATACCCACTATTGGTGAATGGACCACTAACATGCCTTTCCGTAGTGGACCAGTATACTCACCACCCTCTCTCTGATGCCGTGTGCAACATCTCGTCCGCCGAGGAACAACTAGCCAAACACCGCAGAGAAGAATTTGAATGGGTGATGACCATCAGAGTCCCCGAAACATTGCCAAGTGAAACGGAATCCGCACCGCCCGGGTCAGCAACCACTCGCGCAACCACCAGGCTCTACTTTGGCTGCAACCTACTCCCCAACGAACCTGGCAAAGATCTCGAACAAACTTCGTATAGTCTCCTCGTGACGCCACTGCAAGGTAACGCGCAATTGAACGCAGCCACCGAGTTCAAGGAAGACGAGATGATGGCCCTCACAGGATATGATGCTGTCCAGCAGGCCACGTCCTCGAAAGTATTGGACCATGAACCAGAGGTTCACGTCACGGAAATCTCACCATCGGATACGAAATCTGGTGACGATGATAGCCTGGTGGCAGAGGCTTCCTCAAGATTATCTACGGAGCATATTGCTCGTATTGAGGACTCCGTAGAGGCACTCGACCTGCTAGAAGATGAGCTCGAGGCATTCGATCTTGCAGCTTTCACACGAGAATCCATATCAAACGATACCGCGAAACCTTTGCCGGAGTCAGCATCCCAACCAGCTCCCCAGTCCCCTGCTGGGCGTGGCCAAGTGGTGCCTCAAGTCCAGAAAGCTTCACCAAGGACAGGTGCATCGGCTCTCAGGGTAAACACGTTCCAGTCGAATCGTTCGCCAAATGGTCGAAGGTCTGGTTCGACCATCTGTAGGGAACCCCCGAAATTGCTCGATTCACCAAAGCTCAAGGTAGAAGACAAGCCATTGGTTCAGGCACCGGTTAAGAAACCCGCACCAAAGCTGACAAGCCTCTTGCCGCCCAAACAGCCAACCAAGTCTAAGAAGCCCCCAACAGTCCCTACCTTCGAACTCCCAGGAGAGGCAGTGGCTCGACGTCTCAAAGAGCAGCGAGAGGCACGATTGTCCATGACAGCAAGCGCGAAGAAACCAGAAGTGACAGTCAAGTCGAGCCTGAGACGCACTAAGTCAGCGAAACCTCCAACTCGGCCTGACTTTGAGCTGCCCGGAGAAGCTATCTCGCGTCGCAAACGGGAGGAGCGGGAGGCCAAGCTCAAGGCCGAAGAAGACGAGGAACGTAAGCGCCGCGAGTTCAAGGCGAAGCCTGTTCGAATCGGAGGCGTTGCTAGTTACATCCCTCGTCAAACGGCTACCAGCCGGGCACGACAGAACAAAGGCGTGGACAGTGCAACACAGGCGTCTCCAAGTCGCAGTAAACCGGCCTCGGCTCTGGCCTCGTCTGGGTCTATCAGGGCGACAGGTGAACAGTCGCAAACTCGTGGCCGACACACGACTGCGGATCCGTCTCAAGTCAGCCGTGCGACTTCTAGCTCCAATGGTAGTACCAGTGGCAAGCGCAGCTCGGTGTCTATGGATGATGTCCAGGCTCAACGGGCGCGCGGCAAGGAGGTCCTACAGCGAGACGGATTGTTTGCACAGGACAAGCAGCGTGAAAAACGCGAGCGCGAAGCACTCGCCCGCCTTGCAAGAGAACAAGCTGCTGAGCGCTCGCGTCAGCTTAGTCGTGCGTGGGCCGAGAAGCAAAAGCAAAAGCGGATGACAATAGGCTCTATCCAACATGCCGTATCCTGAGCTCATCGATGTCTGGGATCGTCAAAATTGGCAACTTACCCTGAAAGTTAAATTTTGGAAGCCTTTAAGGGGGCTGTGGGATTGAAAACTGTTTTAGTACTTGTATGATCATTCGAGTGGCAAGTTTGGCGTTCTTGGGGGTTTGATGGCATCTTGTGATGCGTATAGGTGGTGTGATGGAGTATGGATACTTGTCTATTGGTGGCAATTTGCCGTGTTTGAAGCGTTTCGCAAAGGCCTGTTCTCTGCCTTTTCCGGAACCTCATGTATATTACTACTGGATGGAGGGGATGTCTCGACAAAAGTCTTGGTCAGGCTTCTCGTCCACTCAGGTATGCTCTTGTATTATGAAGTGGGCTTGTTTTCTGCGAGTGTATTGTTATTGATTTCATATTAGCAGAACAATGTTTGAATGACGAGACATGTTATGAAAGTTGCTTGATATTCTCTCGAATCATTGGCCTATAAATGGAATGTAAACAAAACCAAACACTATCTTGTGCTTTTGTAGCACAATTATTGTCTCCAGGATTGAAACACCAGGAAAACCTCGACAGTGCCTTTATTTATATGTTGGTACATCTCGGCTAGATCCAGTAGTAGGTATATGCCCTACATTGCAAGCAAATTCTTGCAAAAATGTACATCCACCTGACATCCTTTGAAACTCCACGACTATCAAGTCTATGGTCTTCATGCCAATATTATTCCACTGTAAGGACTATTGCAGAAGTAAGAGTCAACGGTTGTAACAACTAATTCAACTGCAGTGAAATATACCACCACATGCTGCTGTTCCACATCATGTGGTTTGCTGAATTGTTTAACTCTCGAAGTGACAGCAAACTTCGAGGTCATGCTCTTGTAACCTTGGATTGGTGACAATCGAGCGTTTGCCGTATAGCATGGCCTTGATGGGTCGATTCTGTTGGAATGACTTGCACGAAGCGCCTTTGTGCGCCTCGGTACAATACAGCATATATGGCATGGTTGAACCAGTACAATGATTGACAAGAGATCCCGTGGCAGTAGAAAAAGTCCATGGCGTCTATAGCACCAAGACTATACTTTACAAAGCCTGATGAGTCTTGACAACCGATGCCAAGCCATAGACGTATGCGCCCAAGTACATGTGAGCTTTGCATATGCGGGATCACGCAAGATGGCGCCAGGAGCTATTGGATCAAGACCAGCCCATTTATGCATACAACTTGATGGGGCCTCGTACACTTTCTTGGATCGTTACCGAGCCCTCGGTCTCAGCGACTTGTATAGCTGATCTTGGCGCGGGGCCCCTAGGGCGGTGTTCTAGACCGCGGAGAGAGGGTGACATCGGGTGTTCGGCCTGTATACCCTATTTCAGACGGAAAATCACGCTCATTGGCGAAACTCTATCGGTATTCCGTTCAGTATTCCGTTCAGCGGACAATGCAAGATCAGAGAGAAGGGCCACTGGAAGAAAGCAAAAAGACGACTTGTTCAGCAGGCCTTTCAGTAGAGTGTTACGAGTTGTGCTCCTTCACCGTCCCGTTTGTCATATGTGGTGACCCTGCAAAAGGTCGCGTGCACTTGAGTTGTTTCCTTTATCCCATTCGTCGGGCGCTGCACGTTTTGTACCTTGCTTGAACGTTTGGGAGTACATGAATCAATAAGAGGCAAACGCAGGGCACTTTGGGGGTCTGGAAGACGTTGTCTAATGTAGTAAGAGTAAGTATCTAGGTCAGGTCAGACATGTAAAAGTGATGTAAGGCGCTGGGAAGGTACCTAGCCTGCCTACCAGAGACCTGCTTACCAGCCACTTGGCTGACTTGCATGTACAGGTGGTGGTAATGATGTAGGTCTAAGGTAGGCGGTTGACGTCCCCTCTCCCAGGGCTGCAATAGACTTCTTCCACAAATGCTTGAAGGGGATGGCGCCCGCCCGTCGGGTCGAGGTATGCAGTCTAGGTTAGACCAGACGGACCTCGACTGGATTCCAAGTCCAGTCGTCGTCCAGTCAGTCATCCGGGCTGATCCATCCTGTGATTCTGTTGCTGGTTATGTACACGACCTTCTCCCACCTCTCCTGAACTGCTACTTTTCGCTGCTCTACTCTGTACATACGTTAATGTACCACCCTGACGGCCCTGGCGTGACAAACGCTGGACCTCCCTTGTGACATGCTTTCTTTCACTCTACTTCCCATAATTGATTGATACAGGTCATTGTCAGCAGGACATGGACGCAACCTCATAAAAACAAGCTACCTACATACTCGAAAACACTCAAGGGTCCAACCCGTTCATTCCGTGCCCGCGAAAGGAAAGAAAAAGGCTTGCGCGTCCGTCCCTTTCGATACTGCATCTTGTCGATCTGAGCCAACCCAGATCCCCGGGGGCAGATCCGACCTCGACCAACTGAAGTGCGGCAAACAGCGTTCGCCAAGCCTTCACTGTCGCAAAGACCCCAAGACCCCAAGAGACCCCTAGAACAACCACCCCCACCAATCTCCACGTGCCGGCACAAAAAGGCCAAGCCTCTCGACGGGCCTTTTTTCCATTCCTTTTTTTTTTCCGACCCCTTCTGCTCACATGCGATCAGCGTCGCCCGAGTTGCTATCGGCGACAGAAGAGGACAGAAGACAGCAGGACCAGCAGCAGCTTCCTTCATGCCCACCTAGGGTGTACGACGGCCGCGAAAAGGTCGCCGACACCTGCCCCTCGACCGACGACGACCTCGAGAGCAACAGCAAGGAGAAGACCAAAGACGGCGGCAGCATGGCCCCCAAAGCTCCCTGGTGGTCCCGCTACTCGGGGTACCAGAAGCTCAAGCTCCAGCCGCCCAGCATCCACAGCAGACACGCCCGCCGTGGCGTCCTTGCTGCATTCGCCGCCTGCGCAATTATCCTCACTGTCGTTCTCGTCTGGCTTCACGAGACGCACCGATTAGGCTCGGGCAAGGTATGCGCAAAACACTCTTCTATTTTAGCTTCGTTTACTATTTATTGTCCATGCCAAAACCTGGGGAAAGTCGATCCCGGGGTGCTTAGCGCAAAGCCCGTGATCGATCCACTCTCGTCATCTGATTGATGTTTGTTCAATGGATTATTCTATATAGCATCATACTGTCCAACACTATCAAAGCGGCACAACAACGTCGTCCATTCTGTCTTCTTACTTTTCAGGTCTGGTTGTTGACTAGCTCTGCAGGCGGGCATTTCGGTCACCTTGCAGCAAGGCACATATGTCGGCGAGACTACACCAAAATCAACCATCTACCCTCGCGCCATAGACGCATTTCGAGGCATTCCCTATGCCCAGTCTACTGGCGGAGACAACCGCTTTCACGCGCCACAGCCTCTGCCAAGTAGCTTGGACTCTTCCAAGGTCCATTATGCCCAGAACTTCGGGCCTATATGTGGCAACAATGGCGCCGAGGACTGCCTGACTGTCAATCTTTATCGACCTCACTTTGGAGACGATAAAGCAGCAGATGCCGCTGATATGAATAAGCTGGTCCAGGATGGTCGGCAACTCCCCGCCATGCCCGTTGTCATCTACGTCCATGGTGGAGGTTTCAATGGCGGTGCCGGCAAGGAGAGGAATATGGCCAGTTTTGTGAGCTGGGCAGCGGTGCCAATCGTCGGTATCAGCTTCAACTACCGGACAGGAGCTCTGGGATTCCTACCCAGCTCGCTGACTAAGCAAGAGGGAGTTCTCAACTTGGGTCTCAAGGATCAGCAGATGCTTTTGGGTTGGGTACAGAAGAATGCAGCTGCCTTTGGCGGCGATCCGGACAATGTCACTCTCGTGGGATTGAGCGCCGGTGCTCACTCGATTGGACATCAACTCATATCATACTCTCCGGCGAACAAACTGACCAACGATGCGGTCCCTTTCCGCAAGGTTATCATGGAGTCTGGGGGCCCAACAGCGCGTGCCCTCTTTGCTCCTGACCATCCTCTCCATGAACAGCAGTTTCAACAGTTCCTGAGCGCATGTGGTCTCTCGGGCGTCCCAGATGACGAGGTCTTCTCAAGACTTAGAAATCTTTCGCTCTCCCGTATCCAATCAGCTTCAACTAAGATTTGGAACAGGTATAACGGGGGAAGCTTGCGGTGGGCTTTCCAGCCTGTCATCGATGGACCGGGAGGTGTAATCCCCGACTTGCCGCTGCGATCGTGGGAAAAGGGCAACGTTCTGAGGATACCCATTATGTCGGGATTCGACACGAACGAGGGTGCTACCTTTGTGCCACCGAGAGCCTCCGACTCTGACGCTCTCCGTGATCTCATGGGTGGTATTATTCCCGCACTTAACGAGACGAGCCTCACCACCATGGAAGACATCTACCCCGATCCTCTGACGACCTCCGAAGGCAAGATTCTGTATTCCATCAAGCCCCCTGCGGGCTTTGGCAAACAGTTCTGGAGACTGGACGATGCCTATGCCCACTATGCATACATTTGTCCAGTTTTGCAAACAGGCCATTTTGCATCGACTGCCACCGACTCGAAAGCACCAGTGTACATCTATCACTTTGCCGCTCGATCTGCTGCCCACGGAGGTACGGACCACGGCGACGAGGCACCTGTAGTCGCCCACGACCAGCAGGTACTGGCTCACTTTCCAGGCCTGATCGAGGCTGCCGATCTAATGACGGACTTTTGGACTCGCTTCGCCGCCTTTGGCGATCCGAACCCGTCCTCGAACTCAGGCATGATGTGGAACAGGTACGAAAGCCCGTTTTCCGACAACGCTACTGGCGTCGACAAGATCACGGGCGCCAACGGCCAGGTCGCATTGTTCGCGCAGGGCAACGACGAGCGCATGCTGGCTAGAGGCCGCTCGTCACCCGGCACGCCAGGGCAGATGATCGCGCTGACGGACCGGGAGCTCATGGAGTGCCGGTACTGGTTCAACAGGGTCATCTACAGCGAGGGCTTTGGCAACGGCAGTCTTGCTTTATCGTGAAGACTTGACCCGTGTTTGGAGTGCTGCAACTTTTTGTTGGTCTGTTTTCTTGATGAATCACAGGGCATGAACAATGGCGTTTCTCGGAATCAAGATGAGGTTTCCCGTCCTCACACTTTCTTGTTTTTTTGTTTCCTGTTTTGTGTATGCATAGTAGGTATAGCGTGCTTTAGAAGTACAGCACGAATGCGAGACGAGAATAGAAGACCCCCCTGGACGGGCAGAGGACGAAAAGCAAGAGAGACATCACGGAGTTTTTGGCGTTTGGACATGAGAGAGAAAGAGAGCGCGTTTGAGAGTATAGCAAGCACACCGAGAGGGAAGACGTCTGTGTAGCTGGCAGCGTTGATTGGCATCCAAGATACAGTCAAGAGCAGAGCATGGGACGTCAACGCCTTTTTGTATGTGATTAATGGTATTCTTTCTCTAGAAACCAGAGTGATTCGGTGCGCCTTGAGACATGAATGTGGCTACGACCGGCATGAAATTGAGAATTATCAGATCTAGTCTCAAGCATAATCTTCAGACCACGATACAGAGAAGGCCGCTTTGATCAAGAAAGCAGTCCTGCTGATGCGCGCACGCTGAATCATATCTGTCGGCGACCTATCACTCTCACGAATGCCCTTTGTTTACTGCCTTTTTCATTTTCTCCACTTCATGCCAACCTCAGAGGGCTATAACAAATGCTGTCTAGACATGCCGTCGCCCCTTGGAACGTAGGGAGAACACAATGGGAGATCATTCTTTGTTGTCGACGCCTCATGTGCGTAACTCAGATGACCAAAACTCAGCACGGCCTTTTTTCTTTCTCTCCTGCTTCTCCCCCAATCATCCATCCTCCGAGTGAAAAAAGCAAATTGGTCGAACACCAAAAAAGTCGCTCAAACCTGTAACCCCGTCCAATGCCTGTCAAAAAAAACGCCTGGCTGAATGTGCTGAAATCTGTAATGGTTACACAGTCCGTGGACTTGTCGTCGCAGCGTGGTCGTCTCATCAACCTCTTCGAAACAACGTGGACATGAAGAATGAAGGCCGCCTCGACGGCGCCTAGTCGTGAGGGGGTTCAGTTGGGGCCACTGGAGTTGTCGAGACGACCGGGCTAGCTGCCATTGGTGTAGTGGCCACCGGTGTGGCAGTCGCCGGGGCTGGGGCAGGCGATGGGATAGGAGATGCCACAGCCACAGCCACAGGCGTAGGTGTGGGTGCTGCAGAAGTTGCCGGCGCCGATACAGGAGCTACCGGAGTTGATACAGCTGTCGACGCCGCCGTTGCTGGGGCTGGGGCCGGTGCGGGTGTGGGTGTGGGTGCGGGTGCCGGGGTCGGGGTCGGGCTTGGAGCTGGGGCCGGAGGTTTGACCTTGTCGCCCCAGTCTGATCTCTCGAGCTTGATGTAGGCTTGCTGAAGTGCAGCTTGGTCGGTGAGATAACCATGCAGCTCAAGAACCTGTATCCAGTCTCGCATTTGAACGTGCTTGCCCTTTTCACCGTCTTCACGGAGACTGCCAATCTTTTGGCTGGCATCTTGGGTCAAGGGTCCCTTTGTGGCCTTTGTAGATCCTCCGCTAGCCGGAGCTGCGGTACCAGGCCCCCGTGGAGTATTTGCTCCACTACCACCGGCAGCGCCCGTCATCCAGGAGTACTTTTTCTTCTTGCTACCCATAAACTGGCTCAGAGTCGAGTTCACTGACAGACTGCTGGTGTCGGCTAGTCTGGCGGCCTTCTTACTCTCCTTCTTGGACATGGGCTTAGAATCTCCACCTTCTGGGGCAACCGAGCCCGGGGTGCCGGGCGCTACAGAGCCAGCGCGTGAGGCAGACGCGCCATCGGGGTTCTTCTCGCGCTCCGCTGCTTGTTCCGCGCGTTTTTGCCGCTTTCTCAGGCGTGCTTCTTCGGCACTTCGGGACGTCTTGCCGAGAGAGACTATCGTATCAGCAAACGAATTCTTAATCGATGCTTCAGATACTGGAGTTGGCAAGCCATTGCTCATCTCGTCCGCCGGCCCTTCAAGGTACTGTTAATACAAGCATCGTGAATGGCCCTCTGGGCGACTTACTCTTGCGAGAATTAGTGCGAGGGCTCACTGCACTGTCCGCGGTAGCTGGTGGCTCGGCTGCATCAACCCACTCGGGAGGAACTACACCATGAGCAGTCTGTTGACGGTTGCAAGCAAACATGTTCGCATCGGTCAGAAGTTCGCCTAGTCGTGTTCGGGTTGCTAGTGACAGCAGAGCGATCTGGTCAATCAGATAGGCCTCCTTGGGAAGGAAAGAGCCTGCTGTCGCGACAACTGCGCTGTCCTCTGTTGTCTTGGTCGTAACCTTGACGTACGGCTTCTCCCAGTTATTTGGGTTAGAGAAGCGACCTAGCGGCATGCTGGGATTCGGTGGCTTTGGATCAAGATTCAGCTCCAAGCCGTTGGCGGCTGCTGCCTTGCTCATGCGGGCATGCAAAAGAGCGGGTAGTACAAAGCCTTGCTGAAGGAAATCCTGTGCTCTGGAGACTCCATAGCGTTGAGCAGCTTCGTTCCATGCTCTGTCAGCTGTATCTGCTTCCATCTCCTCTTGCGACTTGCCGTCAGCCGTTTCGACAGGCTGATTGACAGGCCCAGCCCCATAAAAGCTGCCTCTTCCGCGG
This sequence comes from Pestalotiopsis sp. DP-2020a, assembly GCA_018115615.1. Classification (NCBI taxonomy): domain Eukaryota; kingdom Fungi; phylum Ascomycota; class Sordariomycetes; order Amphisphaeriales; family Sporocadaceae; genus Pestalotiopsis; species Pestalotiopsis sp. DP-2020a. The sequence goes on along the minus strand of JACVEI010000055.1, from coordinate 467,547 downwards.
GGGGCATGAGATCCAAGTCCTAATCTTGTCTCGTAGTCGTTCATATACTGTTCTTCTTCGTCCAGGTTGATACCCGTTCCTGCCAAAGAATCGTCCATTTCATACTGATAGCTCTTGACCGGTACCACTGGCTTGGGCGCATTGAGATGAGGCGGAGGACCCATGGCGCCGGGTGTCGACACTGGCTGCACATGAGCTGCTGGCGAGAAGGTTGCATTGGCGTAGGCGTGCGTGGTACCGTTGGGCTGTTGAACAACCTGAGGCGACGGTGGTTGATGGCTGATGCCACCCGGACTATGCGCTGCCATATGATTGGCGCCTGCTTGAGCTGGAGCATGATGATGCTGCTGCTGCTGCTGCTGCTGCGGTGGTGCGAATCGCTGGTTGGCAGTATTGCCAGGCGTCAATCGTCCGTTTTGCTGTGGAGCCATTTGCGATTGCGTATATGTCGTCGCGTAAGTCGGCGTTTGATGTTGTGGCTGCTGCGTAGGACCTTGCGCTTGCTGCTGTGGAGGGGGCGCAAAATGACTGACGGAAGGAGACGCGATGGTAGAGGTGGGCGTTCTGACACCAGGTGTGCTATGCCCGGAGCTTGAGAAGTTGCCAGCTGGGAATGTCGGCGACCGCGGGTCTGGGGAAGGCCTAGGTGGTTGCGCCTGATGCGGCTGCGGTGGTTGCCTCATTTGTTGAACCGCACCCGGGGATTGAGCATGCTGGGGTTGCGTCTGCTGCTGGAAGTTCTGCTGAGAAACCTGCTGCTGCTGCTGCTGCTGCTGGACATGGGGCGAGAATGTCCTGGTTTGATTCAGCGCCTGATGCTGCTGTTGCGCGCTCTGGACAAGCGGCTGTTGTTGCGACATGTTCGCGATTGACTAGAAAGTCGCTCGTATTTCGCCGATGGGATGAGGAGTGCGCAGAAAAGTCGACGATTCCGTAAGCCTGTGTGAATGTTCCTCGTAGAAGAGGAAGAGGCTGTAATGTTGGCGTTGAGGAAAGCGGCACAAATGATTGAAAGGTGGGCGCGGTATGAATCTAGGATTCCAAGGAAGGTGCCAGGTCCAGCGCCAGTGCAGCCTGTAGGAAAATGGGCCAGCGTCGAGGAATTATTAGGTGGGGGACGGAATCGGCGCGCGTTCGTTCGAGACGAGAAGGATAATCAATCAGTCAGTGGTGATTCGGGACACCAGGGCAGCACCTCGGTAGGCCAGCAGCCTAACCAGCTACTACGATCACGACCCCATCCGTCATTCGCGGGGGCCTCCAGTCATTGGCCAGGTACAATCAGTGGTATGCGACGATCAGTGAGATGCAAATTTGGGCAGCGCACGTTGTCGGCGGGGGTTGTCGTCGCGTTTCCTATCGTCGGGATGAGGGTCGATATGAGTCGGTGGTGAGGAGTCGGCGATTTCCAGAGTTGCAGCTTTCCCCCAAATCTTTCGTTACACTGGGGGGACCCACCACAATTGCCCTTGAGAGCTTTGAGCCTCATTCACGTGACCTGGAAAAACACGTCTGGATTATGCTGGAGCGGAATTGGAATTGTGAAATGCTTCTACGAGTGTATGCATTCTGTATATATATAATGCACGATCCCAAGTCAAAGATGTTTCATATCATCCAGAGATGCAACCAATGACTTGATGAAATACCAGCTCATAGGTCGGTCGTCACCCTTGCTGTTCAGTGGGCTGGAAGTTCAATGGAAGTCCATCAACAATCTGCGCCGCCGAGCTGGGCACTAAGGGTATCCACCCTGGGTTACATAATACGTGGAGCGCGTCTTCCACAGCTACCCGTGTCCAGCCTGCGCTAAGCCCAATACACACTAGATACCTCCTGCCATGGAACTCTGGTTCAGCACAGCACCCTAAGGTCCAAAGCTCCGCAACAACGCAGCGCCGAAGGTGCATCTTCACATTCCATCCGTCCTCCCTCCCGGCATTCTATCACGATTGGTGACTGTCGCGTTACAGGGAGCAGCTCGCTGCTAATGTACTGACCTCTGGGCGCATCTAGAAACCGACGCCATCCCTACAATTCACGTCCCGCGACTCTTCTCTTTGCGACTGCTTGCCTGCTGCACGTCATCCCAAAATGGCATCAAAGCGCAAGGCAACGGCCATGGGCGCCACCGTCAGCGACGAACCCGTTGATCCCTCGGACGAGCTCATGTTCCTGGCTCTGGGCGGCGGCAACGAGGTCGGCCGGTCGTGCCATATTGTACAATACAAGGGGAAAACTGTCATGGTACGCCAATGTCCTCCCGCCGATGCGAAACTTCCGATATCCTTACATTTTTCTCTAGCTGGACGCTGGCCAACATCCCGCATACGATGGGCTGGCATCCCTTCCCTTCTTCGACGAGTTCGACCTCAGCACGGTCGACGTGCTTCTCATTACCCAGTAAGCAGCAATCCTCTCCCAAGCGCCCGCCTTACACATGCAATGATTCGTAGAACGCACCTCAAGGGCTTCATGTTGGTCGATGCAGGAATATCAGGTGTCCTTGGCTTTGTCGCAATCTCTGTTAGAAGAAACAAAATGTCTCTAGCTACCTGCCTTTGCGTGGTGTTCCGCCAGCTAGCCCTTGACATATGTAATCAACCATCAATACAAGATATTTCCTCATTGCCCAACTGGTCCTTGTTGTTTGTCGTGATATATTTCTCCCATGTGCGCCCTTCGTCAGCACTCACTCATCTCTGGGAGAACGGAACGAGGATATTCGTGCTGACAAGAGTCTAGTTTTCACATAGACCATGCCGCTTCGTTGCCATATGTGCTGGCAAAGACAAACTTCAAGGGCAGGGTCTTCATGACGCACCCTACCAAGGCAATTTACAAGTGGCTCATCGCAGACAGTGTCCGCGTCGGCAATACGTCTTCGAATCCTACTTCGCAGCCAGTATACACCGAGCAGGACCACGAAGCCACCTTGCATCGGATAGAGGCTATCGACTATCATACCACTCATACCGTTTCATCGATACGCATTACCCCGTATCCTGCTGGCCATGTCTTGGGCGCGGCCATGTATCTCATTGAGATCGCTGGTCTCAAGATCTTCTTCACTGGAGATTACTCCCGCGAGCAAGATCGACATCTTGTTTCCGCCGAAGTCCCCCGCGGTGTCAAGATCGATGTCCTCATTACAGAGTCTACATATGGTATCGCCAGTCACGTTCCGCGGCTGGAACGAGAACAGGCCCTGATGAAGTCCATCACTAGTATTCTGAACAGGGGCGGCCGAGTACTCATGCCAGTCTTTGCGCTGGGCAGAGCCCAAGAGCTTCTGCTGATCCTGGACGAGTACTGGGGAAAGCATCAAGAGTTTCAGAAAATTCCCATCTACTATGCCAGCAACCTAGCCCGAAAGTGTATGGTCGTGTACCAGACCTACGTTGGCGCCATGAACGATAACATCAAGCGCCTATTTCGAGAGCGCATGGCCGAGGCCGAGGCTGCTGGCGACGGAGCCGGCAAGGGAGGTCCTTGGGACTTCAAGTACATTCGTGCCCTCAAGAACCTGGACCGCTTCGAGGACCTTGGCGGCTGTGTCATGCTGGCAAGTCCTGGTATGCTCCAGAACGGAGTGAGCAGAGAGTTGTTGGAGAGATGGGCACCTAGCGACAAGAACGGTGTCATCATCACTGGTTACAGCGTGGAGGGCACCATGGCCAAGCAGATTGTTACTGAGCCGGATCAAATCCCCGCGGTCATGTCCAGGAACACCAACGCCATGCGAAGAGGTCTGGGTGGAGATGGTGAAAGAGTCATGATACCCCGGCGTTGCAGCGTAGCAGAGTACTCGTTCGCTGCCCACGTCGACGGCAACGAGAACAGGGAATTCATCGAGGAAGTCAATGCACCAGTGGTGGTAAGTATCTCCGTTTCAAATGATGTTTCGACATCAAAAGCTAACCTGTGTAGATCTTGGTGCACGGCGAGCAGCACAACATGATGCGACTGAAGTCGAAACTCCTGTCACTCAACAACGCCAAGCCCGAGGGAGAGAAGACCAAGGTCTTCAGCCCGCGCAACTGTGAAGAACTCCGAATTCCCTTCAAGACCGACAAGATCGCCAAGGTCGTTGGCAAGCTTGCAGCGATACCTCCTCCCAGCAAGCCCGTGGGCCCGGATGACCCCGAGGCTCCTCTTGTCACGGGCGTCCTGGTGCAAAACGACTTCAAGATGTCCGTCGTCGATCCCGAAGACCTGCGCGAATACGCCGGTCTCACGACGTCCATGATTACGTGCAAGCAGCGCCTCACCCTCAAGGCCGCCGGCGCCGATCTCATCAAGTGGGCCCTGGAGGGCACATTCGGTAGCATCGACGAACTCCCCGAGACCAAGCACCTGGCCAGCAACCAGGACGACGACACCAACGGCGACGAGACCAAGATGGAGGTCGACGAGGAGGTCACGCAGACGGTGGCCGCCTACCTGGTCATGGGCTGCGTCACCGTGCGGGTCCGCAACAACGGCGAGGTCGAGCTCGAGTGGGAGGGCAACATCCTCAACGACGGCATCGCCGACGCCGTCATCGCCGTCCTGCTCTCCGTCGAGAGCAGCCCGGCGGCCGTCAAGCAGTCCGGCAGCAAGCACTCGCACTCGCATGCGCCCGCGCCCGCGCTGCCGACGCGCAACCTGCACTCGCACCTCTCGCCCCAGGAGCGCCTCGAGCGCCTCTTCCTGTTCGTCGAGGCCCAGTTCGGAGCCGACGCCGTGGCGCCCATCGCCAAGCCCAAGCTGCCGCCCGCGGCCAAGGATGCCGCCATCAAGCCCGTCGTCAACGACGGCGCCTCGGAGGCGTCCATGGAGCTCTCCGAGGACGGCGAGGAGAGCGAAAAGCTCCAGGAGCAGAGGGAGAAGGCCGAGCTCGAGCGGCTGCACAAGATCGGCATCCCGGTCCCCGGCATCAGCATCAAGGTCGACAAGATGGTCGCCACCGTCTGGCTCGAGGACCTCGAGGTCGAGTGCGCCAACCGGATCCTGGCGGACCGGGTCCGCGCCGTGGTCGAGAGGGCCGCCGAGGTCACGGCGCCGCTCTGGGGGTAAGATAGAGAGCACCGCCTCGGGTGTCTCTTGGGGCTGGGCCGTGGATTCTCTTTTTTCTTTTTCGAGGGGGGCGTTTTAAGGAAGGGGATCGTTTTTTGTAACGTGCTCGCAATTACGACGGCCGAGACAGATGGAACTGCCGAACGTCGCATCGTCTCCCCAGATGAGTCAACTGATGTATACGGTGAAAAGCAAAAGATGAATATACTCTTGACTTGGCCAGGCCTTGTATAATTGTGCCGGTGAGATCAAGTCAAAATCTTTGCGAGTAGAGGAGGTGTACTGCTTGTTCGATCGTAGATAGCTCCAGTCATCACTTTTCAGTAATTCCGCATATATGAAGTTCACGAGCGCAAGGATATTCCACCGTCATGGGAACGTAATCGAGTCACAATGGATTCCTTGCCCTTTTGATCACCTTCTTGACCCCATGTCGCTCCATACAAATCTCATGCTCAAGCTGAAGGACGCAAGGTATATTTCTATTATGGACACCTACTTCTTGCCGAGAAAATGACCACCCTCCAGCTTCTTCATGTCGACCTTGCGACTGACACCGCCCAGCAGGACCTTGTACAGGCCGTCCTCGGTCATACGAGCCGTCTTGGGGTCGCGCGTCTGGGCGTAGCGCACGGTATCGAGTATATCGCGGTCGCCCAAGACGATATCGCTGTCGAGGTCGCGCAAGAGGCGCCCGCCCGCCTCGGAGTCGCCGACCTGGACGAACTGCAGGCCGACCTGGGCCGTGGGGGCGCCGCACTCGTTCAGGTCCGCCGCCACGGCCAGCGTCTCGGTCTGCACGTCGGCCCCGTCCAGCCCGTTGGTCACGACGATGATGTCCAGGTTCGCGATGTGCTTGAACTGCGCGTCGCCCGCCTGGCCCGCCGTGTACGCCTGCACGTACGGCCGGAGGATGTGGCCCAGGCGGCGGGCCATGCCCGTGGCGGGCGCCTCTGCTCCTCCCGCCGCGTCGTCGTCGTCGTCGTCGTCGTCGTCCACCGGGACCACGCCCTCAAAGACGAACTCGGCGCTGGTCTCGGGCGGGTCGCCCGCGGCCTCGGCGGCGGCCCTCGTGGCGTGGCGGACGCCGACGTGGCCCGAGGGGACGGGCCACTGGGGGCTCCAGCGGTCGCCGGCGTAGTCAAAGGCGCAGGGCTCGGCGGTCCAGCGGTTGGTAAAAAAGACCGAGACGTTGCTGTTGTCGTTGCCGTCACTGTCGACGCTGCCGGCCATGCGGCGCAGGCACTCCGGTAAAGCCTCGCCGAGGAAGGACAGCGCCTCGGCCCAGTCGCCGCGCATCGACGCCGCGTTGTCGACGAGGAAGACGAGGTGGAACTCCTGCAGCCTCTCCCAGCGGCTCTCGTGGGACGCCGAGGGGTTGCGCTTGTGCTGGGGGGCTGGAGTTTTTCGAAAAGAGTCCGAGTTTTAGCAAATGTCTGTAGTATGAAATGTCCCATGAGGTAGGAACGCTCGGCTTACCAGGCTTTTCTTCTAGATTACTGAAGGGATTCACGTAAACCTGTGGTTGTGAGGGGCCACTCGTGGCCTCCGCGGCACTCCCTTTCTCAGAGTGATCGACCGGAGAAGGTTCTACGGCATTGCTAGTGCCCTTCTCTGATCCATCGTCGGCGTGGCGCCTCAAGACCTCCGTCGAGAACCAGCGCCTCATTGTTCCTTTCGGTGGTCTTTTTGGTCTCTTGTGATCTGCTGGCTGAGAAGTCCAGAAAAGAATGAATTCCGACTTTCCCCTTCTCCTCTCCCTTTCACGGGCGGTCAGGGTTCGCTTAGATGGACGGGTGCCGAGTAACCGAAGAAGGTGGTCGTGTATCGTATAGTCAGGACTCAGGAGTCAGGAGCCCACGAAGTTCTCGCTGCTGGACAGGGCAAGAAATTGCTGCACTGCCAAAACCACAGAATTGGTTCGTCCAGTATATTGAGTGATTCAACAAGTAGAGACAGGCATAACAAGCTGAAATATCTCAGTTTCCAAAGTCGTGTGATAAGTCGTTTTGTGATGGTTATCCAGTATCAATGGGGCACGTGTCTTGGGCCTTCCCAGCGAGCGAAGCGGGTCAGTTCCAAAGGAGGTGAGGGCACGGCTATGATTGTGGAAACAATGGTCGGTCAGTCGTGGGATGGGACAAGTATATGGCTACCATGCATCATAGAAAGGGCAGACTTACTCATAATATATCTTTCAATGGGTGGGGGGAATCATCAACAGTACCAGCAATATAGTAGAGGGGAAACGGCTTCAAGGATACAGTCATGTAGTACGAACATGGAAAGTTGAGACAAGAAAGAAGGCGGATATGCGGCATCTGGGGTTAGCACGAGTCACCTACGCTAAAGTTGATGTCACCGAATGTTACGCTCAGATATGCTTTTAGATGTACGTATATACCTTAATTCTAATTGTGAAAACGGAACGAATGGCAAGGTTAATTGATCCGAAAGGGACCCTTTTGAGAAGCTTAATTCGACATGCAATGGATGAAGAGTCGGAGAGCAAAATAATCAATTCAGGGGTTCAAGAGCTCTCGCTTATGGACATCTACTTTAGCGAGATCTAATCTAATCTTATCTATATGATCTAATCGTAGCTCAACCTGCAACATTTTGAGAGACTCTTCCCGGCCAGTGATGTCGTCGAGCTCCCATCCAACACCAGTCCGGAGACTCCCAGCTCGAAATTCGAAGGACCTCTTTTGCCATTTGTGCGCCTCGACTATGCCCAGGTGACAATACTTCACATAGTATCGCACTCTGCACCCTCCATCTTGCGTCGCGCAAAGCAAACCCTCACCGCAAACACCGAAACGGACGAACAGCCGCCATGGGGAACGGCACGACCCCAGGCGCCAACCCGGCGCCGCAGTACAAGGAGAAGAGCAACGCGATCGCGGCGCTCATGTCGCGCCACACCTCGTCGTCCTCCCTATCCTTCCTCTCGTCGCTGCCGCGCCACTCTTCCTCGTCGTCGTCGTCGTCCGCGGCGCCCCTGAGAAAGACTCCCGCCCAGCTGGCCGCCGAGGCCGAGGACTACGAGCTCGACCGCATGGCGCAGCACGACGACAACATGGGCGTGGGCATGTTCGCGCCCGAGAACAGGACCAAGACGGACGAGGGCCGCCGGAGGGAGCAGGAGGACCGCAAGCTCAAGGCCCGGCTCGGGCTCGCGGGCAAGCGGAAGGGCAGCGAGTGGGAGGCCGTTAGCGGCGTCAGCCGGGCGCGCGAGGCCGCTGCCAGCGACGACGAGGACATGGGCCGGAGCGGCGTCGGGAGGGCCAAGAAGAGGAAGAGGATCGTGCCGGTAGTGGAGGGACCGGAGGCGGAGGAAGATTTTGAGACGGCTCAGTCGACCAAGCCAGAGTCCATCGAGGCAGCAGAGCCAGAGGCTGGCGATGATGTCGCTGATTCAAAAGAGCCCACGATTGATACCCCAACTATGCCGGAAGCAGGCCTCAAGACCGGGACGACTACAGATCAAGATTCGACGGCGGACGCAAACGCAAAGAATCGGCGCAAGAAGAAGAAAAGGAAGAACAAGTCGGCCGGGCAAGTCAAAGACATAACGAGCAGCTAGTACAATATATCTATAATAAGACATGGACGAATCTACGAGGATAACAGACTGCGCAATATTGCTTTTCAAATTTCATTAATTATCATTGTTGCGTTCAGGGTAGAGTGATGTTCGTCGGGCATTCTATCTGCTCGCATCATTCGCCACTGGTTCTTTAGTTCTTCAAAACTGTTGAGTATACAGAATTACCACTTTCACGAAACCATGCCATTTGCTCCTGCAATAGATGCGCAAAATCGATGCTTATTCGCTCCTGGTGAGGTCGCACCCGAAACACCCCCTCCAAAAAGACAAACGTGCCACTCCAAACCAGGCTCCTTGTTTATCCAACTCCGTTGTGCCTTGAAAATCAGAATTGAGCCACCCGAAATATAGTGCAAACAGACTATGCTGTTGCCAGTTGCGTTATGCTGCCAAAAAAAAAAAATCGTTTGGTCTCGTCATTCTACTATAGTTACAGATAAAGTGGGAATCAAAAATTGAGACTCATTCTGAAACAAGGAAATCAAAACTCCGGTGACCTTCGCACTTGTGTCGAAGAGAACGAAAATCCAGGATGGTGATCATGAGCATTTTTCAAGAAAATGTCGTCAATGGCGGCCGTGAAATTTGTTATGAAAACCTGGCGTTCCGTTGGTCCTGTCGTAACCCAATGATTCTATGTTGCGAATTAAGCAAACTACCTCCGTAATGGTATATGCACGACCGATAAAATCCAATATGAACAAACGTCGACTCCCGTAACCTAGATCGGGCTCTTCTCGGCAATTAGAGAAGTCTCTTCCTCTTCCTGTCCTCTTCTCTGGGATCATCTTCGTTCTCCTGCTCGGCAGTGTCGGTGGGGTTGAGTATATGGGCCATACTGCCTCGGCGCGTCGGTGGGAGAGAGCTGTCCTTGATGGCGAGGTTCTTGTTCTCTCTGTTTGCCGCACCCCATGTCCAGTTGTTGAAGTTGCTGTTAATGCTGTCCATGTTGCTGATACCATTAGAGAATGGCGGCGGGGGCGGAGGGGGTGTCGAAGGCCGGGAGTGAGAATGCGAGTGAGGAGGGAACGAGGACAAAGTATCCCGGGGTCCCCGATCGTCCGTCGGCAGCCGACTCGGAGAGGACGGCCACTGGGACGATGATGGCCCAGAAGCGAACGGGCTTGGCGTGGGTTGCCAGCCATGAGCTCTGATGTCAGCAGCAGTATGTCTTCTTGCAAGACTGCCAGGCCCTCCTTCGATGTGGGCCAGTGGATGCGCTGCAGGTACAGGTGGTGCTTGGGGACGTAGCGGAGAGGGGGACGGTTGGTTGACAGTAGGAAGAGAGGCGCCGCTGGTTGATCCGTAGCGACGCGATCCGATAGATAAGTTGGAGGGCACTGGCGGTCTGTAGAAATTCGAGCCCCTTGCTTGGGGGGCATTGAGCCTCCGCTGGTCATCCTGCGCAAGCGCTCTTGGGGACAAAGGTGGATTCTCGATATTCGAGAAATATTGCCGGCTACTGGACAACGGCGGCGGCTCATGCGGCTCGTCCACTGCACGGAAGATCTCGGACTGCCGTTGCAAGTCGGCTCGCAGTTTCAAAACTGTCGTCATGTTTAGCTGGCCATCAGTGTCCAGTGAAGCGAATGACCTACCATCTTGATGAACCGGTTCGTTGGGATTAGGAACGAGAGACAGGACCGTCCTCGCCAGGCTCTCGTTGAACTCTAGCAATCTGGTAATGGTGTCCGACATAGCTTGATGTTTTACATGCATATACTGAGAGGCCTCTTCACTCCGTGACAGCCTGTTGGTGAGATCGAAAAGGGTATGCTCAATGCCGACGACTCTTGGGTCCACTCCGTCTGGAATGGGCGGCATGGGCTCCGAAGGGGTGCCGGGCTGAGACGGCGTGGGCTTGGAGTTGTTATACTCCCTGTGGACCAAGGCATGACGGGAGGCTCTTCGCTTGATTTCGCGTAACCCGACCAGATCGCCCCGTTTAAAGTTTCCGTTGCCATGCTTGAATTCCCACAACACAGTCTCGGGATTTCCAGTGTGGAACACGTCGCTAACTACAACTGGTGTCAGAAAGTCACGTCAGGAGAGAACCACCACATCCCCAGGAGTTGCTTGGCTTACCTTTGTGAAAGCCATACATGTTCAGCTGTCGGACGAACGAGGATACGTTTGTATGTTTAAAATATTGACTAGATGATAATTTGTCAGAAAGATATGATACGCAGGTATACAGAGCGCTGGATCTTGTCTAGACTTACGCCAGGACTTTGGCAAAGTCCGCCGAAGGAGACATGACAAAACTCTCTTGCGATTGCGACCAGCTGATTAGGTGCTGTATGTTGGGGTCCTCCAGCATGCTGAATTTCCGTTAGCAGAAGTTACAGCGCGGGCGAAGCGCATCGAGATCGAGGCGAGAGACGCACTTGTAGAGCTTGTGTATGAAGGCCGTCTGGACGATCTTGGGCTGGTGGACGGCCGCGGCCGCGATTGCTGGGGCGGGCATGGCGTTGGAGGCTTGGTGTTGGTCGTTCGAGGAGCTGTTGTTCTGATCGTGCCCGTCGCCTTCGGGGCTCTTGCTGGAAGAGCCAGGGGCAGAGGAGCTGGTAGGCGTCGTGAGGTCCATGGGATCGCCCCGAGGAGACGGCGCCGACATCTTTATGGTAGGGGTAGGAGTGGTGGTGGTTATTATGGGAACTGTCCGAGCGCCCATTGTCTCTTGCGCAGTGCCGTTTCCTAAGATCGTTCTCGAAGCGCTCTCAGTAACAGTTGCCATCGGGTCTGGGAAAGAGATTAATCATATCAGCGACAGGGTCCCAAAGAAGACAAAGGGGAGCAGCTACGGAGCCTCTACATTGGGAGACCCAGTAGCATATCTAGGAGACGTGGGACACGGACCTCATCCTCTTGGTACGAGCGTGAATTGGCGATAGTAGCGACGAGAGTTCGCGGGATCTGGGCATGCGCCGTTGGATATTTTGGAAACCTTTTTCGCCTGCACTTGGGTTCGGGTTTTTCTCCCTCGAGACGACCTCTTGCTACTCCCCCGCTTTCTCTACACGGGTTCCACTACCTAGTCGTTGTTGTCAAGGTGCTCAGCGGCGCATGTGTGTGTATGTACGATGCGCAGAGGCCCCTTAGCTTCGAAATTGGAGCGCAACGGATAGAGGAGATAGCACAGTGTTCGGAGGGGCTTGCTTGCTTGGGATGAATGTGGGCTTTCAGGACCGAGACAGACAGACAGGTGAGAGAGTATACCAAGCCGATGGATGGGGGGGAGCAAAGGGTAAGGTTCTTCCAGAATGCTCGAGAGCTTCAGAACAATTGACACAAGCGTGTCGATATGCAGGTCAGGTAAGCATATATGAAGACAGGTTTGGTGGAATGCAAATTGTAAGTGTACAAGTTCAGGATGTCCAATTGTGTAGGCAGGTTGGCAGCAGTCTGGGGGTGGGCTCTGTCTTTTTTTCTCTCTTTCCTTGAATTGCAAATGGGCAGGTCACAACCGGCTTGGCCTGGGAACCTCGGGAATAGCTATCACCTACGTACCTAGCAGCTGATGTACTAGGTGCTACCAGTTCAAGCAAGCAGCACAAGCCTAGAACGTGGCCCCCGTGGCGTCTGGAGAGAGAGAGGATAGAGAGAGGTTCGTCGAGAGGCAGGCGATTCAAGAAGAGGGCCGCGCTGGTGGTGCTTGGGTTGACGGCATGGACGGGCAGCGGGAGAGACATGCCAGAAGCGCGCGACGGCGACAGCGACACACCCTGATTTGGAACTGACTGACACCTCTTTCTGGCCCTACGCGGAGAGCAGAGCAAGGAGCAAGCAGACAGACTGGACTTCCTTGGGAGGACGGGGTGGGCCAAGACTCCCGAGCTCACAGACTGTTGCTGATTGGGTTGGATCCCCTTAGTAGGGGGGCGCGCTCCGATGGGGGCAGATCAATTTTCTAAAATGTAGGGGAGGGGGGATGCCGCCAAGGGGGGGTGGGTAGGGGTGAGGGGAGGGGCATGAATTCGATGGCAGACGTCGCCTTGTACCTGAGGTACTCTTGGGTCTATGGATCTTGGGGGACCATCGCAGTCTCCTGCTAACGAGACGGAGCTGCCAACTGTGGGAAAGACGCCTGCCGCTGTTTTTAGGGCATTACGGAGCACCTATACAGTACATGTGCACATTAAATCAATGCTGGAGCTTCGGATGGATCATGAATGATGAATGATTGGCATCCGATGCAATGAGCTCTGTATGCCAGCCGCCGAATCGGGGAATTGCTGATCCGTGGTCTTTCACAATATGACCTGGTAGATGATAAAATGAGGCAAGCAACTACTCCTGAGAACATGCAGACTTTGGTCAGGGACCAATGCACTTTCGTCGGGGATCTCTGAGCTTGCTTTCCATCATCTTGGCGCCATATTCAGCAAGCTCAATGCAGTCCCCAAATGTAATTTGATGTACTGCACATGCATCAATGCTCTGTACCCAGGTAGGTAGGTAGGTAGGTAGGTAGGTAGGTACCAAGCTAAAAAGCTAGGTAGTATATAGAATTCACTCTCTCTCCAAACCTCGGATCCCCTTAAGTAAGGGCAAGCATCTAATGATCATCCGGAACACTACGCCCGGTCCGGGTCAACTTGGATTGGCAATAGGAATGTGCAGACAGTATATTTCGGTTGGCACAAGGCACTTTTCGGCTTTGCTGGATATACTACATTGTCCGCTTCGAGCTCTGGCGTATACTTGGTATACGTACAGTGTTTCTCTCGCGAGAAAAAGACCTTAGCAGGGCCGAAAGAGACCGCCTGGGGCAATCAGGTTGGATAGGTGCGGCCCGCATGAACCCTGGAAATCTAAAAGTCACGTCGGCGGGACTAGAACGCTCAACTAACACGGATTCGGCAGTGCTCATCAAAACTTATTCTGGGGTCCGCACGAACGACAGGACAGTGGTAAGTAATAATTATTACTGCTTCCCACCTTTCGAAGAGCTGACGCGCAATCTGAATATGCAGTAGGTTGGGTAGACAGGAACTCGGTTCGTGGCTATTACGGCACTACGGATACGGATGGGATTTTATGTACACAGGCCACCGGGTTCAGCATCCGAATCATTACTCGTCCGGGTTCGAGCAGGACATCAGCGGCCAGCTCCTCCCTAGCTCCTAGCTCCTAGCTCCTCCGCTCTCCACCCAGCCTAACGACGGAGCACTATCGTAGAGCAATGTGCAACTATTGGATCCTGCAGTCTGAATATATTTGTACGCACAGTTTAGCTCCGGCAACCATGGGCCAAGCGTGCGGTTTTCAGGCCAAATACCCTCCATCACGACGAGCTGGACGTTGGAGGCTGGCAACTGGCGAGACTGGAGCTTCGGTGACTGGGCATTGCAAGTACGAGGTAGGTACGAAGTAGGCATGTCCGCGCATCCGGCCCCCCCTCCGCGGTGCTGTGATGCGCTGTGCTGTGCTACAACATGGAAACACGCTGTCAGATGGATCTGCTTCGTGGACGCGTCTCTGGCTCCTTCTCTGGGCCTTCCAGATGTTCTAGACGAAAAAAACAGCCTTGTTCCTTTGCATACACCGTTTCTTGTTTCTGCGACGCCCAATGCAAAATCACGACGTCGAAAACTTCGTTGTTACTATACCTGGTCGCGGCGTTCCCCGCCATCGTACATAGCTCTAGCAAGTATAGCAGACTTAGCAGTGCAGTAGTACCGTAGGTACCAGCTACCGACCTCGAAAACGTGCAGTTCTTTTACCTTACCTAGCAAGCTTCAACGCCTACCTTACCACCGACCTTGGTACGTACCCATCCACCAGGTTTTGCTATAGGGCCCTGCGAGAAACGACAAGTCCAATCGCACCTAATTATGCGCACTTGGGCTGCACATCATCCGTCCGCTCAATTCCAATCTGACCCGCTGGAATCGTCCATGAACACGCAACAAATCAAGTCCAAAAGCCACCCGACTCAACCATATGGCATAGACACGTTCCTGTTTGGCAAGCAGAAGATCCCCCCACTCGGCCGGGAACTGGGAACGACACCGTCCTTGACGGACCCCGTGGCGCCTCATAGGGCTTTCCGAGAAAGTCAGCTGGCTTGGGCCGCTATCCAGGCTTTGGTGAACTATCCGGTCTAGAATCCAACCCAGGGAAGCAAGCTTCAAAGTTTGATTTGAGGTTCCCTACCTCGTCTGATTCGCTGCGCAACACAAACGGACATGACGACACTCTTCTTGACCCCCCAGAAGGTTCAGCCATGAGCGCCATGGACGCCCCCAGCGCATCTGACAGGCTGCTCATGAGGTAATGAGTATAGATATGCATTCAGGTTGCTCTGCGGTTCGACATGAACGGCAGCCACTTCAGAACAAGCAAGCTGCAACCTCCCGGTAGTCGTCGCCGGCGACTCTACATACATAAATTCCTGACAGTGCAGCACCCTCTTCTCAGGATGGCGCCCGTGTCTGTTACTGACCGTCCGAGGCTGTTTGCTCAGCTTCAGGGCAGCGTGGAGGGTCAAGATCAGCCCTCGAGATGGACGACAGGAAGCGTAGTGCGCCAATCGACGTCGGCGTGGCCGCATGGTATCGATCATTGCCTCCTCCGCATGTGCCTTGGCACTGATATCCAACCTGCCTGACTCAGGCAATCGACAAAGCTCACCATGGCCAGATGGCTATTGACTCTACCACGCTCCAAAGGTCCCAAGCATATGGGGCCAGGGGAAGTATATTTACTGGGGCCGAGACATGAGTGGCACTTGGCAGCGCCCCGACCGGCAGCCAGATGCACTGTCCCTCACGTTGATGGTCTCGTCGGTTGCAGCTATCGTCTCGCTCGAGATGGCCCATCAATCTGCCGAGTGTCGCCCCCTGAGCTCGCTAAACATCGGATTTTGCATCCGACGTGCATCTGTAATTGTTACGAAAGAGAGCGTCCTGTTACATAATGGGTCTACGACTGCTTTGTCGGCCACATGTGAAGTCAATGCCTCCACCATACTAGGAACAAGGCATATCTACGGAGCAGCTCCAATCAGCTCCAATTATTATACCCTCCTCAGCAGGTCGTCCCAGCTTTCAGGGTAAACACGATACTCTTGTTATTGGCGATTGTCTCTGGCCTGTCGTCGGCTACTGGATCGCCCGGAGTCGCTTTCCTGGCTGGACCAATATCGATCAAGCCTGGACGAGGCAAACAAGGGTCCCTCCCCTCCCCCAGCTCCCAGCTCCCGCTCCTGCATACGCACCCCCTATAACATAGTTGCATACATACATTACATCCATACCTTCATCCCACCACCATGATAAAATCTACAGACCTAGCCCCCACACCACACCCGACCTGCTTACTACTGCTAATGATACACCTAGCCGATCCCCCAAATCCTGGTCAGGCCAGAGGCGAAAAAAGGGGTTCGAATCCTCGAGAGCGGCGAGCTTCACGAACGGCTGGCTGGCTATACTGCTATAGCCCAGTATCCGAGTGTATCCCATACAGTTTGCAAGTCCTTGGGAGTTTGCTCATGTGCAATAGGGAAACATGACACTCTCAGAGATGACGAGGGGACTTGAATGTTTCGCGGCCGATTTCGCCGCTGTCTGATCATCGTGCCGACCCTGGATGGCTTCCCGGTATGAGGCAGATTCCCGAACTTTACAAACCGCCCGCCTGTAATGCCCGTGTAAGAGCAATGCAGAAATTCTGAAACTTCTAGATTGCAACGACGGTGACCTCGGCCGACTTTTGGATCACTAGAACAACTCTATCCTGAGTGCTTTGTCTCTGAACATTCCGGCTATACTTCAAGTCCCATAATTTGTTCTTTTTAGAGTTCCTACCGGTCAGCCATGCAGTTTGGCAGCAGAAATTCCACAAGCATCCCTTAAGCACATGGGAAAAAAAAACACGGGGACCTGAAACTTCCCTTCTCTTAATGGACGAATCAAATTCTCGAACCGCCAAGGAAAGCAACCATACTCTTCAATTAAACGAAAGCTTGACACGGACACGCCTCCGATGTCTATTCGTCGGCCCTGTCCCTGATAGAGGGATTCTCGGCACGCAAAAGTAAATAAAAAAGGCAAGCACAGTATCGATAGACTATGGCAATCAAGGCGGGGACGGGGTTGGCGCTGCAGGATGGGATTCCGTGCTGCGATGCGCGACGCACCAAGGAACAAACTCCCTACTGCCAACATTCTTCTAGATTGGCAACATACGAGCGCCGATCGTGTCCATTCGCCATCTCCTATTAATAGGCCAACAAAATGGAAGCATGATCAGGGGTTCCAGCTTTTCCGTTTTGTTGTTGATTATCGTCAGAACGAACCCCCAATCTGACGAAGGTATACATATGCGGGATTCCTCATAAGCCTCACCATGCAGGCACATACATATGGATCGTAAATCCGGAATCCTTTATACATGGCCGCAAATAGGGTGGCGGCCACATATCATGTATGTTCGCCGCAGGGTCGCATTGGTTTGTCATGACACCGCGTCCAACGGAAACCGAGAGGGAAAAAAAAAACCTCACACAATAATTTCGCAGCGCGAGAACCAAACACGTTATCATTAGAGACGCGACGCGATGCTGTGCAGAAAGCAACGCCTGGCTGCTGCTCAGACAAGAGACGTCCTTCTCACGGGGTCCGGATTCCTGATGCACGCCCGCCCCCTCGGTAGAGAGTAGAGTAGTATTCTGGAAAGACGCAAAGTATGATCGATGCCCCCGTGAAATCCAAACAAGACAACCAGAGACGTGTGATCTACACGTCGTTTCCACGACTGCTTGTTGGTTGGGAACGTGGGAAATCCGCGGAAACTCCGAACTCGTTGCCTTCGTCAAGGTGCCAAGATGTAGGAGCCATCAGCAAAGTCGGTACCAGGTGCGAAGGTCAATATTGTGAGGCTGTAAATATCGTGATGAGTAGTATCACGTGAGCAAATATGCAAGAGAACATCACTGCCAATGGTCAGAGTGCTCCAACGCCTATCCGACCGAGTTGTGTAGGTATGCTCTTTAAGCCAATCGATTGACTCGCACCTTACAATGTAGATATGATGAAACGCAAATCATATTGTAAAAAGGTTATCCATCGCATGATTATGGCATCTATATGCAGGTAATGACAGTGGACTTATTCTCGTCCAATATACTCGAGGGAAGAGCCTACGGAAAGTCCTCGTCCATATCATCGCCACCCAGCCTCTTCTCGGCCACCTCCCTAATCTTCTCGCCGAGAATGCTTCGCCCGTATCGCTCGGCGACCTTGCCCGCAGCGTCGAGCATCCGGCCTGTGCGATCCCTCATGAGCTGCACGAGCTCCAGAGCCCGCATGCCCCGATCCTCACCCTCGCGACACTCGATCGCCAGGTACTGCAGTAGCGTCTTGTCAATGTCAAGCTCCAGCCTCGCAAGCGTGGAGCGCTGGGCGTGCGACCCGGACCCTTGTGTCGCGTCCACCGAGTCTTGCAGCTGCGCGGCGAAGATGCCCTTGAGCAGATAGGTTTGTTCAAGCTTGCGGGTTTCAGACTCGCCTTCTTCTGGCTCGGGAGTGGCGTCGGGGTCTTCGGCGTTGGTGGGCTTGGCCTTGGACGGTTCCGATGACAGTGGCACAGAGAAGTCAAACTCGGACAGAAGTGGCCGCGGGAAGTACGGATACTGGTCGCCTCCCTTGAGAATGATGCAGTGGAACTTGTTGTCAGCCACTGCGATGGGAAAGTAGGTCTCGTGTTTGCGTCCCGACGCTAATCGAGACAACAGTTTTGTGTCCAGCAAGGGAACCCAAGAAGCCTTGGACGGTTGACGCCAGTGCAGCAATGTGAGCAGAGTGCCGGTAGAGTCGTAGATACAAGGATCCTAGAGTATACTGTTAGAAACAAATACGATGAGACTCGAACATGGCTTGACATGTACATACACCACCATCCGAAAAGAAGACACTTTTTACAGTGGCACCTTCGGGCAGAGCAACGGTGTCTTCGTTTTGACAGATTTCGTCCCTCTTGACATTCTCGATTGTGTAGAGAAGGCGCGCATTGCCATCGACACCAACTGGGCCGTTACCCATGGTGAGCACATAGTCCCGCCAGCTGGCGCAGGTGACCATGGGCGTGCTCTTCGGCCTGTAGACTCGGTAGGGAATACCGAACAAGGTGTAAACGCGAACATAGTTGGCCGTTGTGGTCACAGTGATGAACGACTCGCTCAATGACATGGCAAGAACAGCCTCGCCCTTGGGCAATTCAGTTCGCCAGTCAGACCGGTTCGTCCATGTTTCGTGTGGCCGATAGAAAATTGTGGCGGGAGTATCGTCCTTTGGCGGACTTGCAAAGAGCGTGCCGTTCTCGGTCAAGCAAGCCTTGTCATACAGGAAGGTATCTGTAAAGTGGAAATCCCTGTGAAAGTCATGATCGTAGAACTCGACAGTGACTGTGTGATGGCCATCCTGGTCTATGGTCCAAATGAAACCGATAAGATTCAGGCAGAGATACTTTCGATTGCCGCGCCAAGGGGTGGAGCCTGGTTGGAAGGCTTCATGGTATTGGGCTTCGACCCGGTGCCTTTTGTTTGAACCATCGCCAAAGAGGTCATCCTCTTCAAGAGCACGTTTGCCATTCCCATTCAAGGCATAGCCAGCGCCATCATCGTCGACCACAAAATCGTCGCCCTCGACGCCATCCATAAGCGAGTCGAAACTGTCCAGTGAGTCGCGACGAGGCCGGCCAGCAGGGGGCTTCGCAAGCGGATCGCCTCTCTCGTTTGCAGGTTTCCTGATATTCAGGGATACCTCTTGCAACGGATCATGGATAAAGGGAGCTGGCTGCTTTGGTAGCTTCAAGAGCTGGGAGAATTGCTCTGGCACAAAGTCAGGGTGGATGTAAACCTCGCCATCGGAATTTGTAAAGGACGCCAGGTTCTCCCTGGGGTGCCACGAAATGTTCAAAACGTTTGTGTAGTCAAGCCGAGCAATGACTGATTGAGTCTTGGTTTCCCACAGGATAATCTTCTTGTCCTTTCCAGCCGAAGCCAAGATGGCACCGTTGGGCGACCACGCAAGTGCCGTGATATCACCATTGTGGCCCTTGGAGAAGACACGCTGCTTCTCCCAGTCATTCTTTGATACAACTTGAATGTCTCGTGTTGGTGTTGGCACAGCAAACGCTCTGCCGTCGGGATGCCATGCGACCATGGAAGTGATTTCTGATTCGGCATCCAGAGCACCGATGACCCCATCCACCTTGCGAATGAGCTCGGGCTCCTCCGACGTTAGGGAGTATATATATACAGTGCCATCAGTACAGGATAGCGCCACGGTGTTGCCCTTTGTATCGAAGACAAGATGTTTCGTAGGTTTTCCGTGTTCTTTCAAAGTTCTGACTTGGCTGTTGTCGGCAGTGTTGACCACCTTGACCGTGAGCTCGTCGCTGGCTACGGCGCACCATTTCCCGTCTGGGGACAGTGCCACATCGCGAACAGGCAACGAGCAGCGAAGGAGGAACCTGTCAAATTCGGCATTGGGGATCGAGTAGTAGCTGACGGTGCCGTCTTCGGAACCGGCGATAAAGAAGTCGTTGGCAGCATCCACAGCAGTATGTTGCTCTGGGCAGTCGTCGATATTCCGGGGTTCGCCGTCGAAGCCTGTCTTGTAAAGACGAATCGTGTTGTTCGATCCGACCGTCACCAACTGTGTTCCATCTGGGGTGTATGCGCAGAGCGTGGCGCCCTGAGTGTGCGCGGGTCTCGGCCGGGGACGAGGCGGTGCCGTAGACGCCATTGCAGCAGATTGTTATCAATGAAGGCGTCTAGTGACTGTCGTGATGTATGAGCGACGGGCAAAGCACTACAACTCGTCAGTATTGTCGTCGTTGTCGCAAGTGGGCCGGTTCTGTTTTTGTAGAGATCCCACGAGTCCATGTATAATAAAGTTCCGATGACGAGAGACGCGTCTGGACCGTGTCGAATCAATTTAGCGACGCGTTTGGCAGGGCAGGGGGGACACCTGTAAGCATGGATAAATACTTTGGCACCCCACCATAGCGGGCGGAAACCCCCCCCCCCACTCACTGGTTACTGGCTTGCTCCTGCTTCGGATACCTAATAAGCCAGTGGGGAAAATGTCTACCTAATGAGAGACAGGCAGATTTCAAAGCAGCTTCAAATGCCTACAGGCACCAATATACAAGCAGCTTGAGTATTTATATCTCAAGGATCGATCAGAGAAGATTTTTTTGCATAATTGAGAGCCACAGCAAGCCAATCACCAGGCTTTCATCTCAGCCTACGGATACGGCGTTTCTCCTTTGACGCCCAATTTTCCACCTGCTGTATAAAAGTTGCACAGCTGCGCTTTCAAAAAGTCCTCAAGATGCAAAAAGGGTCTTCGGCAGACCACTTTTTCGAGACCGAGTAAGACCACACAAACATTCCTACAAATTCTCACGCTTCACACTAACGTCATGATAGTGCGTCTGCCCAGAGACGAGAGAGGCAAGCAGCCAAGTCTGCCAATAAGAACGGAAACCCGGTGACTTTGAAATCCAAACCACTGGGAGCTATCCTCGATGTCACCTCGCCATCTTCGCTGCTCGTCGCAGAGTCATCTGGCACTGTCAGGAGAGTGAACACCGAGGTACGTGTGATCAAGAAAATAAGCATCTAAGAAATCAAAAGTGGCCTCACCGGGCGGTCCAAATCTTATACATGGCTGACCTTTGATTAGACCAAAGATACAAAACAAGTGTATCGTGGCCCAACAGCACCCGTCACATGCGTGGCAGTCGGAGGGCCTGGAAACCAGACGTTGTTCGCCGGGTCTTGGGATAAAGACATCTGGAGCTGGGATGTCACCTCAAGAGCACCAGGCCGCAAGTTCAGCGGTCACTCGGATTTCGTCAAGGCGGTTGTTTGCACCAAGCTGAGCGACAAGCACATCCTCATCAGCGGTGGTGCGGACAAGAAGATCATCGTCTGGGATATAGCTACTGGTTCTCGGCTCCATGTGCTCCAGGATCAGACAGTCTCAATGATGGCAGTCCAGCACCTGGTGCTGGACCCCGTCTCATCCGGGCCTGACGAGGTCATTCTCATCAGTGCAGGCAGCGACCCGCATATTCGGCGCTGGCGTATTCGTCTCGATTCCGCAGAGCAGATTATCGAAACTTTGCCCAACGAAAGCGAGGCCAGGCACACGATTCTCGAGCACGAGACCACAATATACAGGCTCTTCTTCGATCAGCAGGGCGACGAGGTTGATCTCTGGACCGCAAGCGGCGATGGCACCGCAAAGTGTCTGTCGCGGGCCAATAATTACGCAGTCGAGGACACGATCGAGCATGGCGATCACGTTCGAGCAATTGTAACCACTGAGCATTGGGTCGTTACTGGTGCTCGAGATGAGGACATCAAGGTGTGGGACCGCGCGTCGGGCAAGCTGTACTGCACACTCGAGGGACACTACGACGAGGTGACCGACTTGATTGTCCTCGGCAATCCAGCCACGCCGACTGCGCAAATCGCCTCCGTCTCGCTCGATGGAACGATTCGAACATGGTCGCTTGACAAGAAGGAGCTCGACAAATTAAACCAGGAAAAGAAGGACCAAGCCAATGGCGTCGAGAAAGAGGCACAGGTTGAGGAAAAGGAAGGGCTAATGACCGCTGAAGAGGAGGCTGAGCTTGCTGCTCTGCTGGAAGACGACGATGAATAGATTTCGCGATCACCCACCGAAGAGGAACTCGAGCTCACTGCTTCACTGAAAATCGACGGTGATTAGATATCGCGGTCGAGCACTGAAGAAGAGGCTGATCTTGCTGCTCTCCTGGACGGAGTCGACATACACGAAGACAAAACGATGCAATACGAATCCGCATTTCACCGGTCTTGACGGGTTCGGAGTTGCTGGTTCATTGGCTGCTGCGCGACTGGAAGGTCATGGAAGCGAAGCCCAAGTAGACTTTGCGACGGACCTTTCAGAGAAGATCGAAGACTCGTTGGGAAAACGCGATTTGACGGCAGTAGTCTTGGCCACTTTTCTCCAGTCAAAGCACTTGATCAATCGACATTGTTACAAATCGGCAAGTTACTATTAGTTCACAGTCTATACTGGCTGTCGTCCGGAAAGTTCTGTGCAGAATGTTACGTCGGATACGACTGCTGTATTCGTCTAATCCTGCTTGAACACCTGTCTGGATCTTATTCGCCTTGCTTACGTTCCGTGCTCTCACTTGTCCATTTTATGTAATGATCGTCAGTCAGATGCTGTCAAGGACCCTTATGAGAGCTGTGCAGAGCATTGACAAAATGGTTCACCGGCCACAGCGCCGACGCTCTGCCGCTCCCCTGAGTAGGCCTAGCACAACCTGAAAACCAGGAGTTGGGCGAAAAAGAGGCATCAGTGTTAATAAGGTGCATAGTCTATGGCGATCCTTCTCTTGTGGGGGGATTCCACGATGCCGGCGGCACCTGTCTTATTTCTATAAATGTCACACCATCAAAGAGTCCGGCCTTTTTTTTTTGTTCGTTTGCGCAGGCCGGCGCGACTCGGTGCTATTACTCTTCCCCCGTAATCCCGCTCCGCGCTGAAACCGGGCTAAGTGCCGAGTCCTGTCGGGACATGCCGCCCGCCACTGTTTTTCTTGTTCCATTCAACAGATGTTGTCCGCGGGACGTATCTAGTCTGTTGGTTGGCATATCTGATCATCAGATGAACAGTGCCATAGGTGATTATGTAGGTTGCATTTATGGTCAATTTCCGGGATGTGACTCTCTATATTGGCGGGTAGGCTATACATATCTTTTGTCCGGGGCGATCGCAGTGTTACTCGATACAAGTCCGAGGAGATGGCACGCCAGACTTCATGGCCAGTCGTTCAAATATGAATTCAGCAATGTCAAAGTTATATCCGATGACCAGAAGAAACTAGCAAGCATTTCAGCCGAAGATTTCTGGCATATCCGACTGAAATAATATAGGTACGGTATTACTCTCTGGCAAGACATCCAAGGCATTATATTACATAAAACTTGGTTGATTTACTGTTACTACTTACAATAGTGGGACGTTGTTCTCAATAATATCCTCTGGCATGTCTACTTATTTTTCTTGCTCTGTAAATTAGCAGCCGCAGTGTTCGTGGGCGTACCGCCATAATCCAAGGGCGAAAAGCATCTGTCGGAACACTGGCAGTCTCGTTTGAGGAACGCAGGAGGTAGTTCGGGTTTGGTGGATATGGGCCTCTCAGGCTTGATAGTATTTGCGGCCATGCTGACTTCTAGTGACATTGCCTGTCTGTCTATCTATCTATCTTTTTGGTACTCACCCATCTACTGGGCGGAAGGAAAAGATATCAAAAGGGGCTCAAAACTTTTGTCGATCTATCTCTCCTGTCAAAAAACAAATCATCTGACAAACCCAACAGACAGTAAACTTTTGAACTGGAAAATAGAAACGCGATTTCCCATACATAGGAACATTACAGCACCCCGTAGTTTCATGTCAATGGTCTCTTTCGCTATCCTCTCTATCTTGGAATCATGTGGAACACAGTGGTCAGGTGCCTGCTATCGTCACGGGTTACTGATGGTTCACGATTCGTCCGAGCGGACAAGCCTAGATGATTACTGTGGTAGTAAGAATTACCTTGTAGCTTGCAAGATCGAGTAACGAGTAGGATGCGGAATAAACGGGAGCATTCCGTTCCCGGGGGACCTTTTCTCCATCGCCAGGTGCCACTGCCCAAGAATCATGAAGTCATGCCGCCGCCATTATTCAGCAAGCTCTGTCTGGCCCAGGGAGCGGCCAACGGGAGAGACCGCGGATCTCGTAGGGGACTCGCCGGCATCGACCTCGCATCTTGGCAGTTCCAAGAGAGACCTGAGATCACTAATTCATGTATACATCGTCCTCTGTAAGGTTTGAATAGTGCGATTTCTTGTTTATACGGCTATAATATCTTGCGAATATACCTGATCAGTAGACTTATTCGTCTGATCTACGTGCGGAAAATACAAAATGCTTTCGGCAGAGAAGATTAATGTCCACATAACAGTCAACAAGATATACCATATATTTTGTAAGAAAGGCCAATAAGCGTGATGTATCACGATATCCGCGAATACCTCTAATCTCGACAGACTCTGTATCTATTGGACATGACGAGTAGTAGCTGCCTCTTATAATGTCTCCCGGCTATGCCAATGGCCATTGCCCCTGCGCCACGTATGGTAGCACTGCTTGGCCACAAAGATCAGATGAAGGATATACAGAGCAACTCGGACCCCCCCGCGGTCTCGAGTCACGCATCTTGTGTGTCAGACTGGGATGCCACCTGGAACCCTTTTCGTGCGGCGGACTTA
Organism: Pestalotiopsis sp. DP-2020a; assembly: GCA_018115615.1. Lineage (NCBI taxonomy): Eukaryota > Fungi > Ascomycota > Sordariomycetes > Amphisphaeriales > Sporocadaceae > Pestalotiopsis > Pestalotiopsis sp. DP-2020a. The sequence goes on along the minus strand of JACVEI010000055.1, from coordinate 442,543 downwards.
TCCGCACAATTTTCCTTTTCTCGAACATCTTCTCGAGTGTAAGATTTGATCATGGGCGAGATCTAAAGCTACCTAGCACTAGATCTGAAGAAGGAGAAAAGCATAGAGGCTCGTGTTGGACGGCTAGGAACACAATAATACCTGCTCCATAATTTCCACCAGCGTTCCAGGGGGAGAAAAAAAAACAAGCACTCTGTCTCGACTTGCAAGGAATCTGGCCGATACAGCTTTACAAGTTGCGACGACACGAAACGCTGACACCCGTGTCCTGACGCGCTACGTGCAAGTCAGCCCCGAGCTGGGCGGCGGCTGAAATGCAAGGCAATAGGGGCATACAGACACCACTCGCACTGCGGACCCGGGCGACCGCATCTGGGGGCGCACAGGCTCGCTCGGGGAGATCCAAGGATTGCAAGAGTGTCAGGAAGAACCAGCTCTGGCAGAAACTACTGGACGGCCAGCTCCATAGAGTGCCGATGAGAGGTGTCGGACAGGGTAGGCTGGGCTGGTAGTGGCCTGCAGCGAAGAAGGCATGGCACGGAACGATGCATGAAGAGATCACCACCAGGAGGCACACCTGCATGTCCCGCCACGTGGGCTAGAGAAACGGCGGCGATGAGGGTTGCATGGGAGCGTGCCACTCTGGACACGATCGTCTCGGCGGTACCTCTACCTGCACATGCGCACGAATATATCTATCAGCCAACCTCCCCGCGCGGAGTACTTCGTCTGAATTACTGGGCCACACGTCCACAGTCCACAAGCTCGTCTATATCAGCGCCAGTCCCGACCCCTTGGTACCGAGAATCGTCGAGGTTTCGAAGGAAGGGGAGGGGGGCTCCTCCTCGTTGGACGAGCGGCTAACACGACTGGCCAGGACCTGGTGTTGTCTTGCCATCTCGTGGTAGTGAGACAACAATAAGAAAGATCTGTAGCAGGGAAACTAAGATCAGGGGCGCTGTCTTATTGGGTCGAGGCAAGTTCTCTACATGCATGGAAGGAAGGACACGGTGCTGGTGCACATGAGTACTATGATTCCATCTCATTTTGGTAATCCGCAATATCCCTATTCCTTATGCTTACCGCGCAGGTGTCTCGGGAAAGCTTAATCATCAAGCGATATGAATCGGCAACCTGATTGGTGATGTGTCATTCGAATCTGTCAAGCCGTGGCCCCGTACACTCATCATTGGGCAGTCCCAAGGTTAAGATAGATTCCGAGATGCATAAGCTGGCTGTTTGCGAGAGCCTCAATGTCATAGAACATGCCAATAAGCAACCTGTGTTCTTGTTGGATGATGTAGTTGTTTCGTAAGATTGTAGCCCCGTGAGCCATAGGATATCATATATCCATTCAAACGCTCAACAGCAGTCATCTGAAAAAGACAGAGGGGCAAAACAAAAAGGCGACAAGAGCTGAAACAGTTGAAAATATTGTCCGTGCTTCCCAGAAACGTAGTCTACTGATACCTTTCATGTTTTACCCGCTCCTGGCCTGCGGAAGCTAGAGAAAGACTTGATGTGGCCTCCCGCGAGAAACGGCATGTTTGATGTTGGCTTCCTTCCGCCCCCTCTACGTGAGAAACTCGTGAACGAACCAGGCAAACCAGGCCTTTTCTCTGCTATAGCTGCACAGGATCTTGGCAGACCACAGAAGATTAGGCGGGGCCGATCATCTTCATGTCATAGGAAGGAGAAGAAAGCAAGACGGAAACCGTGCGCATGCGGAATTACTTTCCCCCCCCCCCCGTTCTGGACCTCTGCAGAGAGTTAGAAAAGGAAAAGCAACACCGAATGCCGATATTGGAGTCGGTAAGCCAGAGGCAGTGATCAATGCAATGCGAGGTGAAATTCGACAATTTTACGTATCAATTTGTCAAGAGAACAAGAAGTTTGGCTTTTGTTTGTCTGAGAGAACAGACAGTCGAGCAAGGGCCTTGGTTGATGACGTGCCTTTGCCGGCTCATCTTCCACATCCCGTCGAGAGGCCCCAATTTTGCTCAGTTGGGTCTGTTTGATGGGCAAGGATGAGTGTGATAGAGAAGCAAGATCCTGCGGTATATACCTGGTGCTGATCACTTGTCGGTACCCATGTGTCCAGGATTGCATGGCCGGCATTGCAGCCCGTTTGGAAGGAATGCTAGCGTACCTGGTTCAATGGTGGTGATGGATCTCCATATAATGTCATTGGGTAGCTTTGTTATGGGGCACAAGCTGTTTACTCGCTGTCTGACCGCATCGAGTCCGACATCAGACGGGAGCAATAAACTGTCGGGCAGATTCAATCTCAGTTGAACCTCACAAACATGATAGACTGAAATATCCGTCATAGTGCCGTGACCGCCACGGGCGTAAGCCTTGGGACCCCCGGAGAAAATGCGGTGCGTATCGCTCTCATTTTTTTCTGCCCAAGACGGGAGAGAGAAAGATCGACTCTTCTGGAGCAGAATTTGGAAGAGTTAAAAAAGCCGCGAACGGAAGTCCACTTGCCGGGCCGACGCACGTGGCTTCACTGATCCCAAGATCCATCCATCCATCCTATCCCTCGAAGACGGGACTACCACGTAAGGCGAATCCGGCTTATGAGGTGCCAGCGTGGCTTGAGCACTGACCGGGCCCGTCTCGCACACAGACAGTAGACAGGTGGCACAGACTTGAGTCGGAGATGCAGACGTCGATACAAGAAGCAGGTTGTGCACGGGAGCAGCAGTCAACATGGGGAGTCCAAAGAGCGAGCGCAATCTGTTAGAGAAGCAGCATGCATGATGCCTGCACAAGTCCAGTCAGGGTGCTGTGTCGCAAGGACTACCTACATGTAGAGACTCGCAAGGTGGGAAAAAAAAAAAATGTATGATATATGGACGGATTGCTTAGCAGGTAATATCTCAAGTAGGTAACCTAGTTAGGTGCAGTAGTAGCCTGCAGTAGTCCGAAGCAAATCATATTACATCCATTGCTAAAGAAGTAGTTGCTAATAATAAGTGGTGATAAGAGGCAGCCAGGTCTGCGTTTGTAAGTCGTGACCAAGACGAGAGAGAAAAAAACCTTGTTTGTGCCTGCCTGTCTTCTTTCTTTCCCGTCTGACCATGCTATTAGTCCAGACTCCAGATTCAACTTGGGACAGGTGCAGCCTTCCCAACAGACAGAAACGGGCTCGGCGTTTGATCCGCGCGGAAAAGGATCGGGCACATGGCGGACTAGACTACAAGGAGTCCCAAGTGAGGTTCCTAACAAGACGGGTGACGACTTGTTGCTGGCGGGCAATACTGATGAGTGTAGGTAGGTAAGGTTAGTTACGTTTGCAGTGTAGCTACGTAGTTCTAGTGGACATTCGGGGGAAAGTGGATTGGCTAATCCTTCGGGTTAGGCCAGATCCAAATTAGCGGGGCCGCTCTGCCTTCTTCTTCTCCTCCCTTCTCGGGATTGTCGGGGAAGCTGCCAAGATTGGTGGTGATAGCTAGATCGACGTATGAAGCAGGGTTCCCCAGTTTAGTCGTGTGCCTTGCAGAGTCCAGATGTTCTTTCGACGGGAGAAGAGGCACTTCCAGCTATTCCGTAGACAGTCCTCATAGCGACGGCTTCCTCCTATATTTCGCCTGTGCAACTTGCCGTTGGGCCTTTCGCACCGACAAAGATCGACACCCGCAGTACAGAGTCGCTGCCCCGTCCCGCCATCACCAACTTGCGTATTCGTACAGAGTACCTGGCTAGACTGCCTTCTCAAGTAACCTAGGTTAGCCAGGCTTTCATACAGCCCAACATTGATCACCATCCACCATAACTCCCGGTCTCAGGGCAGCCCGTCATGATCTTTTTCAGTTTGGGTTTTCTCACGGGATCTAAGGGACTAACCTAGCGGCCAGCCGGCGAGGTCTCCTGAAACTCACTGCTGCGCTACAAGTGGATATCATAAGAAAATAAGCTCAATCTTCCACCAGCAAAACCAGTGTGCTGGAATGCTACTGAAGTCCGTCACTAGAGACGGGCTCCAGGGGCTCCGGTCGACGTCAAAACAGTGGCAGCCTTACCAGTCCTGATCGCACCGGCTCCGATGGCTCTTTTGGTCCATTCCCGAAAGTGAGGATACGATACGATGCGGCGACGACTCGGCCTTGGAGCCCCCCAGCCTGCGGGACCAGTCCACTCTCGGAGAAGCTTCAAATCGATCTGATCTTCCATGTCTGGCCTGTCTGCGGTCTGCCACCAGATCGTCTCACAGCTTGATCTATCATCTTACACCTTTTCCTGTGCTTTCCCCCCCCTTGTGCTCTCTCTCGCTCTCCGTCTGTGCCCTGGCCCTGCCCTACCTTAGTCCCTGAACCCTGGGCCTGGCGCAGCGCTAGAGCGGACATTAAGAATCGTGGGCCTGGCGGAGACGGTGGATGGAGACTTTACCATACTCTACCATGGTCCATTGGTTGGTAGGCGCCGGTTTTGTCGTGTCCAACGTCAAACGTCCACTCTGTATACCGTCTGCCCCCTTCACTTGGTAGGCTTCTTTCTCTTCTGCTTGGCTCTGCCGCTGTACGTGTGTGCTGTGCTGTTCGTCCTGTCTGTGCTTTCTGCTGCTCTGCTGTCGTAGCATTCCATTCTATTTTGGCGCAGAAATGGCTGCTCCTGTTCTGCAGTCTGCTGCTATCCGCACCTGTTCGAGGCCCCAGAAAAGAAAACGGGCCTGCATGGTCGAGGGCAAGTGCCTCCTTCGGTGCACGAACACCAGTCTAGAAAATGTTGCCAATGTTACTTATGTCTCCCCTGCGTCCTCTGCAATACGCCACCCATGTTATCGTCGTCGTTGTCGTTGTTCTTCTGCAATCCTTCTTTCCAGGTTGGAAGCTTTGCTCTCCTCTTTTCAGCCTCTTTTTTCCTCGATGGTTCCTGTATCTCTAATTCTCCCATATTATACTTCCACTGGCCGTCTTCCCCCAAACTCATCCCGTCGACTTGTCTCACTCGTACGCCACCCCGATAACATCGTCGTCGACCTATCCCTGTTCCCGTCTGCTTGACGCCACCCTTCGTCCGGACCAGTGCCGTTTCGACCACCTGGGAAAATTGACTTTTCTCTTGCTCGAACTGCCCCAACGGTGCATGAGCATTCTTTTCTGGGGCAGAAGTCTCCGTCACTATCCGGTTCCTTATTTACTCGACCAACTTCCGCTGTGGCCGGATTTCTTTTCTTTTCCATCTCTTGAGAAGTTCCCCAGACTTGTATGGGCCAAGAAGCCAGACCTGTATACCTTGGGTTGGCATCTTGTATATTTGTTACGCATCTGGCCTACCGGAGGTACTTCAGCTTCCATGCATATTTCGACGCAATATACAATGGCAAACACCTCAAACAGCTATCATGGCAGCATCATTGCTTTGGAGGGATCGGGGGATGCTGTCTCAACGCAGCTGCGCCTTCTCCCGAGCAGTCCCAAGATTCTGATTCTACCACCTCTCCAGCAATTCATGGGTGAGGATGGTGACGATTCGTCATTCGATGCCCAGTCGTACATCTTGAAGACTCACGAAGCTTGTTGCACGAGGATAGAAAAGGCACACGCGTTTCTGCGCGGCTCAACTGTGGATAACAAGCGACTTGTCTTTATGAATGGAGGAACGGCGAGTGCCCGGATGAACTGCATTGCCTCCATTGGCAAGCACAGTCAAGGTGGTGATATATCCAAGGCAGAGAGCACCTTCGAAGAGCTGGTTCGTCATGGTGTAGCAGGGTTGCAGAAAGGCGGCCACAATTCTGAGGATAAACCTGATTCGCCCACTACCGCTCCTCCTCCGAGTCGGAAGACTGCCACTCCCAAGGACGAATACGCCGACCGCATGGCAGAGGCCATCAGAGCTGCTGATGCATTATATCGCGAAACTGCTTCGCTGCAGCCCAATAACGACCTCGATCTTTTTGCAACAAACCACCAAAGGAGCAAGAGCGCTCCAATTCACCCCAAGGTCGATGACTCGGCAGAGACCACTACCCTGTACACATTCGTTGCGCGCGACTTGGCTGATGAGGCAATCTTCGTGCCGGAAAGGCCTTCGTGCGACACAGCCAAGGTCCCTCATGGCAATAACCTCATACCACAGCCGCTCAATCTGCCGACCGGCCTTGAAGCGTTCAAGCCGCGGGCCATTCTTGACAACAGCATATTACATCAGATGGTGGACCAAAGCTCACCAAGGTGGGCGAAGAAGCAGTATAGAAAGTCATATACTCCTTCGGACCCCGCCATGGACGACGTCTTCAGCCCCCAGAGCGGAACTTTCGGGTCATTGCCAAAGACGCCCACTGTCGTGTTCGGAGAAGCTCGTCTTGTTGACGTCCGGACGTCACCCAGTTCGAGAAAGAGCCAACAGCACACGAGAAGTAAGTCGGTGAACCATGGCCGGGGTATGTCATCACACAACACCGATTGTTACTCTGTAGCCTCGACACTGCTATCGCAGTCGGATGACAATTCGGATTCTGACACTGCTTTATCATACCATCGTCGCAAACTTCCGCTTCGTGTTGAGGACCATCCTGAACCCGTGGCCAATACATCCGTCATGTCGAACAGAACCAATCTCCGCCGGCCTCCGCCTCTTTCCCTGGACCTGACTACATTTGCTTCAGTAAAGGAGCGAGGTATATACGTTGACAAGGGCACCAGTCCCAGCCCCAGGCTTAGTGCTATCGAGTCGCCACAGATAGATCGATCGTCGTACATTGACCGTGGCGTAGATGCCGCCGATGAGCTGTCTCTTTTGTCAGCAGCAGTCCTCTCAGACGATGAAACCACCTTCGGGGCGGCCCTTCCACTTTACGAAGATCTCGTTATACATCTTGATGACGAGAGTGACGACACGCCTCTCAGGCGAGTTTTTGCCGACCTCTTGAGCCATCTTTATCCGAGCACTGTGTCTGGAAAGGAAAGGACAACGGAAGGCGGAGTGGCAACGTCTGTGTCAAATTCGAATCCAGTCATTGAAGTGAAGTTTTGCAATCCGGATTCGACATTGAGCCCAGCTTGCTCGACTGACGATTATGATCACCCCTTATTCGAAACTCACGGCAATTATTTGGAAATGCTCAGTCCTGGCCACCCCAGGACCGGGAAAGTTAAGAACAAGAAGGGTGTGGTCGATGCGCCTCCAACACCTGCGCGAACGCCTCCCTTTTCTGCGACTGCTCCTCATAAAAGCCTCCACGAGATCAAGGCCAACAAAAGCACGACGGCTATTGGCGTTCAGAACTCGTTGAGGTTGATTCTCAACATATACTTTTCACCCAACGAGCCAGGCTACAAGCAATTCATCTTTCCTCTACTTCCAGAGCTCAGTAGCATGTGGAAGCCCGTGTTCAGAGAGGCCGAAGAGGGCATCACAAAGAAGGATAATCGCAAAATCGACTTGATCCTAGCAATTGGCGCCCAGAAAGGAGTCCAGAAGGATTTTGTTTCAGCCGTTGCGGCGTCATTGGAGAACCTCGCAACCAAGCCGAGCGGAGTCACCCGGAGCGGACGACTTGATCTCAAGTATGAAAAACCCCAACCCACTTTGTTCTTCTTTTTCTTGCAGCGACTGACCGGTAGCAGATACTTGATCGCGAAGGCTATGCAGTCTTACACTTGTCTCCCATTGGCGAAACAAACCCGAGACAATCCGTTCACCAACTCCAAATTCCTAGCCACTCTCATGGTACCTCACCTGGAAACATATCTTGCAGCACACAACGAGACGCGTTTCTTGATTCTGGAGTATCCCGCCGAGCACCATGCCACTGTTCTCGCACTTCAGAAGCTTGTGGGAACAGATCTACTTAAAGTCACCGGCATTGTCAGCGCTGACTCTCCCGAGGCACAAGCAACCTCCAAGTCCCCGTCACCCATCAGTCGTAGCGCTGACTTGGGAAGACCATCTCTTTCCAGCAGATACTCGACCAGATCTGTTGCAGAGACTCCCCTTATCTCCCAAGCCAACTTTGTCCTGGCATCCTCTGCCACAAACTCCGAGATTGCTACACTCATTTCCACCATCTGGAAGATTCTCATTGAAATTTCACCTTACTACATTCCCGAGGTCTCCCCTCGTCCCGCCAGCTCCATGGAGCACAGGTTGTCCTACATCAACCTGGTCAACCCGACAGCATCCCAGACGACACTGTCCAACGAAAGTGTTCCTCTCGCGCGTGCCAGAGCCATGGTGCAACCGCAAGAGGCACCATCTGGTGTCGCTACTTCCGAGGCTGTCAATCTCACACCCACCCCAACGACGCCCAAGAAGGGCACAAAGCGATCTTCGCTCTCCATCAGGAGCTCCAAGAGCAAGCGCTTAACCCACAGCCCCCGTACAAGACTTCAGAAGCTCATAGCCTCCGAGAGGGGTGCGACAACGGCTGTAGCTGGCGAAGGTGTGATGATCTCTACGTCGCCGGTCTCGTCGAAGCACAACTCGTCCTATTTTGACGTTTCCGAGGACGAGGACGGCTGGCTCTACCAGCACGAGCGCAAATACGTGCCCATGTTCATCAGGAAGCCCGACATCAGGAAGGGAAATAGCCGCAAGGCACTCAAGTTTCTGGGTCTCGCATGATCCAGCCCATTTTCTTTTTGCATTTGTGTTTATAGTTTGTCCAAGCACGGACTTTCGAGTAATTACTCGCTCGATATACATCCTCTTACCTTGAGGTTTTACTTGTCTTTTCTACGGTTCGGGTATGCTGGAAAATCAGGTTTCCATTAATTACACAAAAAGGCTGGGCACTATGGGAAGGGTACGACGCGATGACTGCACAACTAATCCCTTTTTTCTCAACAAGGATATACTCTGGTGTGTTCTACGTGGACCCGCGTATATAATATTGTACTGTATAATGATTGTCAACATTAGCAGATCAGCAAAAGCTGGCTCGGGTTTTGCTCGATTCAGCACCTAGTATCAAGAAAGCATATTATTATGCCACTCTCTTTACAGATCATTAGCTGAAGAATGTGATTCAACTTTCGTGCACAGACAAGTGGATTGATCAGATATGCACAATATGTATGTAGTACAGAATAGATGCGTCAAGTCAGATTGCCACCCATATCGCTCGCCCAGCCATGAAGATAGAGAAAACCAAGGAATTCATGATACAAGATGCCCAGACAGACGCCTGCGCGCCTCTTTAATACTCTACTAATCTCAGCTTCTTGCCCACATCCCGCCTCCGCGCCTTTTCCGAGGCCTTGGTCTCCCCATTGTCCAGAGCCTCGCCGCGGGCCTTGAGGGCCTGTAACAACATGCCGGCGTCGAAGAAGCCGTCTGGTATTAGTCGTGTTAGTGAGTGCATTTGTACGTAAGGAAAAGTTCAAACTCACATCCTCCCAGCTCGTCGTCCTCGCTCGTGGCCATGCTGTCCTCGGTGGGCGACCGTGTGCCGGCGGCGGACCTGGCCTCGCGGCGGATGGCCTCGGTGCCGGTGATCATGCGGCCGCGGGCCTTGTTGGGGCGGGTGCTGGCCTTGACCTTTGACTGGTCGATCTCGCGGGCGCGCGTCTGCTTGGTCGAGGTGGCGCGGCGGTTGGTGATGCGCAGGACGCGGCGGATCTCGAGCAGGTAGCTCTCGAGGGCGTCGACGAAGCGGCGCGTCTGCCGGTGCTTGCTGGCCACGGAGATGGAGATGCCGTCGTCCTTGATGATGTAGCCGATGCCGAAGCCGTCGCCCGACGTGGGGCCGAAGCCAAAGTGCCGCAGCGACGGGTTGCCGCAGTTGGACGTCGACAGGATCGTCGTGTTGAGCTTGTCCCAGCCCGGGTCCGTGAAGATGGACGGCACCGAGTGGTCCCGCGACCGAGACCCCGTGCTTTCGCCGCGGTCCCGGGTCCGGGGCTGCTCGGGTTGTTCCACGGCAATGACCGACTCGTTGGCCGGGCTTCCCACGGGCGACGACCAGTCCCGGTCGGATCCCGAGTCCATCTGGCTCGAGTAATCGCTAAACGGCGCGCCATTCTGCTCGTCGATGTACTTTTGCCACACACAGAAAAGTGCATAGAGATGCCTGTCGCAGCCCTTGGCCATGGCACAATCCTTGGTGTTCTCCGTGTGCTTCTGGGTAGCCTTACGCAGAGCCTCGACCTTTGCCTCGGCAGGGTTGTCTGCCCAGAACGTCTGTACAAAGTTGACAGAGTCTTCTGTCACGGACCGGATGGCCTCGGTTCGTCCGTGAAGGAACATCTTGGTCATGGAAGGCTCATAAGTACACTCGACACGTCCATACAAGCCGTAGTATGCAGCCTGGAAGGCCATCTGGACAAAGGCGTCTGGAGAGAATCCCATCGAGGTGATAAAATTCTTACCATACCCGCTGAAGTCCAGACACTCGAACTCGTTCTGCACGATGAGATCGGCCAATCTCGTCTCAGCGAACCGGACTGCAATGTTGAGTTCCGGGACCATATCCCATTCGAGCTTATGGGGCGTTGTGTTGACATCTCCAAAACTCTCTGGGTCTCGCTTCGAGGGGTCGGGGCTGGTCGTCTTCCACAAACTGGGGGCTTTTCCATTGATGGTCCTCGCAAAGCGTAGAATCGTGTCCGTGTAGACATCACTGGCAAACCGAAGCACGGTGTGTCCGTCAACGCCGGTATGCTCAAAGTTGATACCGGCGCTTCCGTTCTTACAAACGATGATCTGCAATTTGTCGTACCACCTGTTGATGCAAGTACCGATTTGGACGCCCTTCTCTACTTGGCTCGTTCCACAAAGCATGTTCTGACAAAGATTGGCCGCCGTGTCGGGCTCTGTATAATCAAGACAGAGCATGAACAACGCTGAGTCGACAATCCCCAAACAGTCGGCGTTATTGGAACCCTCTTCCCGAGTGAGAGTGTCTCTCAGTCCGGACCAGATCTTTCGGTTTTCGGTGCTCAGAATGCCCAAGGCGCCTTTCGCGGCGTCTTGAATGGGTGTCTGTGCGGCATCGTCGATGATGGTCTGTAGGTTGATGCTCAGATCTTTCTCGGTCATGATGAGGTCATTTTGGTCGTCCAGAACATCAAACCAGTAAAATTGACCATGGCAAAGGACAACCAGATGCTTGGATTCGGCATCCTGCTCAATTTGGCAGCCGTGCTCCGTTGGTACTCTTGATGTTCCGAAAAGCCTCGAGTATTGGTACATGTCAAGAGGCTTGCCTCTGACAGTGTCCGGCGGCAGTTCCTCAAGTCGCACTGCTCTCACGAATTCCAGCGCCGACACTACGAGAGACGCCGCCCGAGTGACTTGGTTGTTTCGTGCTGGTGTCGGGTCATCCTCCAAAAGGAAGAATGGGTTCAAGTTGAGCACGACCGGGTTATCGAAATTTAGATATGAGTCGTACCCTATAGACAGTTGGCACATTGTCTTTACGATGTCAGGATTTGGGGCTGGGCTGACTTACAGAACTGCTCTATATAGCTCGTCTTGCCAACGGCATACTTCTGGAGCCTCTCCTGCAGACCAGGGCCATCCTGCTTCAAGAACTCTTGAACAGCTTGCGTTGTTTCCGCGTGTTCCCTTGTCCCCTGGAGTGGCTTGAGAGCGGTAAGGTACTTCTCGCATGTGTGTTCCAGGTCAGGAATAGGCAACGTGGGCAGAGAGTTCTGGCCCGCATAGGTGACCCCCTCGGATTTTGGTGTTTCGGTCATGGCAGGTGAAGGGGGTTTCTGGTTCTGGGTTGAAGGGTCTTTGTAGTCGCCGTTGGGTAAATCTGGCAGAGATCGTGGTATCGAAGATGGTGAACTGCGAGCTAAGGTCTCACCAAGAGACTTTGGCATAGCAAATATACGAACTTGAGTTGACATGATGGGTCAGCGCTATGCTATGGATAGCCTCGGGTCTCTCTCAAGCATATAACGGGGAGACGGAGGTGCTGATGTTCAAGCCGCGCAGAGCTGTGCGGTAGAAATAGTGACAGTCTTGCAGGAAATAAGATGGCATCCCACTAGAGTTGCGATGTTGGCCTGGTGTCGGGTAATGGTGAATTCATGGATGAATGAGATGGGCAAATGGATATAAGCAAAGAGGCAACAAGTAATAGTAAAAGTATCGAGGGGATGGGCTGGGTATCAGAGCCGCCCGGAATGTTTTAGTGAGAGATGGTTGTATATCTAATGACGAAGAGTGCGGGTCCACTGCGGCTAACACTTGGAAGTCTGAAGCGGATGAGAAAGAGAGGGATCTTTTTTCGCTTTCTTTACCTAGGTAGATAGGCAGAGAATACAAGAAGATTCACGGCGTGTGGGTCTATTGGTAAAGGGACCGCATATCCAGAGGGACGGATATGGTTTCAGCAAGCAACTTGCAAAGTACGGGCGTGTGGGCAAAAGTGATTGGTCATGAGGGTTGTCTTGGGCCGGGGGTGGAAAGGTCATCCGCAGAGCCGATGAGTAGGTAGAAAGATAATCAATCAGGTATGCAGCCAGCAGTGCCAATCTGCCGAGAGCTGGATAAAGATATCAGGGACGAGGCAAAGGGAAGCAAGTCTAGACGTACCGTGACTGCGTTAGTTTCTGATACAGTGAGACGACCGAAGTTGTTCGGGCCAAAGCATTGCGAGGTGTGTGATGTCGCAATGTGTACTGTAGAGGTATATAATGTAGGTATGTAGCAACCGGGAGACGGGATAATTGGACAGATAGATAACCTAGTTGAGCTGTTTCCCAGGTGCGTCCCGTTTATTGAAGAGGTGACAGGGTGGGTGTGTCTCTGTCGAGCAGCTGTCTTCTTCCTTCTTTCCAAGAGCCTCGCTTTTCAGTTCATCAAATCAATATCCGAAACGGCTCGGGAGCTGATGGGGTTGGTTGGTAGTAGGCTGTTCCCGAAGTAACGTTAGAGCAGCAGATCGATCAGAGCAGAGAGAGCAGAGTGAGTAGCGTAGGTAGCGCGGCGACCTGTGGTTCACATGTGAGGCTTGGCTCACATTTCCCCGGCTATGTCGCAGCACAGGATCAATGATCGTATGCACCGTTGACGCAGGCCAGCTGAGCTATCCCATCCAGAGTCTTGGACCCGGACCAAACAGGACAGAAAAGTGTATTCAGAAAGGCAAAAGGATCCACCTCGCGGGGCCTTTGAGGACGTACGGAAGTTTCGTGCAGCTCTGCAACCCCACGCTTGGGTAGGGAAGAGTTGGCGTGGGTGGCCCGAGGGTTGCCTAGGTTAGGTAGGTATGTACCAGACGTACGAGGTAGAGGCAGCTTGGGGCAGATGGACAAGAGACAGACTCTGGCCGATCTGATGTCTGTCTCGATGCGTTCGGGCGAGTGGATGTCTCGTGGTTGGCTGGCGGGAACACGGGGGCGGGTTCCTGGGTACCTTGGAATTATTGGACGGCAGGGTTCACTGGCAGAGACTGGGTACTGGGTTCTGTCATGTACCTACTGCTTGACTTGACGATTTCAGAAGCGAACGGCGCGCGGATCGAGAAAGAAGCCAGGCCGTGCAGCTGACTGACGATGGGTGAGAACAGGTCAGGTCAGGCAAAAGCGCACGGAAAAAAGCGAGTGGGATTAGATAATTATGCAGACCGGCCTTCCCTTCAGTCTCAAATCTCCTCTTTCCTCTACCCGGAATGCTGTTCTGTAATGTCGTCCTCCCAATTGGCGAGTGGGCGCTGGAAGGGTGTCCATACATTAACCCAACAGAGGACCTCGAGGTTTCAAGGCCTGGAGGGGTGCGTCATTACCTACCAAATCAGTGGTTGCTGGGCTCGTCCAGCAGACTCCAGTGCCCCTCGGCCCCTCCCTTAGCCCTTCTAGCTTGGAACAGGGACAAACCACGGGATCCGGGGTAACTCAACCCACTCGAGGTAACCCCCAGGCCTGCTTGATCCACATGAGATGGACGGATGGAATTGTTTAAAATAAGTGCCCCGAAAGTCTTGACATGTGGGACTCTTGGTCTTCCTTTTCTGTCATTGCATTACCAAGATTCCTTTTGGTTACCCAGGGTTGTGTACCATATGTGCCCCGATATGTGGGGGTGAGACAAGCAGCCGAAGCACTGGGTTTCAATGTTCTTCTCGAGGATCGTGCAAAAGTCACTTGCTGTAAGGTCTGTTTTGTCTTTTGGTTCTGCTTACAATAAAGGGATCAATATGATGGTCCTCCGAAATACTTTAATATGCCTGGTCTGTATCTCATATGCCTGGATATTGGGTTGACTGAGGTGCCAGGTACCAAGTATACCAACGGCACATGGGAAAACAACCATACGCCTTATGCCAGTCAGCCTTTACAGCCCTCGGGCCGCGTGCGGCTCGTGGTCCGCATCAGCTGTCGCAAACTATGAAGACAGAGAGCATGGGCTTGCCGCCTTCATATTCGAGTCATGCCATGAAGTCGGGATCCTTTGATGAGTAGATCAGGAAGACATTTCAAGTCACAATCTCACTCTTCCTGGCGCATCCGAGTTGACATTCACAATCCTCTCGCAAGTGTGAGGCAAAGAACAAAATATATTGCCTTGAACGCCTTATGAGCCATGAGCCGATGGGATGTGGAGAAGTTCATCGGGGCCAGATGAGCCGTCACGGAGACTAATCATAGTGCGATAGAAAGAGGCATCCTCGGGCGAACGGCCGGGTTCTGCGTGTCATCGGCAGCAATTCCAGATTCCAGATGTATCGTATTGTGCCCTTATCGTCTTTTCTTTACGCTTAGACAAGCGACTCTATCCGGGACGAGATCCCATTCAGTAAGATTATCCTCGAGTTTCACAGGTTACGAACAAGTCTGTTGCAGCAGTTGTCATGATACGAAGCCCCAGGAAGAACAGCCATGCATAAAAGTCGGGTCAATATTAAAACAACTCTATCTGAGTTTGCAAGTAAAATTTTGCGGCATCTTCAAAAGCAAATGAGTCTAGATATTGCATCTTCTATTCTATCAGGAGCCGCCAGCTTAAGCATTGGCGCGGCTCAATACCGCGTTGCCTGTGGATCTTTTCCTTCGAGGATCGCATCGACCTCGCCTTCAATCGCCTATTATGCTGCAGGTACAATTCGTCGATTCCGATGAGTGTTTCCTTCTGCCGCACTTACGAGTTGGTGAATCGTCATCATGGAGAACGCCGTAGAAAGAGTCTCGTTTCTACATGTTCCCTCTAATGTAGTTTCCCAGATCCCCTTCGCGGATGAGCCAGAACTTCATGCCTGTCAAGCTCGACGCCACAAAACTGCCTCTAAACCAGTTCTTCCAAATCTGCTGAATGATGTTCTCGTCTTGGGTACGTGGAGTGGCATCGTGTCGCTGATATCGCTCCAGTATCTCACGTCGGTCGACCGCATCCTCTAGGCTGAGCCTTCCGATTGTGCCAATCCTCACATCACTGGGCTCGTTCTGCCTGGCCCTGCTCAAGCTCCGCCGTGTCGCGTAGTCCATAGCACCGGGGACCAGAGGCGCCTCGCCGCCCATAAGAGCGTGCGTCAACTCGTCTCCCTCAGTGACACAGACCAATATCCGCCCATCGGTTGGCTTGATGCGGTCCACCACGTGGAACAGAGTCCCGAAGACTTGCTGGGACCCGCTCTCGCCATGTCGCAAAGCGCGAAACGCGACAGCCACTTTCTTGACACGCTTCGTCTCTTCCCGGTCGAGGAAGTAAGTCATGGGACTGTTGAATCCTGCCGACGTGCATGGTTCCAGCTCGCCCAGCAGAAACAGAGCATCGTGTTCAAAGTTGAAGTATATCCGTGGCTCGGTCCACTGAGGGGTCACAACGCCGAGAGGTTCTTCATTGTTGTGTGATCGCGGAACCACGTCCAGATCCGCCAGCACGGTGGGCACCTTCCAGCCAAAAGCCAACTCGTAGTGTCCCAGTGCCACGGTCCGGGCCTCGTGGCTGACGTGTAATAGTGCTGGGACAAGACGGCAAGATGGCCTCGCAGAAAGATCCAGGTCGGCTTCCGAGGCACTCTCGTGATCTTGACAAGTTATCAGGATGATCCGGGGTTGCAGAAGGTGATTCCATATCTGTAAGCGCAGCTCTGCCGGCAGATTGGGAAACTGAGGGAAGGATGACAGTTCAGAGCGAGACAATGCAGACGGAGCCAGGCCATCGCTATGCACCTGAAATCTCAACCAGAACCTCGAGTTGACAGGCCCAGCCGCCATGGCTTGTTGTTGCAGTTATCGTCGTCTCTTGAAGCTGTGGTTGCTGTGATAGCTATTATTAGCCGGGGCGCACGCATGCGGCTTTCTTTGGTAGGTGGAGCTTTGCGGTTTTGGGAATGGGATAGGATCAATCAAATCCCAGGGAGCCGGCTCTCCCTCTAGGTCACGGTCCGACGTCTCGACAAATTGCAACTCATGACCATTTATCTAGGCACGATCTATACTGCGAGGTGTGTTTGACAGGACCACATCCACGGCAGGAACAATAAGAATGCGCATAGGAAGGAATGGGGAGAATGGATCAGTGAACTCTTCTCGCCGTCATGAATTTAAAAGAGTTGGAAAGGAAACCAAACCAACCAAACCATCGGGGGACCTCGAGGGAAATGCTCCGGTTGGGTGGAACCTTCCGTCCTTCAGCGACCCAATGACGGCAGCTTTGGTCTTATCTTAGTCATCAGGCGGACAGGGGGTTCAGATTGTCAGTCGCACATGCCGCATTGACATTCAATGTTTATTTCACTGGGGCCTCATGTCATGTCATGTTATGAATTCTCATGGTTCATTTTCATGTAAGTCTTGCCAACTCAAAAGAAACAAAAAAAAACTATATTCTTGGACGTCTACTGCGTTGCCCCGCCGGATTCAATGCACGTCTTTGACACATGGAAGACAACGTGGTTGATTAACCTTCCTTGCAAGAGCGGTCCATACCATACCGGCCGTAGGCGCCAACAGTCCCAGAGCTTCTCGTCTTCTTCTGCCGCATGCTCGTCCCCCTTGCCACACATGCTCAAGGCATGAAAAGATCGGCGATTCGCCATGGATTGCTATGCAAGGCGAAAAGCTTCGGTCGCCAAAGACCACCCCACGCTTTCGGGAAGGGAAGATCGAGCGACTCGAGCATGACAGACGCTACGAAGAGTACCATGTTCAAGAGCTGCTGCAAATAAAAGGTCGGAACGCTCCAGCAGACCAGCAACACAAAGCCTGGGGTGATCTTGGTTGACCGCCACAGCTTCACACGGCTCAGCATGTGGCATATATGTGCAGGCTCAGCCGCTGGCCCTCGTTGGCGGTACCACGCAGACCATTGCGGGTAGAACCACCATTTGATGAGCAGACCATCGTCATACAGGAGAAAGCCTGCGACGGTCATCACCCATAACGCGGCCGCCGAAATGCTTTCATGGCTCGCTCGCCACCCAGTCAGCTGTCCTGCCATGGTCAACATGGCCAACAAATTGAGCTGGAACATTGCAATACAGACCAGCGGCAACCTGGGTTCGCAGCCGATGCGCCGAGCTACACTTTCCATGATGGCATTATAGTCCACTAATGAGCTGAGGTTGGGACTGAGGTGATAGTATTCCCTCTCCGCGATGGCCCCGCGTCGTGCCTGGTTTGCATAGTCAACAGGCAGGGCTCTGTCTCCGCGTAACAGCAAGGCTATGTAACGGGACAACATCTCGGCCACTGCAGGAATGCCTCCTTGATGAGGTCGGGCGTAGCCGACGAAGAAGAGATAGTGACCTAAGCCCTCGGGGAAGCAGTGCAAGAACCATGACCGCGGATCCCAGTTCAAGTTCTTGATCTTGAGCCACGCGAATTCGGCTCGATACCCGGTGCAGAGGACGATAGCATCGAACTCCCGTTGCACTTTGCCGACATTCTTCAAGGCGAACTCGCATGTCTGCTGCTGGCATACTATATCCGGACTCACTAACACCTCGATCTTTCCATCATTGAGCGCCTCGCACAATCGTTGGTTCTTGGTCACGTATGTCGCCTGATCGTTCATGACCCGGTCTGCCTTTGTTGCCTCCAGAGACAGTTGCCTCAAGGCCTTGTTCAAAATTGGTGTGTGCCACAGGACCCTTCGCCAGATGCCGTAGGCATATACGTTCTGTGTGGCGCTCATGCGATTTGTTGTGGCTGCTTCGAGAAAGCCATTGGCCGGGAAGTCTTGTGTCTTGTTGGCTTCTATTTGACCGGTTTCGCTGGCATCAACAAGATATCGTGGACCAACACAAGCCGCTCTTCGAAGCCACAGAGTTACGTAAGGAGACAGATCCCCAAGTTCGGCAGAGATGTCGGAACCGCTTTCACCTCCGCCGACGACAAGTACCCGAAGTTGCTTGTCCGCCACTTCACGCTTGAAAGCTTCGTCGTAATGGTTAGAGTGCAAGACTCTCCCATCGAAGTGTCCAAGGGCGTATGGGATATCCTTCGGTACCTGATTGGCCCCGGTAGCTACGATTAGAGCATCTGCCTCGACATACGATATGATGTCTCTCGTATTCGACCTTTGACATGTTTCCATGTTCCAAGTGGCACCAGTCAATGTCGCGCTCACAACTTCGGTTTGGTATCTGATATGACTCTCGAGCTTGAAATGACGTGTGTAGTCGTGCAGATAACGCAAATATTCTTCGCCAGTGGAATATCGCAGTCTCGTGGGATCTGGAAAGTCTGAAAAAGCCATTGCCCAGTTGGAAATTGTGAGGTGCAAATTCGGATAAATGGCCGAGCTGGCAAAGGCACCACCGAGCGAAGATGCCTTTTCAAACAACACGACCTCGTGCCCGGCCTCTTTCATCTCTTTCAGTGCTGCCAGTCCACAAGGACCAGCTCCTACGATCACGACTCGCTTCATTTTGACGACTGAACAATCTTCAGTGTACAAAAGTTGTAACCGAAGGGTTTGCCCCAGGCCACCACAAGATCAGCAGAAGAGCATCCTGCTTTTTATGTACTGTTTGCTACCATAATTGCCAACTTGTGTCGTACAGGACCTCAGCCATGTTCGCTTATGCTCGGCAGGCCGGGGTATCTGGAAAATCCCTGATCGTCACAATCATCTATTCTCCTTTCAGCGACGCACTTCACATAGTTGATTCCGAACCTTATCCATCTCCACGGGCGTCCTCCGAGCTGACAAATAGCCACCTTTCCTTCCGGACACGGTGCACCACATCATATTGTCACGATGTTATCAGTAACATGACTCAGATTTTAGTGCACTGCTCGGCCTCCAATCGTAGGTTCTGGTTATGGTGTATATCACAACCAGCTGTCGCTTTTGCGGTAGAAACGAGCATGTATGCAACATATAAGTTAGTCAACTCCGTACTGTTGTTTCCAATGATCGACATCTTGTATTATGTTCCAGGGAAATGTATTGGCTTACACTGGTCCCCGCTGTTGATAACATGCACGTGCTGACCGGTCCTCACAGCCTCATGTCGTCTGGACCCGAATTGGCCTCCAGACTACGGCATGACATCTCCGTCCGGTGATCATCACATATCACATGTATGATTCGTCCCATTGCTTCAGCAAAGTATCGTCCTCACGGCAAACTTAGCCGGGAAATACTGTCATTGCAGCGCTCGCCTATGAGTTTGACGAGATGACGCCAGCCACGGCTTACCACACGGTGCCCAATGTGCTTGGCGGAGCAGAAGTCATGCAGCTTGTGCAAGGGAGCCTTGCACTTGCTTACTCACGCCCGTGCTCTATAGAGATGGGCTGAAGGATATGTGCTTGTGTCTTGTCAGAAATCTACTTGCATACACTGGAAGACTCTGCGTCAACACATACTCATCTCATAGTGAGATACTCTGTGGTATATGGTCGGAGACAATTATGGCAGCACTAAATCGAAGGGAAGCGGCACTCCAACTTCGCCAAGTCATGCAGTTCTTGACGGCAGCTGTCGACGAGATAGCATGTTGGGAGGACGAGACTTGCGTTTCAACCGAGGATGTCATCGCGAGACAACATGGCCGCCCAGACCCCGTCAAGACGGTCCTGGCTGCCCTGGCACACATCGAGAGCCTCGTCACGGAGCCTCACAGGCTCCTCGTGGATATGTCGACCTCGTATTTAACCTCGAGGGCTCTGCACATTGCAGCTGACCATGATATCGCCGGGATCATTGCTAGAGCAGGCGATGTTGATGGGCTTCATATCGGAGAGCTTGCGCGACTCGCTGTGGTGGACCAAGATAAGCTTTGTAAGTAAGGGGAAATAGGCAGGCCATACAAGAGTCAAATTTCCGTCGCTTATCTCCTATTCAAAAACAGGTCGCATCATGAGGGCTCTCGCCTCACAACACGTTTTCCGAGAAGTGACTCGGGAGCGATTTGCAAATAATCACGTCTCGGCTGCCCTCGCGGGTGACACCGCTTTCAGAGCTCACATCATGATGAAGTGAGTTTCACTACACCTGACAAACTGGCGGTCATTATTGGAAATTACATTTTGAACTCAGGGGACGAGTTCACTACGCGGCCAGCGATTATCTGCCGAGTGTACTCAAGGGACACGACCTCGATGGCGGCCCTCGAGATGAGCGGACGGCCTTCCAGAGGGCCGTCGACACTGACCTGACTCTCTTCGACTGGATGAATCAAGAGGTCCCAGAAGAAGACGCGGATTGGCGGCCCAAGACCGTCGCCAAGGCGCGACGTCTTCAGCAGTCTAGCACAGACGGACCAACCGTGACTACCGACGATGAGAAAATCATCCCGAGTGGTAGAGCAAAGATGGTGTCCCGACCCGAGAAGACGCTGTTCCACCAGGCCATGGCCGGGCTCGACAGAGGGCAGAGACACTTTTACGTCCACGAGTATCCCTGGCGTGATCTCGGCGCCGGCACAGTCGTTGACGTCGGAGGTGGTATAGGTATGTATCCACTCCCTGTCATCATTCTCACCCAGATCTGCCATTTCCCGCCTCCAAGCAACAGTCTTCTTTTTCCCTGAAATTGGAACACCTATACTGTCAACACTCGACTTACCAATGGCAACGGGATAGGCTCTTTCTGCATGCAACTACACGCTGCCCACCCCGCCCTCCAGCTCGTCGTCCAGGACCGCGAGCCCGTGATCGAGCAGGCCGCATCGGCCTGGGCGTTCAAGCACCCGGACGCTCTGGCCTCGGGCCAAGTCCAGCTCTCGGCGCACGACTTCTTCGCGCCGAACCCCGTTCGCGGGGCCGAAGTGTACTGGCTGAGATATATCCTGTATGTTTTACTTAATCCTTTCAAGCTTCAATACAACAGTCGTTTCTCTCCAAAGAAACATCAATTATTCTGATACCCGATGTGCCCTATCCACAGACACGACTGGCCAGACACCCAAGCCGGGGCCATCCTCGCCAGCATCGCAGCCTCCATGACGGCCTCGTCCCGGCTCCTAATCGCCGATACCATCGTGAGCACGACGGTCTCAAAAGGCGACGCCCCCGCCCCGCTTCTGCCCAACTACGGCCGCGCCGCCTCGCACGCGCACGCCATGGACCTCACCATGATGATGATGGTCGACGGGCGGGAGAGGACGCCGGGCGAGTTCGAGGCGCTGGCTCGAGGGGCCGGGCTCGAGGTGGTGCGCATCTGGCGCGGCGGCGCGGGCGATACGCTCGGGGTCGTCGAGTGTCGCCTCGCTGCGTCAGACACGGTCGGCACCAGGGACTGCTCGTACTAGACACTGCTCGCAGGATTCATCTTGACCACAGAGCATGAATCGGGACAATAAATAGTCTGCTGTGAAATCATGGGTGCGTAATTATGGTGACATAATCATATAGAAACAAACAATGACAGTACCTCTAGTGAACTTCGAAATAACTACAAGAATACACACGCAAAGAGATCTGCTCGAGGTGGCATGGCCTGACGGGCAATGACACGATCAAACAGAGGGCATTAACCAACGTTGCAAAAGCCCACGTCATCATCAACGCCAAAAGAGGCTTGAAACTCCCATCATGAACAAAGCATCACGTAAACCATCAACACCTGACATTCTCGTTCTCATATCATTCGTTTTGTCTTTCTTGGCTTTGGTTAGTTTGCGTTTCTGATTGACGTTGCTGGCGATCCCAGATTACTAGCATCTGCGGAGGCATTACAATCCACTGGGAAGAATCTTGAGACCAGTCTCCTTCTCGAGCACCTCGCCATTGTCGTGACGAGCAAAACCAGTCATCATCATATTCGTCCCTCCTAATTGCCAAACATGTCGTCAACCGTTCGCAACCCTGTATTTGCCAATGACACCGGTGAAATCAGAAATGAAACAACGAATGCAGGTGTGTATGCGGGTATCGTGAGAAGAATCCAAGTCGTTTAGCAGCAACCACCGCTGGGAGAGGAAGAGACGCTGTGGCCGGGACCGACTTGGACACCAGGCTTGGTGTTTGTCGTGGTCTGCGATCCCATGCGCTCCTTGATCTGGCGGGCCATGGTCAGGAAAGCCTGCTCGACGTTGGAGGCGTTCTTGGCCGAGGTCTCCAGGAAGGGAATGCCCAGGCTGTCGGCGAACTCCTGCAAGAAAGAAATATTAGCATCTGGCATCAAACAAATAGTTGTACAGCAGGAAGAAAGGCCTACCTTTGCCACGGTGTACTCGACGACCTTCTTGTCAGACATATCGCTCTTGTTACCGACGAGGAGCTTGTTGACACCCTCGGTGGCGTAGCGGTCAATCTCCTGGAGCCACTGCTTGACGTTGTTGAACGAGTCCATGTCGGTCACATCGTAAACGACGCAAATACCGTGAGCGCCACGGTAGTACGACGAAGTGATGGTACGGAAACGCTCCTGGCCAGCAGTATCCCACTATGAAACGCGTTAGTTGAATACGCTGGTGCGTTAGACGGTGTGTGCGACGTACGATCTGAAGCTTGACAGTCTTGCCGTCGAGCTCGATGGTGCGGATTTTCTAGAGAATCAAGTTAGAAACCAGGCCAAAATCACAATAGAGTGGCTCTTGTAGCTTACGAAGTCGACACCGATCGTCGAGATGTAGGACTCGGTGTATGTGTCGTCGGCGAAACGGAGCAGAAGACAGGACTTTCCGACACCAGAGTCTCCAATCAGGAGGAGCTTGAACAAGTAGTCGTACCTAAACACGAGGGCGTCAGTAACATTTTCCATCAAGAACATGGCGAGGCCTGTGCCCTCATCATCGTCGCCGTCATCGTACTTGGGCTGGTAGCGGTCATCGAATTGCAGGTTGTATCCGCGGGTGCTGGATGGCAGAGAGCTGGGGCCACGAGGGACCGGCTGACGGAGGTTGCTAACGGCGCGATCCTGAATGAACTGGTGGTACTCGGGATCCTCCTCAGCGTCGACGGACGGAACGATGATATAGTTTCCACCCGGACGCTCCTGAGTGTTCTTCTGCAGCTTGTTGCCCGACATCGTGTTTGCTGGTGATGGGACCTCAAGTCGGAGATGAAGTGGGATGTGATGGATTCCGAGTTTGGGTCGCAGCAGGTCGCAGAGGTAGCTAGAGGTGCTCCAAATGCATCTTGCCCGGCAACTTGCTGGCAACCTTTGGGCTCCGGGGCGACCGCAAGCCACGCGCAGCCGCGAAAACGAGGGGCACACCAGCCGCGAGGGGCATCATTAAGGGAATAAAGAACTCTGGAGAAACCTAGTTAGTTTGATGCTCGAAGAGAAGGTCGCCGACGGCGATGGCAGCGTGTGGACACGATGGCAGGGCGCCGAGGAGTTGGACGTACTACTCAGGATTCATCTTCGCGGTGAGGGCTGATTAGGCCGGTGGATGGTGGTGAGAGACGGTAGAGGGGGGCGGGACGAGCGACGACGGGGCTCGATGACTGCAGAGCACAAGGACGAACTAAAAGGTTCGACGGGAGCGACTGCTGAAGGTTGGACTGTTTGGTGATGAGATACGGCGATGGAGTGAGGTGTGCAATCGGAGATGTCGTCAGTTGGCGGTCGATCGATTAGAGAGGAAAGGATTAAAAGAGACAGACAGGCACCACGCACGGCAAACGCACGGTGACTTTGAAATGGCACACACTGCGTCAAGGAGCGTCAAGGAGAGGCAGCAGCAGGGCAGTTGAGCGGCGGGCAGCAGCTAGCCCAGGTATCGATTCCAGCACAGCCTTGGTCAAAGAAGCGGCGCTATTGGCTCGGTTCGGTTGTTGGGGCCCTTCTTCTAGCGCTGCGATAACAATAAGGCGCCGATCTCCTTCTAGCCCTTGTGTGTACTTGTGGCTGACACTTTTGGCACTAAAAGAGGGAACAAGCTGGCCACCTAATAGGGAGGTCAGGCGCCTGAGGGGGGAGAAAGGAGAGGGAAAGGCCCCGACACCCCGGGGGGTCACAGGGCAGTGGATCACCGGCGCAGCTGATGCCAGCGGGCACTGGGTCTTTCTCTCTCACTGAACACCTTGAAGTAGGTTCATCATACGCTGATTGACACTTTTACACCACGGGAACGTGACTCTGGAAAGACTCAGGAATACGTCATCTCTCGAATCTCTTTCATGACTGGAGGGTATTTACAAGAATAAGTGAAGAAGAATTGCAGTCCTTGTGTTAAATAGACCACACCAGGCTTTAGCGTCTGGACATGCCGACATATTCCAGAGACTGTTCGGGAATGTCATCAATATCCTGTTATCTGGATACAAGCAACATCGAACTCATATTTAGGTTTAAAAAGATGCCGAGTAGGAAAGAAAGAAGTAGAATAAGCCGACTGGGTTATACGTATTTACCTAGATGGCACTCATCAGACAGGAGACGCTTTCATGGACAATGAAAGTCCCCCAGTTGAGCTCTGACAGAAAGCCGTAGATTCTATACCAATCGTCTCCATACCTCTCTCCAGAGTCCAGACATCGAGACCATATTAAGGTAACGGTAGTGGATTCAAACGCTGAAGAAGATCCCTGTCTAGAACTTTTTCTAGAACCCAGCCGTTCGGGAGCTTCCCAGCGGGGGACCCCCCGGCTGCTCCTCTGCCAGTCAGCCCATTAACATTCATTCAATTGTGTTGCAACGGCAAGGTCGTACCGAAATTTGTCGGACGGGCTTCACTTACATCATTGCCGTTTTTTCTTCCTTACTTTCTTTTCCGGCCTGCCAAATCATCCCCGCCGCCCCACGATCCGAGTCTTCTTGTACATTCAATGCAGGCCGTCTTCCTGCCACCGCTCTGCTCGTGTTGATGAGTCTCTCCCATCATCCTACTGCCCGCAAGGCGCCGGACCGATGTCCCTCTCCAGCGGCCTCGTACGGCCGCCGGCCCATATACTGAGCTGGGCGAGCTCGAGCTCGAGCAGGGCCGCCGTCAAGAAGACTGCCAGTCTGCCCTTTTATTCTGCCTCGACCGGCCCCGCGACCACGACTCCCATTGCTTCTATTTCCACTACCCGCGCAACCAAGGCGCTCGCGACATCATCCATAGCTTCTTCATCCACCCATCCCGTGCCGCTGGCGCAAAAGAGAGACCTTGCGCCGATATGGTTCGACTCGACGTATCCGCTCCGCGACCAGCCCCAGGGCCTGGATCCCAAGAACCCGGAAAATGAGCGCAAGGTCAAACTCGGAAAGAGTATGTTATAACCGGGAGACAGGGTCACCCTTTCTACAGCTTTACACGACTAACAATTTCTCTCTTACTCTGCAGCTCTGCGCATACTCCAAAAGCGCCTCCCCACCGTCCTGCAGACGCCGCTGCCGCAGGAGATCCTCTCGCCCAACATCTCGCTGCACCTGTTCCCCTCGACGCACCCGTACCTGCCGACGGTGTCGGGCCGCGTGGCCTACACGGCGGCCGTGTGGACGTCGCCCATCGCCTGGAACCGCGTGCCCATCATCGGCAACCTGCGCATCGAGATATTGTCGGAGCGCATGACGACGCAGCCCCTGCACTTCTCGCCGCACCGCGCCGGCGCCCACCCGGAGCAGCTCGTGGTCAAGTGGCGGACGGCGGCGGGGCAGCAGCCGTCGTCCGAGAACCCGAGCCTCACCGAGCAGGGCGAGCAGAAGCTCGACGAGTCGCTCAGCGGCGCCCGGCGCCGCGCGTCCGCCCGCGAGTTTACCGGCCTCTTCATCTTCGAGTTCGACAAGGACGGCAAGATCATCAGCCACACCATCGAACACGTCGACCAGAGCGGCGAGTGGGACAAGGGCGTCGGCGCAAAGGTCGTCCACCTGACCGACTGGCTCCTCGGCGAGCTGAGAGGGAGACAGCCACAGGGAACCTGCCCCATGTTCGAGACCACTCCGCAAGATAACCGGAAAAGGCATAGGTGAAAATGAGTCTGCCATGTGGAAGGCGAAGAATAAAAACTGGTTTATTGATGCAAAGGCGTTTCCAAGATGGGGGCTGTTTTGTGTTTTCTAAGGCGTTTCTCTCGACCGTGTATAGATTACGAGGCGCGGAACTTTTTGTACGAATATGGAGTCTATGGAATGAAACATCGCATAAGGGGGGTATACTGCTTGGGTATATCCATCACCACTCCGTTTTTAGAAATCAAATGTGTATTACAGTCTCCAAATTCCAACTGGTCGTCAATTGACGTGCAAGATGATATGAGTTATGTCATGGGACAAGTTGCGTTCATGTCGATGAGATCTGTGGTTCACCTCTCGCAAGGCGGCATGTGTTTCTTATTACCATTCCGAAGGGATGATACAATATATGCCAACGACTAACATTTACTTCTTCGTCTTATCCACAGCCTTGACGCCGGCCATGGTGACCTCGAACTCGACGGCGCCGTCGAAGCCGGGCCCGCTAGGCCGCGCGTGGGGCGCAAAGACGACCTTCATCCACCGCTTCCAGTTCCGGAGGTGGACGTCGGTGGCGCCCTCCTCCTCGACGACCTGCTTGCGGCCGTAGACGGGCCGCTTGAGCAGCGCGATCCGGCACGCCAGCTGCGTCGACCAGACCAGGCCCAGGCTCGGCGTCTTGAGCGCGTAGTCGGCGTAGGGGTCGTCGCCCCAGCCCGTGAACCAGCGCTGCTGGTGGTCCAGGAGCAGCGCCGGGGGCGCCAGCGGCTCCTCGGGCGGGGGCTCCGGCATGCTCGACTTGACTATCAGCTCTGGGGGCATGCTGGAGGTCGGCTCGGCGCCGGGCAGGGGCCCGCTGGCCCCTCGACTCCGCTTGGCGAGTGGGCTCTCCTGGGTCACGGGCCCGGCCGCCGCCGACGAGTACGGCAGGCTGCTCCTCTTAGAAGCCGCCAGCGCAGCCGAGCTCGAGTCGGAGAAGCGGTCGCTGACCTGGTTGGAGATGACCACGGCGAGGTTGTGCTTGCGGGCGAGCTCGTGCAGGAGCTGCCCCAGGCGGACCAGCTCGTTGCTCCGGGTGCCCATGTTAAAGCCGCCGGAGCGCTGAGCGCCGCCGCTGCCGCGTTCGTACTCGGCGCGGTAATTTGCCGTTACCGAATCGATAATGACGAGGCCTATGTTGCGGCGCTCGATCTCTACGGGTACCTGGAAGTTCAAGATGTGATCCTGGGACTCGAGATCCGGGGTCACGGTGCTGATGACCTGGTCCAGGGAAGGCTTGTCGGCACGATCCATATCCTTGAAGAGCGGATGGAACTTCAAAATTTGAGCCAGACGCTTTGTGGATAGGGCGGCCTCTGTCGAAATGTACAAGGCGGGACGGCCGAGCCCATACGGCGGTGGCAACTGCGCGGCCAACAGCAGAGTCAACAGGAACTGTGTCTTGCCGACGCCGCTCTCCCCCGTGATCTCGGTGACACGACCCGTCGGAATGCCGCCTCCGAGTGCATGGTCGAGGCCGTCGTCCAGCGTGCTGATGCAGTTCCATTGCTTCACGACATCGTCACCCGTCTGCCTCAGACGACTCGACGCCCCTCCCCCGGCCGCCGATCCCGACACGCCCAGGTCAGCATGGAGAGCGTCTAGGACGGCATTGCAAAGTCGTCTGAGGTCCAGCAGAGGAAGTTTGGTCCGCCTGCCTATTTCCGTGACGTCGAGGGTGACCAGATCCGTCGTCGTCAACTGATGCTTCTCGACCGTGGTCAAGAGCCTTGCATAGCGCTCCGCTGGAAAGTCCGGGAGGATGCGCGACAGGTCCGTCATGTGGACTGACACATCTCAAGGCCAAGGCCGTCCGTCAAAGGTGGCCTTGGTCTGTCTGTCGACTTGACTGAGTTCCCCCTCTTCGAAAGGCTGGGCTCGATACTTGGGCAGTGGAGCCTCGGTGTAGAATCCGGACGGCTGGGCAGCTGGGTGATCAGCCACGGGCGAGGATGATGCAGTGTGGTACCAAATAGACGTTGGCTGCTGTGCTTGGCGGTAGAATTAATGTTGCCCTGCCTTGCTTGACAGGTGACTTGACTGGTCGGTTCCTGAATGGTGTTGTGGGGTCACCCAGTTGTACAGCAGCCGGCCTATGTACCTTCGCTTCCTGGGGTCGATACGAGAAGGATGGATGCCTGCCGCGATGTACGAAGGGTTCAGCCGTTGGCGACAGCTCAGTGACTGGTGGGTGTGTATTGTAAATCGTAGAAGCGAGACTGCTGATCTACAGCCCAGCCCGGCCGATGCGTTGATACCCTGTCAGCTCTCGCTAAAGTTGTCTGTTTGTGTGCTAGGAACCTCCACTGAAGATGCTTCTGCTGCGTTGCAATCCAGCGGGTCTAGTGCGGAATTGGAGCCGTCACGGCAGATACGTACCTGCCTCATACCCTGGGCACGAGCTGAACCTGCATCTGTCAGCCATCATGTAAATAATCACTTCTTGTCATTCACTAGAGGTATCTATAGGTTTCCGACACCCGGAAATAGTGAGCTAATATAGCAACGTTTTTTTTATTATGGGGATTTCCTCTCGGGTTGACTCTTCTTTGGTTCTACCCAAAGATTACCCGTGACAAAAGTCCCCAGGCCAAGACATACTGGCTCATAATACATATATGTCACCCAGATCAAGCCTGCCGATACTGGATCTCATGAATAGAATTGATTTGTCAGGGAAATCAATTTCACAAATTCAGCTTTCTCAACGTCATTTCCAAAGTGACATGGAATAGTATACTACTGTGATATGATTTCTTGTCAAGCTTGTATTGGAAAGCCGTGGAGTATGGTAACTCACTGATCATTTATATTCGTTTTCTCTATCTATGATCGGTGAGAGTTCTATATTCACAATACACTGATATGTCCACCTCTTCCCAATGATCTCGAACCATTGGCTATTGAGCCTCAAGTAGATATGCATAAATATATACCTCCATACTCCACCTCCCAGCATCCCTTGGCAGCATCTCAGCTCTATACCGTTTTGGCTTCGTGGCGCTTTTCAGCTCCTGCAAATGGGGAACTCCACGCTCTTTTCGCAAACGAGGGCTGCGGATTCTTTTCCACTAGTCTTCTAATCTCCCGCATGATACCCCAGCATTGAGAAATAAACTTAATTCTTTGACCGCATCCTCAGCTGTGGACCCTTCGAGGCTGACTTGACCTTGCTGCTCTGAACCCTGGGAAGGAAGAGTGCCTTGCCGAACATGGTCGACACCGGTATCGTCCAGGGCTGGATTGGAGCGTCGATGGTCGTTCTGATAGCTTTCCGGGTCTTCGGGGCCAATCATGTAGTTAGGGAATTCAAAAGCATCAAACTGTATCCTATCCTGTCGTATCTTGCATTTCCCTCGACCCTTTCTCCCTTCTTTCAATTTTCTTCTCTCATTCTGAGCCGTCCATAGATCTCCGGGACACTACGAGTTCTTGGCCATTAATAGGGGCAACTCATTCATATACACATTTTCACTACGGTTGTGTCCCTGAATATACATGGCATCACTCCTCTTGGCCGCCGTGTTCGGCGCGGCCGTCCAGGCCGTGGCCCTTGAATCGACAGTAGCTCGACCGACAGATGCCTCGATACCATACGCAACCGTCCAGCTCCCGTCAAAGGTCACGGAACCACCAAGCCCGTCTCTCGTCCGAGAGCTCCTGAGGAGGGCCGACGTCCAGACCGTGCTCGTCGGTCCGGATAATACCTGCGGCTATGTCAGCGGTCTTATTGGTAGGTTATGTGTTTCCTCGACTGTCTCGCTCCTTTTGACTTACTGACTCTGGACCGAAGGCGCCGCGTATACCTGTGGCGATCCGAACGGGTACTGCGCCTTTCTGACTACTGCAAATGTCGGCTACGTCGCTTGCTGCGATGACTCGGATTGTGGTTTCCGTGCGGACTGTTATGATGCGGCGCAAATAGAGAATGGTGTAAGTGAAGAAAAGAAGAATAAACTCCGGCGTCACCGTGGATTGTGCTGCAGAGATACTTTACCAACTTCTCCATATCTCTGCGCGGTCATGTTTTACTAATTCGTGCTTGTTATACAGGACTGTAACAATGGCTGTATGAACGACATATACACTGCCAAATGGTAAGCGACTCTTCCTCCCTTCCATCTTCCATCATACCCAGGAGCCATCACCACTGACAAGCCATACGCAGCACGGCCTCGTCTGCCCCGTACTGCGGAACGATCCGGTTCCAGGGCAGCATCACGGACTTCTTCTGCCACTCGCTCAGCTACTCGACCATCATGGACGCCTCCACCACCTACATCGGCGAGAGCGACGGCCGGTCCTTCTCCGAGCTCGTCGTCACCCTGACGTCGTCGAGCGCCGGCTCCGGGTCTACCGCCACCGGCAGCGGCGACGGGCTGGACTTTGGCTCCTCGTCGACCACCGGCGGGAGCTCGGGCGGCACCGCGAGCGGTAGCAGTAGCAGCAGCAGCAGCAGCAGCGCCGCCGCCGCCGGCGTGGGCGGAAAGTCATCGTCGAGCAGCAGCAACATCGGGCCCATCGTGGGCGGCGTCGTCGGCGGCGTGGCCGTCATCGCCCTGGTCATCCTGGGGGTGTGGCTTATCATGCGCCGCAACAGGCGGCGGGACCAGAACCAGCAGATGGCACCGCAACACCCGGGCGCGGCGCCATCGGCATACCCTCCGATGCAGCAGTCGCCGCCGCCGTTCGCTCCCGGAGCCCCCGGCGCCCCCCAGGACACCGGCTACTCGCAGCAGCCGTACCACGACGGCGCCGTGACGCACCAGTACAACGACAAGCCGCAGAACTGGTCGACCACCTCGCAGCAGCAGGTCGTCCAGCCGTACCCGCCGCCGCCGCCGCCGCAGCTGCAGCAGGGCTACCCCCATCAACAACCGGGCGCCGGCGGCGTGTGGTACTCGTCGAACAACCAGGAGAAGCCCCCAGGAACAGAGTCGTACGCGACCTCGCCGTCGCCGGGCAGCCCGCTGTCGTCGTCGTCGCCGCTGGACCCGCGCATGAGCATGGCGCAGCCGCCGTCGAGCCCGGCGTCGACGGAGCGCCTGTCGGCGTTCCAGCCGCAGTACACGGGCGGCAGCACCTTCCAGGGCCAGGGCCAGGGCCAGGGACAGCCCACCGTGCCGTCGACCGTGTACGAGTCCGGCGGCGACGCTGTTGGGACGCACGGCCAACATGCGAACCACCACGGCCAGTTCCACGAGCTGGGCTCGAATTAATGAGCGTTTGGAGGGTGGTCTGCATTGAGCATTGTAAGTCGAAATCTGTGGAAGGTAATGGTTAAATGTCTGGAGCCTGGATATGTGTTTTATGAAAGAGCGAGGTACCTTGAATTGCAAATAATTTGACGGGGTTTTCTTGCAATACCGAGTAATTTCGATATGAACAGCTAGATCAGCAAGCATGATTTGTGCATTACAGCATCGGGTGCTTCGTGTGCCCGGCTTGTTCAAGCAGTCCGTCATGTCAATTCTACGCAACATAAGTAAAGTACGTTCCAAGTGTTCATGACAGTCACAGTGGGAGAACGTCTTGATGGTATCAATCGGAAATTCACTATCTATTCTCTGGCCCTGCATCTTCGTCATGCGTTATCATGCTTTTGCCCATGTGGATATGCAACTCCGAAACAAAGACGCCGTACTCAATGCATTGCGTACATAAATGTACATCTCTTCCCGGATACTCATGCTTGGTGAGAATCAGGTTTACTTGGGGTGGGGGAATTCATCCTCCAATTGCAGGCGCACACCAACATTCATACTGATGAGTTCCTGCACCAAAAGCTTTGCAGCGTATGGCATCGTCATCTTGGCAACCTCACGGCTGGTCCGGCAAGTACTGCAGTAGCCCTTGTAGCCGAAAAGACCACACTTTTGACAAATGTCCACATCGGTTCCGTCGGAGCTGATCATGAGACGTTCCAACAGAAGCTGCGAAGCACCGTACGCGATCAAACAATCACGCTCCATTTCTCCCAGACGAAGACCACCTTCTCGAGAACGACCTTCGGTGGGCTGTCTTGTCAAGATGGCACGAGGACCACGAGAACGAGAGTGCATCTTATCTTGTACCATGTGCTTGAGACGCTGGTAGAAGATGGGTCCGTTGAAAATGTACGCTTGCAACGGCTCGCCGGTGATGCCTGATGTGAAGTAATCTTTGCCCTCCCATGAAAAGCCTGCGTCAACCAAGTTTCTGCTCATCTCCTCCAGGGGATGGGAGCGGAAAGCATCACCAAAACCGAAATCCTTGCGGCCTTGGACGACGGATGCCTTTCCTGTCAGACACTCGAGCAGCTTGCCGACTGTCATTCGAGACGGGAAACCGTGGGGGTTCATGATGATATCTGGACACAAGCCCTTGTCGGAAAAGGGCATGTCCTCTTGGTCAACGATGATACCGACAACACCCTTTTGACCATGTCGCGAGGAGAACTTGTCGCCAAGCTCCGGTCGTCGTGTTTGTCTGGTCTTGACCTTGATCAATTGCGTTTCATACTGTGTCTGTGTCACCATTACAGTATCCACAATTGCTCCGTCGTAGATCTTGAAGCTCGTTGGGCATTCTCGATACTCGTCTGACCTCCTCTCGTTGCCGATTCCGGGGGTCGTGTCGACAGGGCTTTCTTTCTTGATGAGGACATTACCACTCTTCAACTTCCAGCCCACGTCTGCCAGTCCGTCACTAGTCAGAGCCTCGTGCTTGTCGTTGATCTGGCTAAAGTCCCGATCGCCAATACGGTCGCGGCTTCCATTCGCGTACTTGTTCAACTCTGCCGTGTATTTTCTGAATGCTTGTGATCGACCAAAACCGCGGTCCAGAGAGGCCTTGTTCAAGACGAGGGCATCCTCAATATCGTAACCAGAGTACGACATGACGACAACAGTTGCGTTCTGTCCAGCCGGAAGCTTGTCATATCTAATAAGCTGGATGGTTTTGCTGATGACCATCGGCCTCTGGGGATACACTAAGGTGTACAAGAGTGTGTCGATGCGGTTGAACTGGTTGTATGCAATGGCTCCAATGGCTTGCTTACCCATAGCACATTGGTAGGTGTTTCTTGGAGACTGGTTGTGATGCGGGAAAGGAATCAGTCCGGCCACGGCACCCAGAATGGTGAATGGTTCAATCTCGACGTGAGTCGATGCCTTGGTGATCTCTTTCTCTGTAAGAGCCACGAGAGTGTCGTTCTCCTCGTTGACATCAAGATACTCGACAATACCTCGAGTCAGGAAGTCGTCGAATGTGGCCTTGCCAGCCTGCAGCATCCGAAGATGGCTTGCTTTGATCTTGGATTCGCCATTCTTGACAATGATGTAGGGACGACAAATTCGTCCTTCGTCCGTGGCAATATGCACAGCAGAAAGATGCGTGTTGACGTTGATGCTAACAAAAGGCGACACCCAACCTCGGCGGCGCATGGTTCTGAACTTCATGGCGAATCGTTTGGGAAACCTTGTCAGAGCAAAGGGTGTACCGTTGATGTGTATGATGTACGAGCCGGGCCGATGAATTTCGGCACCGGAGAAGCATCTCAGAGGCTCGACTCCAGAGTCCAACGTGTAGATCCAACGTTTCACGGGCTCTTCATCAATGTTCGTCGTGATATGTGTCATGAGTGCAAGATTCTTGACAAGACCACAAGCCTCACCCTCGGGCGTATCTGAAGGGCACAGCATACCCCACTGTGATGGCTGAAGTGCACGAGGTCCGGACACCTTTCGAGTCTTCTCGAACTGACTGCTGATACGGGTCATCATACCCAACGCGGCAATGTAGCTGAGCCGACTGAGCACATGCGTGACACCAGCTCTCTCCATCTTGAATCGCTTGACACTCCAATTTCCGGTCTGAATCGCGCGGTTCATGCCGTCTGTGATCGTGCGGCCAAGTGTGCTGATATTCACGAGGGGGTCAAATGCTGCACGGTTGTTCCTCTTGAGGGTATTGTCGCAAGCGAATTTGAGCTGTGTCAGGTAGTTCTTGAATAGATCCTCGAATAGCAGAGAGAGCAGCTGGCCGGCCAATTCTAGTCGCTTGTTTCCAACAAAGTCGCGATCGTCGACAAGCTTTGGGTCGTAGTGCGCCATCAGCACACGTCGCGTCATGAGCGCCACGTACATGGCCTTGGGGAAGAAGTCGAGTCCTTCCACGGGAATGTGAGCAATGATGATGTTCGCAAGCGCGTCCAGACCCTCCTCGACGTTACTACGACGAGGCTGTGGCAAGCTGAATCCGCCGGGTTTGCTCCTACCGCCCATCTTGACGCGGGCACCAATGTAGTCAAGGGCCTGGTGTTGCGTGAAAACTCCCACCTTGGCGGCTTCTTCGAAGTTGACAACGAAATCGTCCTGGAATCTTCCGTCTGTACCAGCCACGAGTTGCATAATCTCAAAGTCAGACAGACCGCCAAGTGCCTTCATGACAATGACAATCGGCAGTGGCTCGACCAAGACGTTGTGCGACAGGTGAAGCCGGTCCTTCTTCATGATGACGTACGTCTTGGACTTTCTCTCGTGGGTTGAACTGGTAACCGAGGCAGAGATGATGTTGTTCTTCTCATCTGCCTCAACAATGATACGATTCTTGCTGAGCTGTTCTTGAACAAGAATGACCTTCTCGGTTCCACCGACGATGAAGTAGCCACCTGGGTCCAGGGGACATTCGCCCATCTTTGCCATCTCTGCATTATTGGCGCCGTAGAGATGACACTTGTTGCTGCGAAGCATGATGGGGATGCGAGCAAGCTCGACATTTCTGCGAACGACGCGGACCTTTTCTCTGGGGTAGGCAATATCTACCAGGATCTTGGCTCCGTAGGTCATGTCTCGCAGGCGACACTCTTGCGGGGTGATCTCGTTGGCGACGCGGAACTCATTGAAATCGGGACGATTCGGTCTCTCGACCCGGATATCCAAAAACTCAATGAAGAACGAGCCCGTGACATCGCTCCGGACGGTCCGATTGGCCTTGAGAATTTCCTTGAGCTCATGATCAACGAAGAAGTTGAAGGAATCAATGTGCCTGCAAAAAGAAGAGTGTCAGTTAGAGACAGAAGAAGTGGCAGATCATGATTGCACATACTGCTTGACGAGACCTGTGCACACATGTTAGCGGTTTGTTTTGTTATTGGGATGGGATGTGCCGCCTGGCAGCCAGATGACCGTTTGCAATGTAAATGTACCTTTGACCTTCAAAAAAGCAGGAAGCAGCTGGAACTTGTCGCCGACGGTCGAAATAGGGTCGGTCAGCTTCTTGCCGTTGTAGAAAGGCTCGAGAAGAGCCTCGAAACCATCATCAACGACCGCCATCTTGTCTTCTTTGGTTTGCAACCCCAATTCTCATGGTCGTTTGGCCACGGCAGAAAGGCTTTGATGGTGACTCCGAGGCTGTGACAGGGCAAAAAGTCGGCTGCGTCCCCCACCCGCGCCTGGCAAAGCGCTACCAGGTGGCTGACGATAAGACCGATAAGCTAAGCTGTGCGGATAAAAGTTCAGCCTCCACAGTCAGAACCTGGGTCGGCAACAGGATGGATCTGGAGCATCAATACAGTTGGAGCAAGCAGTGTTATTCAAGTCAAGCCTATCTAGGCTGCATCATGAAGCTCACGGATGTGTGTTTCAATTTCCATGTTGGACTTTCAATTTCGATTACTTGGAATTCTCATTTGGCATGCGCAAGAAGGAATCGAGCACTTGCTTCTTCGCAGACTAGGTAACAAGCATGGGCTGCTAGGAAAAGCATCAACCAAGCTGTGAGCCTGGTAGTCACCGAAACATTATCTTATCTGACCAAGGTGCTAAAGAAGTGCCCGTCCCGCGTGGAGCAATTGGATTCCAATGGATGGCATCCAGAATTTCCATTGCTCGCAATCTTTTGTTGTATAGAATGCTCAGGGCTGCGCAGGTAGATAGCAGTGCAATCTAAATATGTGATGTAAAAGGTAACCCAACGCAGCTTATTGGTGTTTCAGTTCAGCAATTGGAAATAGGGTATGTTCCTGGCTGAAAAGTGCTCCAGTCAAAGGCACATCAGGCACATGGCAAACAGTGGATCAACTGTGAGCCCAAACTTTTTCAACGTCGATTGGGTCGGGCTCTGTGCCATCCCTGACTCCCACCTGGTCATGGGTGGGCAGGCATCAGGCATTGCATTGCAGGCGCCGGTACGGAGTCTTACTCCAGTCTGCCCCTCAATTTGATGGAATTTCATTCTTCATATTTTTAATTACCCTCCAACGCATTTCGTTGCGAATCTTTAGCATTGGGTTATCGCCGATTGAAACATGTGCTTATCGAGGAAAACATTGCAAGTTTTCGTGTACTATGTGTAAACTTCTCATTGACACGGTGGCTCTTGTATGTGCGGACAACTGCATTTGCATTCGTGATTGCCCCCCACGAGATAGTATTTTGAAAAATCAAAAGAGCGAATATAGACATGAGGATTCATGCACCAGAGACAAGTGCACTCCTCCATGAATATGCACGTCGTCGTCATGCCCTCACTTTAGCTCGCACGAATTATCAACTCCAGTAATGTTTTCTGCTGTTCATCGCAGCCCTGACGAGGCGGCTAACAAGAAGAAGAGGGGTATTCGAGGTGGGGGAAGTGGACAGTGGGTAGCAACGGACGAAGCCAAGATGCCTCATCAGGGTCCAGTCGTTCTGATCTACCTTACGTTGGTGGCGCACTATATCGGGGCCCCGATTTCGAGTCAGTCTAGATCTGCAGACTTGGAGCGAAGATGTTGCGCATGCCTGATGCGTCCACAAGGCGACTTGAGAAGCAGATTTCGCTTGTTCTAGTCAAGAAATTCACAACACTACTCGTCGCTCTTGCATCTATTCTGCATTTCTGCTCCGCATGAGACTCTTGAGTACTGACAAATCATATATACATAGACTAAGCAGATTCTTTCCTCAGGGTTTTGCCCCAACCTGCCAGCCCTGCCAGTCATCTGTTATCAGGTTGATTGCCAGTTGTCGTTGCCAGGCTACTTTTGCTGGTTCGTCTCTCTCGTTGGGAGAAAATTGGCAAGGTACCAGATTCCCTCGTTTTAAATGTGGCGGGATTATATCCGGTTGGCGTACTCCGGCATGTAAATGCAACAACTGCTTCCTTCTGCAGGACAAGGTGAGAGAGCCTTCAACTCTGATTCGTGCTAAAAGTCGGTGAGCAAGCAGTAAGTCTTTGTTGTGTAGGTAGCAGTCCTCAAAGTGTAAATGTTTTCTCGTCATGTAGGCGTATGTGTCGCCACCGCATGATGTAGTAGTCTAAGGTTCAAGAGGACTGAACAATTTTTTCTGCATTGCATACCTACATCGTACGTATTGGTGAACTGCAGGTACTAGGTTTGTGGGGTTGCGGCATTGACCCCATCTCGAAGTTACCGAGTCACCTCTAATGCGAGCCATTACAACCGCCAGACCCACAACGCGGTGCCATGACTTGAGGCATCAGACGACTTTGGATCCAGGCTGATATAGCACATTACCTATAGCGTGCTGATTCGGTACGGCGTGGCCAATTGCTAAACCTGGAGTCTCCTTGTCGCCCGATCATGTAAGTGGTCAAGATGTTATACTCGAGCAATATCCGGGGGGGTTGAGAAATATATAATACATGATCACTTTGATGAGTCTCTCCCAACATCGAAGTGCGCACCATATGATATGCATCCGCACTAGAGGAGCTACCTACGCAATTGAAAAGAGTAGAAGCCGCATTAGCCCTTCGACTTCGGTACGTTCCAATGTTACTGACTGGAGGTAACGTGCCGGCCGGGCTCTATTCGCGACTCTCAACCTAGGGCAAATGGCCCTGGGAATCAAATTCACCCAGCCACCCTTCATGTTGGCGAGTGTGATGGCAATCGAGTGTCACTGGTGTGCGATCCCAACCCGAAGACACTACACTAACCTAGCCCAAGATATGGCGAGACTAGAATAGCGCCCCGCCGAAGCCCGTTCTGCCTGTTCTTTCCGCTGGCATGGCGCCGCCATCCATCTTGTTTAGGTATCGGACAACAAGCAAATACGGCAGACAGTGGTGCCTTCGTCGCCGCAGAGGGCAAGTGACCATGCGCGACATGAAGTATCAGTAGTAACCATCTACTCGTCTTGCGTCACATTTGCAAGAGCTCGGATGGAATTGGTGAGAGTGGTACCAAGGAAACCAAAGGAGCGGAGTTTTCGACCCCAGCTCAGTGATCAGCTTAGGTACGATCGGAACTTATGTATCTCGATGGGCCCTGCCCGGGATGACCGCAGCCGACCAAACAAGTTGCGCGGGGATTGATGTTCTCGTGCGCCATATGAATATAAAGAAAATGATACCAATTCAGAGCTTTATGCTTGGGATGGCGTATCCAAGCCTGAGTCCTGTTTCCTATCGTCAGGATCCTCTTCTCGCAAGATCATTCTCAAGCAAGAATCGACTCCATGTGGGTTGGACTACAGAAATCTGAACACAAAAAACCGAGTATAATGGTGTGTTGTGCCTCACTAGCCATGCACGGAACTGTGGCGGACGGGCAAGTCTCAGTGTATGTCGGCAGCCTTCCTAGCTAAATCTGCACGAGTGCTGCAAGCAGATACGCAGACGCCAACATGACACACAACACACAGCTTTGTTGGGATATGGAGCGCCCATGTATCAGATATCTGGCCGAGCGGACAAGACAGTGATGAAAACCGTTATTGGGTATTCCTCCTTCCGCGTCGTCTCTGGTCAAGGTTCCCCCGCACTTCTATATGAGTCTTCTAAGAAACCCGGTCCGCTATTCGGCCAAGGCGCTCGGCTGCTGCCAGAGATTCCCAGTCAGGTATCGTGCTCACCGCCCTCCTTTGGCTCCTCGTGGCATTTTTTTCTTCTTCTGGAGGGGCTGGCTTTTGAACCGGATCGTACAATGTGGAGTCCCCGTAGAAAAGCTGAACCGAGAAGACGGACGAAACCTGAATCAGATACGTACCTAACTTGGTACCTATCGGGCGGGCCAGTCCTGGGCAAGACAGAGAGGATGCTTTCTGGTCAATGGCAAAACGATCTCTGAGAATGGCCGAGTTGTCCAGCCGCGAGGTTGTGCCCGTGGCCCAAGGGCAATACAGAGTAAAGAGAGCAACCAATACCTACATTATACTCCGTACACCGTACATAGCTGACTTTGCAGCATCTTAAAGAACGTCAGACGCCCCGCAGACCCTGGATCGGGCCTGGGGGATACCTAATGTTAAGAGTAAGGTTCAGTTGACAAGCCGTTCACAGAGGCTACCTTAACATGCCGCAAGTACCTATCCACTCGAGTGCTGTCCAACCTGAACTGCCAGTCATTTCTGACCCTGTTAGTAAAGCCGACCTGCCTCTTGTGAGTAGCAGAGCGAGGCGGCCAATAGACTTTGATAGCCCCAGATGCGAGAGAGCACACCAGGTAGGTTTGTCTCTGCTGAAACCAGCTGCCATCAGGCAAACTTTTCCTCACAGATTAGAGAACTACACGTCAGTCAGATGCACAGGCGTCTAGGTTTTTGCATTTCCGTTGTCAAGGTGCTGCATCCATTGTGTCGCTTTACACTACTCGTACTCGTGGCAACAACCCAACTCGCCCACCTTCATACTAACCTGCTTGAGCAGCAGAAGAAGTAGTAGCATAGGATCGGCCACTGCGGTTCTTCGCTCGTGGTAGCGGCCGATGCTCGAGCCGGGGCTATCCAACGGAGTACCTACTATATGTACGTGCAGGGACCAGTTACAAGGAGGAGGCCCGACTAGGTGAACGGAAGAACCAGCCCTCTGCTAAATGCACGCACGGCAACCCGCCGCAGCGCCAGCGCTACCACCTAGGTATCGCCCATTGCCCATCAATTCGCCCGCCCACCACGACGCGACGCAACGCACTCAGCAGAAAAGACCCAGAACCGCAGCAGCAGTCAGTAACAACAGGTACATGGATTTTGGCCGCACGCACTGCCAGAGCCAGCGCTGGACAGGGGTCTCCAACTGGCGCCGCCTCTCAACCACCTCCTCTGCCTCGATCCCAAAGCATCAATTGATCTTCTCTTTTTC
Source organism: Pestalotiopsis sp. DP-2020a (assembly GCA_018115615.1). Taxonomy (NCBI): domain Eukaryota; kingdom Fungi; phylum Ascomycota; class Sordariomycetes; order Amphisphaeriales; family Sporocadaceae; genus Pestalotiopsis; species Pestalotiopsis sp. DP-2020a. The sequence goes on along the minus strand of JACVEI010000055.1, from coordinate 402,256 downwards.
CTACGTCTTGCCCTTCCGCTCCACACTCTTTTTGTAGCGATATTGCAATTCCGTCGTGTGCTGCCGCTTCCTGGCTCTCCAGGGCAGCCTCTTGTGCTACTATTACTTACCTCCCACTAAAGGTGAGTTCGTCCTGCCTCTCTCGCCTGCCCGCCCAGACTCCCCCTCCCCTCAGCAGAAGAAGAGAGGTGCTCCGAGGAAAAGAAAGATCGTTGGCAGTCAATCGATTCGCGCGAAGCTACCGTGGGCATATACTGGCCCAGCCTGGGATTCGGAGGCGGGCGACACGACGGTGCCACAGGCCGTAGCTCTGGCCGCTTCGCAGCCCCGCCGTGCTTGGATGCGAATCGATCGTCGCCGGACACGAAAACCTGCTCTTCCACCTCCTGCGCTGCTTTGGCTCGCTGCCCTCTTGGTGTGCAACACCCCGCTGACCAGATTTTCGCCCTCGTACAGTCCTATAGAAACTGCGACAACCTCTTCCCTCTGTACGAAAGCTTTGTAGGGTGTTGTAACAACAGTAAAAGTAGGAAAACATGGAAGACTACCTCGACCGGTACCGCGCGCAGCAGTCGCCCGTCACCGACGCGCCGATGAATTCGCTTGTCTCACCACCGAGAAACGGCAACCGAATGCCTCAGCCAGACCCTCGGACCACCTTGCCTCGTCGCTTCACCACCGACTCGGGGCGTGTACCAACACTGTCGACCCTAACTTCCCTTCAACGTCCCGTAGAACCGCAGGAATATACCACGGCTGTGAGTTCTCTTGAGAGCTTGGGTTGTCCTTTGCGTCGCTTGTCGGAGCTTCTGGCCATGTCTTGGAATTTCGACTGGCCAGCTAGCATTCCTGGAATCTTCCGCTGACTTGTATATGCCCATTCCAGACTGAATATAAAGCACACCTGGTAAGTCATACATGGCATCGTTCTTCGGCGCATGATTTATGGGATGAAAGAACTGGGTGTCGCGCATGCGCCATGGAACTGGTCATTTTTTAACGCAAGGGGCTGACACCATCTGTAGTTGAACAAGAAGAAGCAGGAGTACGATACTCTCATGGAGCAGAAGCGGCGCTTTGAGGCCGAGATGAAGAAATTCGAACTTCAGCAACGTCAGGAGGAGGCCGAGTTGCGGCAGATGGAAAAGGATCTCGCCAAGAACAACACCATTTTTGGTTTGACAGGCCACCAGTCTGAACCTACTACTCCACCCGAGTATCGAGAGTCAAACGGTTTCCCTACCATGTTCTCGCGCCCGAACCGATATTCGCTCTCAAGCTTGACGTCCCCCCAGGGACTGTACAGCCGGTCTGCGAGATCGGGTTCTCAGCTTCAGTCGCCACAGTCAGGCATCATGCCCTCTCAATCGCGCGCCTTCGCATTCGACGACCACCTGCCATCTCGATCAGTACCCGGAACCCGCAGAAATAGCGACGAGGACGAAAAGGAAGAAGCGCTACGTCAGGATCCTACCAGCCACCGTTCAACCAACGCGTAAGTGACCATGTCCAACCTATTTCTTGATTTGCTCGCGTGGATGTCAGGCGACTTTTTGCAAGCAGTCTGCCCAATCTGTCGTCCTCGAAAGAAGTCTATGAGTATAGCACCTGCGCACAGACCATATCCCCAGACTCTATATCATCATCAAGTTCCCTCCGGATGAAAAGCCGTATTTGAAGTATGAGCTTTATCGGTTAGGTTTCGTCTGATGCTTTCATGTTATATTTCTTTTCGTGGACCTGTCATTGCAGATTACGATTGCCCCAACTGCTGAGTGGCAGAAAGTCTTGTCTACCTTGAGCAACGGCTACTCCCATCTGATTCCCATGGCGTCAAGTTGACAGAGCATGTTGTCATGTTGCCACGCGTACCTGGTGTTGTTTTGAGAGCACCCAAATAAATTCAAGTGGAAAGAACGACAATCCATCAGTATTGGAGTTTGCGGTATGATCATTCAGAGAGATATTTAAAAAAAAATCTCTTGCCCGTCCTAGTGGACTATGAACAAATATTCCATGATCAAACCCACCAACACAGCTGTGTTCGATTTAGTCGAAAGGCCGAATTCTTCACATCGTTACCTGCAAGTGCTATTTCTCTCTCTAGGTGAGGTGAACAATCAAGTGGACAATCAAATGAGTGATCGAGGTGGACATCAAGTGGATATTCAAGTGAGTGGACGAGGTGACTACTCGAGCTGAACAATCGAAGGGCGGTTCAACGTGGGCGGACAGCGTTGACAATCCATTCCTGTTCACCAGGACAATCACTCGACTGTTAACAATCCGAACGTGGTTGCCACTATTGTGTTCCTTCCTGCTAGGAAACCGATTGTTCCCACGTTCACCAAAAAGTATAAGAGCAGTTTTCATTCTGTGCAAGGCCCAACCCAAGCTTCATTCTCTTCACCACCCACCCTCCCCTTCTGGTCACTGGTCTTTCGACTCGTGCCCTACCCACCCTCTTCTGCCTTCTTCACCCGTCCACCACATTGCAGTCTGCCTTCCAGCTGCAACATTGGTTTCCAAGAAGCATACCACACTCAAAGAACTCGATCCCATCGTAAGTCTCCCATCACAAACTATCGCATCGCAAGGGACTATCGCATCGCGAACTGTCCCATCGCAAGGAACTATCGCATCGCGAACTGTCCCATCGTGAGGAACTGTCCCATCGCGAACTGTCTCATCGTCACTCTCCCCTTGCAGACCTCAAAAGTTCAGCTCGATTTCTCGAGTCGAGGTTCCTTCCCTTTTATCACAAACAGTCCAATCTTGGACGGTACAATCTTCGCAGACGGTACAATCTTCGCAGACGGTACAATCTTCGCAGACGGTACAATCTTCGCAGACGGTACAATCTTCGCAGACGGTACAATCTTCGCAGACGGTACAATCTTCGCAGACGGTACAATCTTCGTAGACGGTATAATCCTGCAGACGGTATAATTCTGCAGACGGTACAATCTTTTACGGTCCGATCTTTTACGTTTCGTTATAAACGGTCCGATCTTTTACGTTCCGTTACAAACGGACTGATCTTTTACGTTCCGTTACAAACGGTCCGATCGTGAACCATACCGTCGCGAACGGTCCAATGGTTGACAGTCTATCATCATTATACTCTTGCAGACCTCAAGTTCAGCCCGATCGTCGATCTGATGTTCCTTCCCTCTATTGTCTCTGCGTCACTTTCTACTACCACCACTAAGACCGTTATACTGACTTGAGTTTCCACATAGCCTCAACCGGTATTCCATGCCAGTCACCCGCAGAGGTAATCCACTCTACGACAACATCGACCAGACAAACGCAGCAGGATTCCTGTTCCGTGACGACGAGTCCATCCAAGACACCAACAACTATAACGCCCTCGACACCACTGGTGAGGACGGCTTCCCAAAGTTGATCAAGGGAAACCCCAATCGGGTACGTTCATGTTCTCATTTCACTCTCCATTCACTCAACAGACATCAACGGATACTGGTGGTTCAACGGATCCCAGTGGCAGTTCAGCCTTGGTTTCTGGCTGATCGCTACTTGACTCTTGTCACCTTTGCCTGTCTACTGGTGCTACCCCTCCATGCAGTCAACCCATTGCCCCTCCACAATTTCACCTTCAAGAAAAGAAATCTGCCCATTGTCCTCGTCCACAAACAAACAGACTGCGCCCAGCACCAGGTGTTTTGCACATTTTTTTTGTACATTCACTTCCGATCACACCTTCGGTCTTTCCATCCCAAGAGCGACTGCCTTTCCTCTTTGTACACCCTTACCCTGCTGGATCGAAATCGTTCTTGCAGTACTAATCCTGTACACCCACAGCTTTCCGCATCTTCGGCTGCACTCGATCTTACTTCTCTCGGCACTGCCAATTCTGAAGCCTCGATCGGTTGGAAACTAAAATCACTCCACCGTCCTCAGCAAAGCCTGAGCAACATGGATTCTACTCAGATGCCCGTCGGCGATTCTGTGGCAGGTGGCTACGGCGGCTCGTCCGAGGCCAACAGCATGAATGGACGCGCTGGCTTCCGCCGCTCTCTGGATCTTGCCCAGCAGCAACAGCAGCAAGGTATGGACTTCTCGTACTTGAAGGATGTCGGAACCGAGAACGTCAACAACGCCATGAAGTCGCCCCCCGCATCTCAGGCCATGCCGCCCAAGCTGCAGACCTCATTCTCTGCCAATGACATTCACGCTAAGCCCGGTTCTGTCAACGGTTCGAACAATGCACATGCCCAGCAACACTTCCACAACCACAACGCCAGCATCGGTCGCATCCCTCCCGGCGCTGTTCCCAAGCAGCACAACCGAGAGCTGTCCAACGACGGCCACGTTCCTGGCATGCCTCAGGCTTCGACCTATCCGTCCATTGGCAGCGCTCTGCACGCCAATGCCCCCGCGTTCGGACCGACGGGAATCAACGCCCAGGGCCCTACGTCTGGTGTCGGATCTGTCTCGTCAGCTCCCAACTCCAACAACAACAACAACTACCAGCCCTACTATGGCAATGGAGGCTACAACAACTCCATGAACCCCAACGGTGGTGGCTATCAGATGGGTATGCTCATGCAAGGCATGAACAACATGAACATGAGTGGATATCCTCAGCAGAGCTATCCTGGGTACGGCGCCATGTATCAACCTGGCCAGCAGCGCGACTCGCAGCAGCGAGTCATCCAGGCTCGTCGCGCCCAGGATAATGAAGGTAAGATTCCAGCACTCTTGTAGTCATTTGTCTGACCTCGGCTAATTCTTTCTCGCAGCGATGAGTCGCTTCAATGGTGCCCCCCTGAGTAACTTCCAGGGTGGAATTCTTGAGCTATGCAAGGATCAGCATGGCTGCCGCTATCTCCAGAAGCAGTTGGAGAACCGTGTTCCTCAGGAAATCCACATCATCTGGGCAGAGACCAATGCCCACGTCGTGGATCTCATGATGGATCCGTTCGGAAACTATCTTTGCCAGAAACTCCTGGAGTACTGCACTGACGACGAGCGTACCGTCCTCATTCGCAACGCTGCTGACGCAATGACCCGCATTGCTTTTAACCAGCACGGAACTCGAGCTCTCCAAAAGATGATCGAGTTCGTCACTCTGCCTGACCATGTGCAGATTATCATCGAAGCTCTACGCTACCAGGTGGTTGAGCTCATCAAGGACCTCAATGGCAACCATGTCATCCAGAAATGTCTTAACAAGCTATCTTCTGAAGACAACCAGTTCATCTTTGAGGCCGTCGGCAACAACTGCATCGACGTCGGAACCCATCGCCACGGTTGCTGCGTCCTTCAGCGCTGCATTGATCATGCTGCTGGTGATCAAAAGATCACTCTCATCGCCCGCATCACGGAGAATGCCGCACGACTTGTTCAGGACCCCTTTGGCAACTACGTCATTCAGTACATCATTGATCTGAATGAGCCCAGCTTCACTCAGCCTTTGGTGCTGAAGTTCCTGGGCAGTATTGGTAGATTGTCCCGTCACAAGTTCAGTTCGAACGTTATGGAGAAGTGCCTTCGTTGCGCCTCGGATCAGTCCAAGGACATGATGGTCCAGGAGATGCTGGTTCCCGGCGAGACCGAACGTCTCCTGAAGGACAACTACGGCAACTATGTTGTTCAGACCGCTCTGGAGCACAGTCCTCTCCAGACCAAGATTCAGCTGATTGATACCATTCGTCCCATCATTCCCCAGGTTCGTGGTACGCCTTACGCACGTCGCATCTCGGCTAAGATCATGGCCTTTGACAACAACCGTGGATCTGCAAACAATAGCGGCCAGACCACTCCGTCTGACCCCACTGGTGGCCAGATCCCCCTGCGCAACTCCCTCAATGCTGCTAACGGCGCTGGCGGATATGGAAATGGCATGCCTCGTGGCCGTGGCCAGAACAACTACCAGCCCAATGCCGCTGGCAATGTCGCCCCTCCTCAGCCCCCCCGCTTGAACCAAGGTTACACATATCCGGGCGGCACCGTTCAGCCTGGTAACGCCGAGGGCCAGTTTTTCTAAACAACCTTTGTGCCATTGTCACGCTTGCAATGGTACCAACCATTAATGCATCCGCGACAACTGCGACTGTTTTCTTTCACCAAAACATGCAGGGTTGCCATTTGACTTAGGCAACGTACGACCGGAACGGCTTATACGAACCTAACGACTTTCTCCATCAATGGTCACAGAGATGATAATTTGCACCCCCGTCTCTTTCATCACAACTTTCGTTCCCAGGGTCAATCATGTACAATACCGTGCCCGCCAAGAATGACTCTTCACCTTCTGGGTCTTCACTGGGCATTCATGGTCACTTGTCTCTCGAAAAGCGCCATCAATCCCAATATCCGGGGGTTTGTACCCTTGTACTTGGACCGTACAACAAACATAGACTGTTCCATTTTCGTTTCTTTCTCTTCCAATGGAGACAGCATTTGTATTTCGACCTGCCGTCGAATTCTTCTTCTTTTATTTTTTTCTCGAGATCAACGAATCGACGATCTCGATATACGACGTATAAAGGGCGTTGTTCTCTCATCATCACCACTTGGCGTGTTTTCAATTCATGCGAGACAGCTCAAAGGTTGCCCACATCAGCATGGTCAACTAGGATGCGTTTCAAGGTCCATGCGCGATTGGCATTGAAGCATGATGCGGCCTCAAAGAGCTCGCAGGATACCTACCGCCTGGCAAGCGGGAGTAGACAAGAGTTGTTTTGGTGGCTCGGGTCACGGAGAGAAAATGGCGAAGGTCACAAGCGGGTGATGCTAATTCTCTTTTCCGGTTTTCTTTCTCGCTATGCTTTATGGGCGGTCATGGTCTGGTTTCGATGTTTTCCCTTTGTCTCTACTGCAATGTCATGGGGCATGTCAATGGCCTGCTGCCTTCATCTGGAAAGGCGGCTCATGCAAAATGTGACTGTAAAAAGCAGCACGCGGCATCTAGATAAATTTGCCTAGTAATTCACAAGGCCCAAGTTATAGACGAAACTTGATACTTATTGTGCCCGTGATGTGATGTTATCCTATTCGTAGTCGTTTTGAGTTGAAGTACTCAGACTATGTATTACAACTTTGAAAAAGAAGATATCCCAATGGCAAGGTCGACTCGGCCACGTCAGTCCTAATATATCTTGTCATGCTCGCTACTTGAGATGACTACTCCTTCTGACCGTCAGTCGATATGGTGACGGAAAGTATCTTTGCTTGCAAGAAAAAGCATATAGCTTGTATTCAGCTTTGATCAATTGAGAGTTTATCTGAATTCGGTGCCGTCAAATGATTAGGTATATATGATAATGGAGTTTGTTGGAGAGGCATGGAGGGAGGGAGCTGTCAACCGCTGCTCTTGAGAAGAGAGAACACAACGGGGCAGGGCATGTATGTCTATTAGCAGTACAAAGTCGGCGTGTTGATGTCCGTGAAAGTGGCAGTTGGAAGACGGCGGTGTTATCAGGTGGTTCAGCTCACCAAGGACCTTGATGACAACCACGTCATTCAGAGATGTCTAACCAAGCTCTCTTCTGGAGACAATCAGTTCATATCTAAGGCCGTGGGATGAGGACGGTACGCTCGTCATCGGTGCTAAAGTACTACGAGAGCTTCTGGCAGAGATAATTTCCGAAGGGATTTATCACAGGGAATCAAAATGCGGGAGATCAGAGCAGAACAGGAACATCCTGTGAGGAATATTTTGTATGATGTACCTGGAGGGATAGAGCTCTCCCTGGAGGCCTTTGGGCTGCGCGATTTATACGGTTGACAGCACTGGTCCTGGCCGACTTATCTTCTTGTATCACCCACCGCGATTGGCTCTCTCTCTCCCTCCCCAGAAAATTTGGCGGTGGTTCTTCTTCCCAATCAAGACTGATTTATCTATTCTACTCTACAGGAAAGCGGTTGGTGGTGGGGTACTACTGGATTCGGTACTTCAGTCAGCATCAACTTGATTCAAATTGGCAATGGATCGCGCAGCCAAACCTTCCTCCAAGTGCGCCTCGCCATTGGTGTTTGACCAGCGAAGCATGGTCCTCTTCTGTCTCCATGACACAGACGATAGTATTGTGCCTGCATTCGTAATTTGTAAACGATGATGCCAACGTCTTTCTCCTTTGTTCTGCCTTCCGGGAAGTCTGACGAACTAATCGCTGTCTGCTGCCGGCGTATCATGTGTCAAGTTCACGATAGTCTCGAGGACTGAGTGGAAAGATAGTTGGGGCAACTACTCTGGACGGCATCAGCTCAACCAAGACATGTCTTGTGTGACTGATTGGGAGGACGCCCATTTTGACCTTTTTCGAAAGGGCAAGCCGGGCAAGGAGACGGGCTCGCGAGGGATACAGAGCTGAGCGGACGAATGGCGGGTAGTCGAGTCGCAGGTCTGATGACTATGGGTGTTCGTTATTGCATATTTGCTGACGGATTCTGATCTGGTCGACAGAAGACATGTGTTGGCCAGAGAAAGTGAGATCTTGAAATGCAACAGCATCCATCTTCGTTCCTTATCTGGCAACCCAGAGCAAGGTTCTCATGGCTGAGTACCACATAATATTACTTGTAGAGGACCATGTGGCAGGCAGAATGATCTGTCACGACCTCTGGACGTGTTAAGCCAAGCATTGACATGAGTCTTGTTGCGGAATGCATCGTGATGCCAGCAGTCAAGCTATGCTCGCCATTCAGTCAGTCCAACATTGACACTCGAGCACAGCACGGAATCGAATCATTGAGAAGTAAGAGAAGGAAGCGGGGCAAATATGTTCATGTGTTGTTGGAATTCATTTTTATCCCATTCTCAAGTACGTAACGTTACTCCGGCTGATTTTTCTCAGCGCGTGAACCAGACCGCGAAGCAGGACCTTACTCCATCGTAAATTGACCATGCCAAATGCCCACCAGACTTTCTCCTTTTCATCAATCGCAACCACAGACCCCTCAGCGATCCGTTTATCGGTATCTCCAGAGGGACAGGGTGTTGTGGCGCTTCCAGGTCTTTCTGCGGCCGGCCTTGGTCTTGTTGTAGCGGTGGCCCTTGTTGAGACCGCGGGACTTCTTGCCGGTGGCGGTGAGGCCGCGGGACTCGCGGTGCTTGTGGACGGGGGCGACGATCCAGTTGATGCGGGGGTCCTGGCGGATGGCCTTGTGCTGGGGGTCGACGAGGATGATCTCGTAGTACTTGTAGGTGGAGTCCTGGTTGATCCAGTAGGAGTTCAGGACGCGCAAGTTGGCGCAGCGGCGGCCGACACGCTCCTCAGCGGTCGACTTGAGGGAGCGCTGGTACTTCAGCTGGTTGACTCCCTGGTTGGTGGGCTTGCCTGTAGTTCATGTGTTAGCGGTCGTGCGACGATGAATCTGGCGAAACCGACGGGACGGCAGCCGTGGAAGATATCTTCTCGCACGTACCATAGGTGGCACCCTTGGGGACGGGTCGCTTGCGACCACCGCGGCGGACACGGACACGGTAGATAACGTATCCCTGCTTGGCCTTGTAGCCGAGACGGCGGGCCTTGTCGGGGCGCGAAGGGCGGGAAGCGCGGTGGATGACGTTCAACTGACGGAGCTATATTGATGCAGTCTCAGCAAATGTTCAACGACTGTATAGCAAAGACACAAGTTCTTCGTCTCTTGATCGAGATCCCCTGTGCTGCCTGGCTCGCTGCTCGTTCATCTCCATCCTGCTGGCGGTGGCAGGAGGAGCGAGGGTGAGAGCGAGGGGCGTGCCGCGCAGAGAGACCTCGACCGAAGAGAGAAAACACAAGAGCGTCCACATGATCATCCATTGATCGAGATTGAATGGCATATGTTCGTATGTGTGCGCATTGCGTGTCGGTAGATTCGAGGACGGGATAAATTTTTCAACATACTTCCCAGCAGCGGACTCGGAGCAGGAAACGGAGGACATCCGACTGCTTCTTCTTCTGAAGCTCTTCGACGTACTTGAGGGCACCCATCTTGACTGTTTGGCGGGGATGACTAGGTTAGTAAAGGACGAACGAGAGAAAGAAAGGAAAGAGGAAGAGAAGAGGGCCTCGCGGGGACTCGTTACGCACCAGGTTGGAATTTGAGCCTGCAAAAACGGAGTGGTCGTTTGTCGGTTGGTGAGAGTTGGCAGATCTGAAAGTTCGAAACCTCCAATTTTCCACGGAATTTGGGTGGGTTTGGAAAAATTCAAAGTGTGCGCCGGGTGGAGTGGGCAGGTGCCGGGCTAGAGAGCTGCCCACTAAGCCTAATCTGGCTTCGCGCAGAGGTCTGGCGAAGACCCATTTAAATATTTTCAGCGAGCTGCTTTCGTGTTCAGTGGCTTTGGAGATTGGTGGGGGAGTGGCAGCAAATGGCAACACATCAAGTGTGCACTGCACTGGATTGAGTTTGTGAGGAAGCTCGCAGGAACACACACTGCAGTAGTCACGGTGTTGCAACAGTCTGGAACGATCGGATGCGACACAATTGCATGGTTGATATATTGGCCACTGTAAGAGTTATGGTGTTTTATCTTCAGCTACATATAATCTGACTGCGCAGAGATGGACAGTCTACCAAGTAACAAGGTCCAACTCTCTCAGCTATTGGCCTACATCGACCCCATCCATGATCATGACACTCCAAAATTCCTGACCAACATACTCGACTGAATCGGACCAGTAAAGCTCGTACAAATCTTATTGCTACCATCACATACGCGAAACGCTCGTAATCTCGAATGCCTCCAAAGTAATCCCATTGATATTGTCGCAAAGAGATCAGACTCGGCTCTGGTCCAGTGGTAGGATGTTGATTAGTTGTCGAAGAACATCCTTCTGCTCCGCAATCACGCTACCGATACTGTCTCGTACGGTCTTGCGGGTAGCCTGGAACATGGTGGCTCCAGTCTGCTCATGTCCACTACTCTCCGGTTTGTCCTTGACCGGTGACGAGTATGTGTGTGGTGCCAAATGGCCTCTCGCGACCATTTCGCCATGATCTCGTCCACACTGCATGATCTGCGTAAAGTCCTGCTTGTCTTTCTGTATGGTGGTTGTAGGTGTCTCGAGTGTCGGCCTCTTCAGCATTTCGCCCATGTTTAGGAAACACTCGATCATGTCGCGGTATCGAGCCACTGCGTCTCTGGCATCATTCTGAAGAGCCTGCGGGCCATGAGCAGGCTCCTCTGGCTTCGTAATTTCCATCACAAAGTTCTTGATGACAGCCTCGATCGTCTGGCGCTGTGCTTTCCTAAGTTGAAATCGGCAGTCAGCAAGGTGTTTTCGCCAGAAAATAAGGCCAGGCGCAGTACAGTTCGTTTTCGTGCTTTTGGATCAGCATTGCCACTTGCTCGATTTGCTTGGGGATTTTCCCGCCAGAGCGAGCAATGAACCTCTTGGATTCTGTGTTTTCTTCTTTCCTGAGGTTCTCTAGCCATTTGGCCCAGTCCTGGAAAGCTCTGTGTTTTTCTGGTATTAGTATAGTGTATCAATAGGCGACGTGGGCACGCCACCTACCGACTGCTGTCTCGGCCAGGGTCTTCCTTGTCTTCGTCGGAGTCCTCGAGGCGGGACAAACTCTGCTCTCGGAATCGTTTCGATGGAGGCTCATCTGGACTCAATCCTCGACCTGCGCCGTCGTCTGCGTCGTCTTCGAACTCGATTTCTGCGTCACGCTTGCGCTTGGCGTTTCGTTTGGGTGCCATGATACCGGGTTGCCTCCTGGGGTATTACCAATGGTGCGTCGATCGCGAGCGCGGTTTGGTAGAGCTTGTCTACTGGCTATCTGAGAGTTCTTTTGGAATTATCATCCCAAATAACATTATACATCAGTGCTGAAAATTTGATCGAGGGTTCAACTTCAGTGGGGGAGTCGTTCTTTCCTTCTTCACTTTGGACTTTGTTGCAATATACAGGAATGCACAGGCAGGCACAGACGGAAGCTCACTCGTGCCTTCCCCAGTCAGCAATTTGAAATAGCTAAGTTCCGACGGATTGCAGATTTATTCAATAATTGTTTTTCAGTAGTAGTTTCCGCCGAGCAACCGTTGATCCATGATTTCCACCCATGATGGCCACGACGTGACTGTTCCGTCAGCTTGGAGCTGTTCCATTCCACTCGTTGAACCCCAAACGACTCAATCTTCCTCTTCTGCCAGTTCCATAAGAGCTGCTACACCTTCTTGATGCAGGTAACGCCAATTCATATCCATCATGCGCTCCATCAGATCATTCATTTCCGAATCCTCTTCTACGTCGCCTTCATTGTTGATGTCAAAGAGGGTATTGTTAAACGTCTCCCAAGCCTCACGGACTTGCTTGGCCTTGAACTTCCGAATGACTTGCTGTGGCGAGATCTCTCGAGCTGGTGTGGTTGGCAATCTCACAGTACTCCTTCTTGTCGGTACCGGTTGTTTTGCCTGCTGTTGACTCTTTGGCATATCCATGAACGAATCTCGTGTCTGCTGGCACTTGGGCATCTTCAACAAAGGTTGGCTCTGTGTCTGTTGGTTGCTTGGCATCTTCAAGAAAGTATGGTTCTGTTGCTGCTGGCTCTTCGGCATCTCAAACAGAGGACGATCTCGTGTCTGCTGACTCATGGGCATCTCAAATAGAGGACGATCTCGCGTCTGCTGGCACTTCGGCATCTCAAATAGAGGACGATCTCGTGTCTGCTGGATCTTCGGCATCTCAAACAGAGGACGATCTCGTGTCTGCTGGCTCTTCGGAATCTCAAATGAAGGACGTGCCTGCTGAGTCTTTGGCATCTTCAGGAAAGTGTTGTTCTGTGGAATATCTGGGCGTGCTCGTTGAGCTTCTTCCTGTCCCAGCTGAGGTTGAGCGAAAATACTCGTCGTCTTGAGGCCTTCCGTGTGCACAATCTGTGATCCAGGGTTCATTGGCGTACTCAACCGGCGGAGGACATCGTAATGATCGAGATCTGCACCCTCAGTAGACTGGGTCGTTTTTCGCCTAAGAGATGCTGGCTTGTGTCCTGACATTGCAGACGAGTGAGTGTCTATCTTTTCAAGTTGAATTCTGATTGAGTCGACTTCTTCTAATCAGCTGAGCTTTCTGCTACTATATTTGACATCAACAAGATAGAGGAATGGCTGATTTTATGGCAGGCTTCGTACCAAACGGGATTGCACTGTGGGACGCGGACTGTGGTTGAACGAAATGTATAACTCCCCTTGTCTGGGGATTTAGACAAGAGACACGTGGGCACAACAGCCCTTGTCGCCGAAGAGAAGGTGTTCATGGCTTTGTTAAATTCATGTAACAGTGTAATGTTTGGGGTTTAGACATTTGCCAAGTGTCCGTGAATTGTCCGATAGGCTTTTATTTTCTACATCCTTCGGTGATGCTAATTCGTGCATAGAAACCATGCATTACATCAAGGCAGCCATCATCATGTATACTTTCAGACAAGTATGCCGCATTAATCTCAGAAGCCTGATCAAGACTCAAGTTTCGTTGATTGCAGTGGTGGCAATCTGGTACAAATGAGCATAGCTAATTGCGTTCGTGGTTGACGTCGGATTTAAGCAACAAGCGCTTGAGGCCGAATGCGGCAATCACTAACTCCGCAAGGTCTTACCAATCCACTACGTACCTCCTGAAGTCTATCCTGCCAACTTCATGCTTTGTCAAAGGATGACCCAGATCGGGCATTACAGACAATAGAACGCCGCATACTACTTTTTACCCGGGATCCTCGCGAATACCACATGAGAATAACAATTCCGAGCTCGGATCTAAGCAGTCACTTGGCGGAGACACCTGAACGGGGAGAGGTACCATGGTCTATCTGGGTCCTTCCAAGGGTTGCGGCTCATGTCGCATGCGACGGAAAAAGGTATGCAAGTACAATCAATTTGAGTAAACTGGCGAGGCCCCATGAAAACTACGTGACTGCTGACCTTTCATGTTTGCAATTAGTGTGATGAGACACGACCGGTACGCTGGCATCTCATACCTACCCTCAATGCTTATTATTTCACGTGCAAAGTGTTATTTGGACATGTCGGGAGGCTAATCTTAGCAACACAATTTTCACAGTCATGTATGAGATGTATCAATGCAAACCGAAACTGCAGTGGCTATGAAGTCCGCGGCGCTGCTGAGTTCCGTCAATACGGACCTCAAGACAAGAGTCAGGCCACCACTGTCTCGTCCATTGCCCGGAAATGCACCTTACCAAAGCGAGCACCAATTCCAGGCACGACGGATGCCCTTCCAGATGACCGCATACCGGTGGAGACGACGGATACACAGAGCAATATGTTCTCTCTCCGAGCCTTTTACTACGACTTTTGCGTCGTACCGACTAATACACATCTCTCCCAGGGGATCCTGTCCCGAATCGAGAATATGGTTCGATTCATGGGACCCAAATCCGACCTGGCGAAGGCTTGCCAGGCAGTTTCATTCGTCAGCCACGCCGACTCTCTCAATAGGCCCGCCATCAAGGGCAAGAGTGCTGCCTTTTATCAAGAGCTGCTCGGGTCCCTGGCCCGGGCCATTGACAACTCGGCTACAGACCCAAGCATGGAAGCCAAATCTATTGCAATGCTGTTGGGGCTCTATCAGGTTCGTCAGAGCTGTTGCCATCCATTTGATGGCTTTTCTTTCCGACCAATAACAGCTAATCCTTAACATTTTTGGGCTATAGATCATGGTCGCAAGTCCAGAAAATCATGGCGCACATGAAGTACACGCCAAGGGCCTGGCGGCGCTCTTGAGTGTTGACCACTCACCCTTGTATTCTTTCAATAATAGTTCACCTAGCTTACTCACACAATTTCGCGTAAGAGAATTCTTTACTATAAGCTATGGCCATGTTCAATAGGACGATGCTAAACGAATCAATGTGCAGTTAGACACAGCATTCTCAGTCCCAAGCCTGAGGGGCCCGAATGGTACTCTTGGCCATCTATTAGCTGGAGTGGAGAGTCTCTATTCGAGAAGCAAGCTTGCGGAGGACGTCAATGAAACCACAGAAGTAATGGAAGATGCTATGACGTTGTTCTCAAAATTCTCCGAATGGCAGGACACCAGGACATTTGACTTCAGACCAACCACAGCTGGCCGCGTTCGTCCTAGAGATGACACAGACTCTCCGCCAGCAGGTTACTGGCCCGGTAACATTGATACATACTTTGACCTATATGTTGCTGGGGTATGGAACATCTTCCGCACAGCTCGTTTGTTACTAATTGAGATCATTACGAGACTATCACAAGAGCTCGAGGACACCCGCCGACCCAAGTACCTAGGAGAAGCGCATACGATCTTCCAAGACATTGTCGCGTCGGTACCTTATCACTTGGTTGATAATCTTCCAGTTTTTGTCAATGGAACCTCGGAACATACCGAGATTACGGACACGGGCAAACACCTTGGTGGTCTGCTGCTAATGCACCCGCTGTATGTTGTTTCAAAGATGAGGTGCCTGGGGAAAGCACAGAGACGGTACGCAACAGACTGTCTGCTGTGGATCGGAAACAATATGGGAATAGGACAGGCAATTGTTCTTGCCACTGTACGTGCAAAGTCCTTGATATCTTCGTTGCTCAAGTACACTGACATTATGACTACAAGGAGCCACATATTGATCAAGAGTATCTATTGAGCGGTTGCATGATAATATGGTCCGGCATTCTTAGCTAGACTCCGGGATCTGATAACAAAAGCTTGGTAAGATTTCAATCCATCAGAGTCCCCTTCAAACTGATATCAACCTGACTCGCACGTGGTCAGCAGCGTCCTCATTCTTAAGTACGGCAGGCATTGTGCCAGACATGAATTACATATATCTCGGACTTCGCACAATCAAATCCTCTCCGACCAGCAAAGTCCGACCATCATGTTCCTCTTTCTAGATGCTATTCGGGATTCCGCAGGCTCGGAGCCGATCCAGCCAGTTCTGCGCGCAAGGCTAACCGAATCGAGATTCTCTATACTCCGTAGATCCCCGCGAAGTATCGCCCTCTTGGCCTGTTTTGGTTAGCGTTGCGCTCGCTATACAATGACAAAGCTGCCAATGCAGACTATTCCTCCATCATCACAACACAATCGCTCCTGATTAGAAATATGGTACGAGGTCATGTCGGAAGTTCCAATGGCGAGAAGTGTTCATCTGCAAGTATATAAGCCACGACGCCTTCCCGTCAGGTGGGAGGGAAAAGATTCAAATGGCAGTTCCAAAGATTCAACCACGCTTCTATCAACATCCCTCCCGTATCTTCTTCGCTACAACTCGTGCAGGATTCAAACCTATATTCACAAATCAGACCAAAGTTTGTTCTACATCTTTCTCCCAAAGATTCACACGCAACTACACAATGCCTTCCAACACAGCAGCCTGGCTTCCCGAGAAGCAAGCACGCCCTTTCCAGATCAAGCCCGCGCCCATCGGCGCTCCCTCCCAGGGCGAAATCCTGATCAAGAACCACGTCATCGGCATCAACCCGATCGACGGCAAGAACCAGCAGTACGCCATCCACAACCTGACCTACCCGGTCGTCATGGGCGGCGACGTGGCCGGCGAGGTCGTGTCCGTCGGCCCCGGCGTCACCGCCTTCGCGCCGGGCGACCGCGTCATCGGCACCGCGTCCTGGCTCGCCCACGGCCGCAACGACATGGGCGGCTTCCAGGAGTACACGGTGCTCGAGGCCGTGCTGAGCTGCCGGATCCCCGCCGCGCTGTCGTACGAGGCCGCGGCCGTGGTTCCGCTGTGCTTCTCCACGGCCGCCGCCGGGCTGTTCCAGGACGAGTACCTCGGCCTGCGACTGCCCGCCGAGCCAGCGCGAGAGCCCGTCAAAAAGACTCTCCTGGTCTGGGGTGCCGCGTCGTGCGTCGGCTGCAACGCCGTCCAGCTCGCCGCCGCCGCCGGCTACGAGGTCGTGGCGACGGCGTCGCCTAGGAACTTTGACATGGTCCGTGGGCTCGGCGCCGCCCGCGTCCTGGACTACAGGAGCCCGAGCGCGGTGGCGGACGTCGCGGCCGCGTTCGAGGGCAAGATCCTGGCCGGCGTGCTCGACTGCATCGGCGGGCCCGCGCCGGGTGGGCTCATTCTCGAGGTTCTGGCCCGGATCGAAGGTGGGAGCAAGTTCGTCGCGACCGTCACGCCCGGCTTCCCCGAGACGCCGGAGGGTGTCACGTCCAAGCACATCTTCTCCCTGGCGATCCGGTCCAATGCCGTTGGCCCGGCGGTCTGGAGCGATTTCCTCCCGCGTGCGCTGGCGAGCGGCTCTTTTGTTCCTGCTCCGGAGCCGTTCGTCGTGGGCAAGGGCCTGGAGAGTGTCCAGGCGGGCGTGGATTATCTGGCAAAGGGCGTTTCGGCTCAAAAGGTGATTGTGACTCTTTGAATAAAGAAGTAGTTGTGTGAGAATATCTTCATGGTCATAAAACTATCATATCTCCGTCTTTTGGCTCGTAAATCATATATTCAATTATCATTCGCTTCTTTATCTGAAAATCGGGCCCAGCCCGTATCCAACAGACTTGCATCTCTACTTCGTTAAATGATTAGCTATAACAGCCGTCCGCGTCTCCAGCCCCGTCTCGGTCCACAGCGGCCGCTGCGCCGTCCTGGCCAGGGGCCACGACGCGTCGGACGTGAGGAACGGCGTCAGCGACGACTTCCAGATGAGCTGCTTCTCGCGGTGCGTGACTAAGACGACGACCGCGAGCAGCAGCGCCGAGGCGGCCACGACGGCGGCCGGCAGGATCAGCCACGGCCAGTGCACCGCCATGAACGTGGCCTCGCCGTACGCCGGCGACAGCGCCTCGGTGCTGTTGGGGCCGGACATGATGCGGTACGACATGGCCGCCGACACGTTGGCCATGAGGCCCGAGACGTCGTCGTCGGCCAAGTACAGCGGCGCGTTGACCGACGCCGTCGCCGCGTCCGCCGGCGCGAAGGCGTCGCCCAGGATGTTGCGCATGTTGTTGGCATCCTGGTAGTAGACGGCAAAGGAGCCGTTGAAGGGGTAGGCGTCCGGGTCTACGACGACGAAGCCGGCCGTCAGCGCCGCGTCCGTCACGTTGAGCGCGTGCGCCCGCTCCGCGCCGGCCACCACGGTCCCGTTGGCCACGCGCCATCCCGTGTACTCCTTGGCGCACAGGCTGAACTGGCACTCGTACGCCTCCATGCCGTCCTGCCAGGTATCGGCGTCCGCCAGCGCCTGGAAGCGCACCACGCCCAGGGTGAAGATCTCGGTGCCCGACGTGCTGCCGGTGGTGGTGTTGACCTTGGTGTAGGTGAAGCCCGTGTGCGCCGAGAAGCTGGTAAAAGCCGTGACGTTGTAGCCGGACGGCGTGGTGAAGACGCAGTCCTCCCCGTATGTCGAGTTCCTCGTTGTGCAGCTCGAGGTCGTACTCGAGGTGACGTTCTGGCACTGGCTTGTGATTGCGAGGGATCCAAAGGGGTCAAAGTCGCAGCTGCCTGTGGGACAGGTCAGGCCGGGGAGTCGTATATCTGCGTACAGGGCCACGGTGACTGCAGCGTGCATGGGTCCATCTCGGCTTGTCTCTATCATAGTTGCAATTTAGTAAGGGTTCAAGACGGCAAAGCACGCAGATACGATGGACATACGAAATACGGTCCCGTCGCTGGTCACATCCGACTGTTCACCGTTGTCGTAGACCTGCGATGTGCGCACCGAGGCGAAGGCGTCGGGGATCTGAGTCTGCCTCGTTTCAAATTGCAGAATCTGCTGAATCATGGGACTGGTGGCCATGGCGACCACCGTCACCAGGCACCCGATGTACGGCAGCAGTGATTTCGACGGCAGGCGCCAAAAGAACTTGATGGACCCAAGAGGACCTCGACTGGCGTTGTCGAACAACTGCAAGTCTTCCAGTCTATATCACTATTAATAATAGTAACTTGATGGAAAGGAGATCGAGCAGAAACAGAAAGAGATGAATTATACCTGTTTGACCTCTTGGACCTCAGAAGGTGCCACCATTTGAGCTGGCTGAGGCATTCTGAAACGGGGAGAATCAGAAATGCCTCGGATGCCGTCGATAGAACAGATATAAACGCGTTGGGCGAGACGGCCAACGTCCAAGTCGACAGCCGGCGGCCCTGGATGCAGGCGAGCAGGATGGCGATTCCGATGAGGCAGAGGACCGAGAAGATGGAGCTGAGGATCTCGAGGACCCAATCCGTCTTATGGCAAGCCCGGCAGCGCCTGCGCGCCGGCTTGCCCTCCTCATCCTTGGCGTCTTCCATCTGCGGCGGAGGACTGCCGCGTGATTCTGGTTCCGGTTCCATGTTCGGCAGGTCGGGAGGCAGTATGAACGGCACACTGACGTTGAGCTCCTCCCGGAACCGGGCGTCGGCAGTACTCATGGCCATCTTGAAAAAGATTCCCTCCGGCTACGCCCGCGACTCTCTCTTAGTCTGCGAGTCCCTCTTTGGCAAGATTCCTGGCCAGCTGGATCATTGAGATCTCGACGAGCTCAAGGATAATGGCGAAGAGAGAGGTGAGGAGAAGACCAGAATGTATCCCATTGTCGAACAGAAATTATGGTCTCGCGGGACATGAATCACCCCCCAGAGTCCCAGACATCGCGGTGGACATGGAGCGGCACAAAAGTTCCTGCCAAGCGTGCCACGCCGCAAAGAGAGCCGGGACCATATCTCCACATAATTGGGGACATCTTCAACAGAGCCCCGGCATTTCTTTGGCTGAGAGAAAAAGCGTCGTCGGGATGTTAGAAACGATGGGGAAAAAGAGGAGACGTGCTGACGGGATACTCTCAGCTTGAACTGCCCCCTGGGCCAACCAAGCCGTCTAGGATGCAAGTCTGGTGCTTCGGAATTTCCTTATAATCCGGAGTATAATCTATTTGTGTCTGGTTAGAGGCTGCCAGGCTGGCATAGGATCCCTTGTGTTATCCACCAAGGACCCTGCATGCTGCTTCCTTCGGCTCCATTCTCTTGTGGGTTCCAAGGAAAGAGAGAGCGCCTTATGGACGGACGTTTTCTTGCGACTGTTGGCAAGTCGCCATGGTTGAGTCTTTCCTTGACCAATCTGTTTCGAAATCGGCTGCAGGGGCTATGAAGCCAATTAAATATTGTACACCGTGGCAATATCGTGAGACTTTCCTTATATGGAATTGTCGGAACACAATTACGGGTACAACCAGTGACAACTAAGAATAAGAAGAACGCGCTCTCAGTCCACAAAATAAAGTAACCATAAACCTACAATAATCTCACAAAAGTCTCCGTACCTAGGTTACATCGACGGGATGCGCCTCCTTCTTTCTTTCTTTTTTTCTTCATCG
The DNA here is from genome assembly GCA_018115615.1 of Pestalotiopsis sp. DP-2020a. Classification (NCBI taxonomy): domain Eukaryota; kingdom Fungi; phylum Ascomycota; class Sordariomycetes; order Amphisphaeriales; family Sporocadaceae; genus Pestalotiopsis; species Pestalotiopsis sp. DP-2020a. The sequence continues at coordinate 381,998 of JACVEI010000055.1, read as the reverse complement.
ATAATACAAAAAGTGAAATCCTTTTGCAGAAATAGCGCAAAGGATTTCGGAAGAATCTTTTTATTCTTAAAGATTCATCCGAATCTGAAATATGTTTTCTTTCGGCGGTAAATTTGCGACCTCTAGACAAAGCATAGTCCCTAGTCCGTACGGAGACTTTTGTAAGCATAGTATACCTAGGTAACTATGCAGTTTAAAGCCGGGCATATAAAACAAATCCAGTATTGCCAGGACGATATTGACGATATTCTAATACTGACTAGATAGGATTCAACAATACACTGCTGGTTGATTGCACTGCCTTCTTCAAGTCGAACAGCCATTTTTAACGACCTCGAATATATATATATATATATATGCACGAATGCTTGGCTTTCCTGTACTTTGCTATCCTCTCTCTCACCAATTCAGATGCGCCGGAGTTCCTGATACAAGAAGAACAGTCTAAGCCAGCAACTTGGCTTATGGCAATGAAGTTGACAGCCATTGGAGTATTCATGTTCAGAAGGCAATTTGGCGGCGTAACAACATGATATTGAACTTTTAGTTGGAAGCAGGTCGTCCCATAAATAACAATGACTATCTCGTGTCTCACTTTACAGAGACATCCCTTTTCGCATGAGCATCTGCTTTTATATTGACAAAGATATATTCTTGGAACGCCACTATTTATTGAGTCCTCTGCATTCACCTTCAGAGAGAAAGAGCGCTGCCATAACTTCATCTTCCTCCCTTGCCGACATACTTGGCTTGATGGTTCTTGTGATCGGCTGGCTTCTTTTGGGCTGGTGGTGGCGGCGGCGGAGGGACATCTTGCGGCTTTTCGGCAAGTCTGTCCCCAATGACGAGGAACGCATTACCCTGGATCTTGGGCAGCTGGCCGGTGTACTGGGCATCGTGTATGTATGCTCTCAGCTCGCGATAGACTGTATAGTCTCAAGTCAGTCACTCCGGTCTTGTATCGTGCAACACGGGCCTTAATTAGATGAGGCTTTTGCTGAACCTGTCCTGAAACTGTGATACGGAATAAAAAGAGGAGGAGGTTTCCTCCTCTTCTTCTCCGTTTCGAAAAAGCCGTTGACTTACGATTTCCTACCAGATTCACCTGCAGTATCCTCTTGAATCTATCGTCCCAACTGCCATAGTGGTGTCTAGCACGCCTTTCGGCATCGGCCTTGTTGGCGAACAGAAGAATAGCCTTGGTATTACCATTTTCTTCAAACAGCTTTGAGAGAATCTCCCTCGCAGAGTTCGCATCAGACCCCTTTGCTGGGTTGGAGCCGAAGTGCGGGAACCGGGGTCCCGATCTCTGATTGCTGTAATTGCGAGGGATCTGACGGTCGTTCTTATCCAGGTCGCCGCGTACGACGTAGACTGTCAATCGGGCCATCTTGATGACTTGCGAGTACTAGAATCCTGTCGGAATAGATATACATGGCAGGGAATGCAAAGCCGACGCCCTGGATTGCGATGCAGAGGCTTAAATAGTCAGAAAATTCCAGAGCGCCGTAACGGCGAGTTCTTGCACGAGCGAGGCTGTACACTGCTTTGCTCACCGAAGACGCGGAGACGCGGTGTAACCGAACACCATGTAGAAATGACGCACCTGTCAGCCAAAAGTCGAAAAATGCTACATATCCAGTAATACATTGGCGAATCGGGGTTTATGAATGACCTTTGTGTGGGTGGCACTCATATCAAAGGCACCTTTGTTCTGTCCATTGAATTGATGGCCTGCCAGCCATCTGCGCTGCTGATCTCGTGATGCCCCCAAAGATGGAACCACGGCATTGTCAACAAGATGCAGCAGCAACCGGTGTAAGATCCATGATGAGGCTGTCTGGGACTCTGCTGACGCCATGATGGTCCACGATCAGTCGTTTCTCGGGGTATCCGAGCCTTTCATGCAACTCCTTTGACTCTCGTTCATGGTTATACTATTTCACGGGTAGGCACACTAAGCTGTGGCCGTGGCATGGTATGAGGATTCCACGTAGCTGAAAAGTGAAGCCCATGTGGCACTCATTACGGCGTATATTATAGTTCCCATTATGGCCTAATATCTACACCAGCGTCTCGAGCCCCTCGGTCGCCCTGGGCCCGCCCTTGGACTTCCTCTCCTCCTCGGCGCCGCTGGCGGCCCAGGCGCTGACGATGAGGTTGACAATGTGGTCGACGGCGACGCCCTTCTTGACCTGGGCAAAGACGGTGGGGCCGCCCTCGCGCATCTTGCGGGCGTCGCGCTCCATGACATCGAGGTCGGCGCCGACGGCCTCGGCCAGGTCCGTCTTGTTGACGACGAGCAGGTCGCTCTGGGTGATGCCGGGGCCGCCCTTGCGGGGGACCTTGTCGCCGCCGCTGACGTCGATGACGTAGATGATGTAGTCGGCGAGCTCGCGCGAGTAGTTGGCGGCCAGGTTGTCGCCGCCCGACTCGATGAGCAGCAGGTCGGAGCCGAACTCGCGGTGCAGGTCCTCGAGGGCGGCCAGGTTGGCCGAGATGTCCTCGCGCACGGCGGCGTGGGGGCAGCCGCCCGTCTCGATGGCACGGATCCGCGGCGCCGGCAGCGCCTTGTGCTTGGTCAGGAACTCGGCGTCCTCGCGCGTGAAGATGTCGTTGGTCACGGCGGCGATGGAGAACTTCTCCCGCAGCGCCAGGCAGAGCGCCAGCATCAGCGCCGTCTTGCCCGATCCAACGGGGCTGTTTTCGGAGAGAGACGTACACAGGTTAGTCAACTATAGTTTGCTTATATGGAGCTCGAACAATGGCATGACTCGGACATGGGCGAGGGTGTAGCATGGCGGTCGCTCGCGCTTGCGACGGTAGCTATATCGTCCTCACTGGGACCTGCAGGGTCACATCCACGAACGGGATACCTAGCCAACGAGAAAAAGGAAGACTGGGTGGATGGTAGCAGGGATAATATGATTATACACACCCTCCAATGCCGACAGTAAAGGCGCGCTCGCTCCAGTCTCTACCCTCGACGATGGGCATCTCACGACCGACGTAGCTCCCGGGGCCGTCGAGAATCTCGTGGGAGTGGCCGTGATCGGCGGCACTGAAGCCGTCGTGGGAGTGGCCGCCAATGCCGTCGTGGGAGTGAGAGTGCGCCATGTTTGGGTACTGTAATAAGCAAAATGGTAATAATATAATAGAGCTCGGGGAAGTTGAGCGAATATTTCTTAGTCAGGAGAAGGCAGCAGTTCCTTGCTCCATCCCTGAACCCCTCCTACATTTTCCATATGCGCGCCGAGAAACTGAAAGCTTCTTTATTTTTTGCCTTTGCCCTCAGCCCTCAGATTAGGAGCTCCAGTTCTTGGGTGAGGAGGGGCATTGCGGGGTGAAAAGTCCAGGGTCTTTTTTCTTCTTCTTTTTTTTTTTTTTTTCCCTTGTTGGAGGCCCATCAGAAGGATAGAACCGGTCCCCGCCGCCAGCCGAGCCAGTCTTTATTCCGTACCTGCGTTTTATGTACTACAACGGCCATACCTGCGGCAAAGAGTTTGGCGAAAAGATAGCAAAAGTCGAGAGACAAGCTTTATAAATAGTTCAGCGGAAAGTTTGAAGAATAAACAAGATACAAGCAGGGGAGAAACAGAAAGCCAAAAAAAAAAAAAAAAGAAGAAAAAAGAAAGAAAAAAGAAGAAGATAACATAAGTTCGAAAACGTCAAAATGAAGGGCAAAAAGATCTNAAAAAAAAAAAACAAAAAAAAAAAAAAAAAAGAAGAAAAAAGAAAGAAAAAAGAAGAAGATAACATAAGTTCGAAAACGTCAAAATGAAGGGCAAAAAGATCTCTCGATCGGGGAATTGAACCCCGGTCTCCAGCGTACTGAGCGGATGTTCAATGACAAGCTGGCATACTGACCACTATACTAATCGAGATTAGATATGGATTTTCTGTTTATACCAATAACTGAAAATTCACAAACTAGTCCGGTGCTTTGGTCAGCGACGATCCTTGGTGCTCAGCACAATGAATTGACCTGACGACCAACTGTGACCACCTCTCGAATTTGCAAGCAATACCTCTTTCTGAACTCCTCGAATGATTTTCTCAGGAAATCACCATGACGTCAAAGACAGGAAATCTTCATGCCACCAGCTTTTACGAAGTCCTGTTGCTGTGCCAGGCAGCCTCAAAATCACGAAACCACAAAGATGAGGCGCCCGAAGGTGATGCGACCAATCTCGACATGTCCTTTCCACGATTGCGCCTCCTTGAAGCCCCGTCTGCAATATATTTCGCGCACACTTCAATTCCAATTCCAATCCTGAAAGAATTCTCTTCAACTCGTCCAGCGACGTCACATATGGGGATGGTGTAATCTGTAGTTGGAACAGAGCCTCGGGACGCTGCACCAAGTGGGCGCGCAATTACAGATTCCAACCCGGGCTTCCCTTCTGATCACTGTTCAGAACTTCGGAGGGTGCGCGATGCCCACGATCGGCTGTCGCGGCCGGGGCCAGATCGCAAAGGGAACGATAACTCCACCCAAGTACCACGTCAGATAATTTGCAGTCCCGGCAGTATGGTTAGAAGCTATTCACGGACCACGCGACGGTCGACCGCGCCCGCGGGCCTGGACTGCGAAGAGAGAGAGAATCCACTCCGTTACGTATGCACAGGCGGAAAACGTTCTCGGCCTGGTACAAAGTATATCATTTTGTCCTTGGACTGGACTTTTCGGAACGATCCGGCTGTGCGCGACTCGGAGCTTTCCATGTCGTCCATGTTTGCAGAGCTACGGACGTAGAATAAAATGACAAGTAGTATAATTTTCGTGTTGTTTCTTTTTGCTTTTTCGGTCTTACTCATCACAACTGACGGATCACAGTCTATCCGCGGGTAGTGTAGTGTAGGACTTTGTCAGGGCTGGCGCGGGCTGTCTATAGTTGCGGCCTGTTATTAACCTAGGTGCTACGCAAGTAGGGTACGTATGTGGTGTGCATACAAGACAGGTGACAGACAGTCTAGTCGAAACCCTCCGGTCGCGAACTGTCACATGTTTGGGCACCTCCCCATCGGGAATTCATTTGGATCAAACAGAGAGAGATGCCTCGCTCGAAAGAAGAGATCGGCAGCGGCGCAAGGGTGTGACCTCTGCGTTTTGCGGGGTCCCCAGCTATGCGCGCTGGGCGAACTTGCACGAACTTGGGTCACGTAACAAACCATGGTGCCATCGGGCGCCCAAGGGTCTCTTTTTCGTAGAATAGTAAGTAACCTCAGTCCGATCGAATGCCGGCTAGTATCGAAAAGGGACAGCAAAAGATGAGCGGTCAAGCATCCTTCAATCGTTTCGGGAATGATTCTAGTGTACCGTAGACAAGTATTGAAAGACGGGCAGATGGGACATCACCTGCCATCATAGCGCGCGCGCGTCTCAAAGGACCATCTGGCATCTCCCAGTAATAAGAAGAAGAAGACTAGCAACCAACGATCCGGGACGTACCCGAGGAGATCACTGTAGGATACCGTAGTAGCGTAGTGCACGTACTATTCCGCCCCATGCGCGTGACCGCCCCGGCCCTCGACTTATTCAGCCAAGTTAGGTCGAACGAAGCCTTGTTGGCACTCGAGCGGAATTGAGGATCGAAACTGATTTGCCAGCACAGGCTTTCAGGCTCACCGCAGAACCGGTGTGAGGCGTTACATGGGCCGCTAACAGATCCATGGGTTCTTTTCCCAAGAAGCCTTGGTTTCAAACATTTATTGATTTCCGATGACTTTATAGGGCAGTCTGTAAATAAGGCAGGTAGGTGTCCATGGATCTGGCAGTCTAGTATCTGGTCTGCGCTGAACAGAACCAGTCTGTACGAAGTAGAAAGAGCTGTCTTGTATCCGTATTCCGCTCGAGGGCTTTGCGTAATGATGCTGTGGTGCGCGACAACTCGACCGCCAAGGACCTGCCAGGCAGGAGGCAGAGGGGAGAGAGCCTCTGTTTGTGATATTGTCCCGCGCACCGCATAGATCCTTGTCGCACTGAGAGCAAGAACTCGGACGCAAGATCGATCGGTGAGATGACGGAGCACAACAAGAGGCGCCTTTGCGCCCCGTCAACATGACCATGGGAACCGCCCACCAAGCCACAAACGTGCGTTTACTGACAATGGAAGATAATGGTTCGTCTTGACTATATACTACTATCACAGCCATCGCTTCTCTTGGAGGATGATGCTTGTACCGACTGAGCAAAGGGTGCAGACACCAAGAATACGAGATCTACTGCCAATAAATGCAATAAAAGTTGACAAATATGGAATTGACTGACACCAGTAGGCCCAAGGCAACCTGCGTTACAACTCTTTCAGCAGTCCAAAGGGTCGCAGTGCATCTGTCTCCAAGAACAAGATGCGGCGATCCTATTGATTGATCCAACGCCCAACCGGCACCTGATGTGACCTCCAAACGCACCACGGATGCGGCAAAGGCAAAGAATTACTAGTGCCACCCGCTGCATACTCCCTTATATTATTGATGCTGTGCCATATGTAGGATAGATGGACAGACAGACCACTGAGCACAAGGGGAAAGGCTCATTCATTGGAAGCGTTATAACGAGAGGTGCCCCCGTCCGTTTGAGCTGCATGGTATACAACGCGCTGCGATGGTGGTGTGATGCTTGCAACGCGTATCTCATCATTGAGCTGAATGTCCCAACAACTTTATTGTGTTCATGCCTTTCCAAAGTGGCAGAGTATGAACTGGTGAATCGTGCGACTGGATGGCTGGAGAGGAGCCGGGGCTTCTGATATCGTGAGACCAGAGCAAGATGAGAGACCTGAATTCAAACACGGCAGTGGTTGTTGCACGGTACCTGAATTCATACAGGCGCGCCGACAAGGTCCATCCCACTTGGACAGACCAAAGTCAATCCACCCAATCCACCATATCAGCCAAGGAGGAAAAAGGCCGGATCGCCTTGAAGGTGGGTGGGTGCTTAGTGTGTGACAAAGTCAATTTGTGTTACCACTCACCATTGTCTTCTCCTGCTCTCTCTCTCTCTCTCTCTCTCTCTCTCTCTCTCGCCATTCTTTGACAGGCAACCTGCGTACGGGATGGTCGGAGTACATGCCCATTACTCTCAAGCATCAATTATTAGACCATTTTATCCCCTCCACCCTGCCAAGAAGGGCTAGCCAAACGCCTCTATGCAAATCAAGTTCAAAATGCAAGTGTGTATGTACCCCTGTAAATAAGCAAAAAGTCTAGAGCCTGAGTCCATGGAGACAAAAACCGCATTTCCCCAATTATCCGATGCGACCTTTTTTTTTTTTCTCTTTCTGCGCGACATAGGAGCAGGGGAGTAGTAAAAAGCAAATGAAGCAGCGGCAGGTAATGGGGGACTCGGATTTGGAAGATACTTTTCACTTCGGACCTTTACAAACGCAACAGTAGACAGCCTCGGTCGGCAGCAATCAAGAAATCAATCAATGTACATTACATACTTATAGTACCACCATGCGCTCTTCATTTATTCTTTCCCCACCACACCATCCCGTCCCATCCCCATCCCATCCCCATCCAACTGCTGGTTGCGCCGCAAACGCACGTATCCTCCCATTCTTCCATATGTAGAAAGGTCGACCCCGGACCCGACAGGCATCGTGCATCGTTCGACTATTCCACCCCCTGTAAAGAAAAAAGAGTGAGAAAAATAAAGGACGAGCCAGCCCACCCGATCCCGAATCAGGTATGTGATCTGCCTATGCGCAACATGGAAGAAAAAGAAGCTGCACTGTCGTCGGGTCGTGTGACTGTCTCCCCATCTTTTCCAACAACGCCATCTCATCCCAGCCCAGGTTCATCTTGTGACCGGTAATTCCAGTAGTCCGGGGGTCTACAGAGATGAGAAAAACCGATCTATTCCGTATTCATCTTTTCTCTTTCTGCCCTTTCCTCTTGCCTGGACCATCTCGCGTTAAGCAGCACATATAGTCTGTACCCTTGCTGACTTACATTAAAGTAGCGGCACCGCCCGCCGCACGAGTCAAAACAAGAAATATCGACCTCCTGCTTTTATTTTCTCCTTTACTGAACTTCTACCACGGAGAACTCTATTCGCATCTTTCTGATACCCATACCATTTATTCCTTGTCACTCTTCTTTTCGGAAATCCAAAAGAAGAAAATTACGGAGGCTGTCGTTGCTTATTCGACAAACACACGGGCTGGCGGCAAAAGAGGACTACTTGCATGATCCTGTCTCTCTTCCCGTCTTTTATTTAGGCGAATTCTCTCTACTCGTGTCTCAGAACGCGAAATACCAAAACTACTTGCGAAGAAAACATAAATACCCGCCGAGACAGGATCCCCAGTTTCGGCATTCCTCGCGGCCCAACAGCGAGACTAGCTTTCACCTAAACCGCCTTGTTGTTACCGGCAACGGGGGG
>JACVEI010000055.1:326368-365456 GCA_018115615.1 Pestalotiopsis sp. DP-2020a | reverse complement strand
AAAAAAAAAAAAAAAAAAAAAAAAAACCTCGCCAGGTCCTTGTATCTTTTTCTTACAAGACCCTTGATCCCATGCGTCCCCATCCATCTATCAGTACAACTGAAGCAAGTACCTACCTATCTCCATCTCCATGTCCAGTATGCAAGAGAGAGAAAAAAGCAGTCGATGGGCGCAAACGGGCAAATACCGCGACCTAGCGCGGAATAATAATCAGGTTCGTTTCGATTTGATCGGCATCCATATAATCGCTCTTTCCCTCTCTCTCTCTATGCATCGTAAGTGGAATTTTCTCATTCGTCCGTCACTTGGTGACACCAGACGGTAGTCCATCATACGATGCCTCGCAAATGTCGACTCATCACAAAATCACTCCACCCCGAATCCGTGAACGCGCCATCTTCGTTCTTTTGCCCTCGCGTTCAGTGCCCACCCTGCCTGCCTGCTCGCTCGCTTGTTGCGGGGCCGTCCGCTGTAGCATTTTGCCCATTGGGGCTCATCCCACCACCACCAGACAGACCCTCCAGGGTTGAACTGGCGCAGGGATCGGCTGTGATGAGCCTTTCCCCGAGTCCGATCCACCTATCCACCAGACGGTCGCCGGTATCCAGAGTCTCTCGTGCGGGTAGATCCGTCATGTGTGTCATGTAAGTACTGCTCAGGCCCACAACGTCGATATCCGCCAGCGAGTCCCTTCCTCAAGATCATCTGTAGTCACTGAATCATAGTCTTCAGTTTCAAACATGTCACCATTCACTGTCATTGGGAGAGGAACAAAATTCTGCAAACAAATACTCTGTAGTGTCAAATCAAAAAATAGTTTCTGCTGCCGCTGCTAGCCACAAACTTTTTCCTTCGTGTCTCCGTCGCTCGGAATGCATAGCGAAACGTACAGAATCAATCATTTCAAACGCCACATAGTGACTGTCGTGAATGAAGTGAACAAGAAAAAAGCTGAAAAAAGTGCCTTCGTGGTACAATAAATCCTCTTCAATACCCAAGCAATGGTGGAACTTTAAACCTCCCCCTGTCCACCTCGACTATCGAATTACAACCGATGCTTTGTGTCAAATTTGTCTGTCTATGTCGATTTCGTGAGCCGAAAGGAAAAATGTCTCCGATTTTTTGTCTTCTTGAGTCCTCTCGATGCCGTCATTAGTCAGCTGATCTCATGCATAAACTGGAGGCCCCAGCTTGTCTTCCAACCCAGGCCAGTCTTGTTGTTTCCGTGAATTTGCAAAAGTCTCGCCATGTAAAATCATGAAAGCCAAAATATGAGAAAACGCCTAGTCTGTCGAGCAGACCAATGAGTCCCCCCATAGGACGTGCGCCAGAGCTTGTTGGTGCAACCTGTTGCAAGCTGCAGGCTGCACGTCTACTCGCAGTTGATGTCTGGAGAAGTATAAACTGAGAAAATAAACCGGGGGAAAAAAACAGAACAGAAAACATAACGGCAAAGCCCCGTGTGAGGCACCTCGTAATTAACGAGAGTTCAAGGACAGGCTTTGAAACGCTCCCGACCAATCGTTCTGGCCGGCTACAGCTGCGATGCTGGCGTCTTGCGCGGCAGTCGCATCATGTGAGCTTGGGAAACGTGTTCGAAAATCCGGCGAATAGCTGGGAGTGTAGGCTGCGTCACCAGGCATCATGCCTGCGACGTATGGATTACCACCTGGGCGAGAGCCTAGACCCAAAGCTCCATAGCTGGACATCGGATATCCAGTTGGTGAGTAGGTGTTGCTGGAAACAACGGATCGATCTGCACCGAAGCCCTGTCCAAAGGCAGGCTGGAAGGAGCGGCCCATGGCGGAGCCAGCACCGCCAAAGGGCGATGCGCTGTCTTGTGGCTGGTTCTGGCGTCGTTCTGTGTTGCCTGGAGCGTTGTTCGACCCTCGTCCAATACCGACAGCGCCAGGACCGATGCCGCTGGGTGCCTGCAGGCCCAAAGTTGGGCTGGCAAAGGATGCTGGGTTAATGGCAGACATCCAGATTCTGGTCTTGTAGATCTTGAAGAGATCAGTGACCAGAGAGTTGAAGTTGATGTACGCATCAGCAAAGTAGTAAAATGTCAACTTCTTCCAATCCCTACAACAAGTCAGTCATCAAGCAGCATCTCTGGATTGCGACACACTTACATTTGGAATTCAGCATCCAGGATTTCCATGCTGAGCCCATGTTCCTTGACCTTTTGCATGCACACACGCTTGGCCTTTGCCTCATTGCCCTCCTTGTCCCGGAGTCCATGGACTTCATGAGCCTGGGCAAGTCGCTTGATCAACTTTGGCTTGAGCTCACCGGCGTTGGGCTCCGGCATGTGGTGCTGGCTGGGGGGACCCATTCCGCCGATAGCGCCGCCCTGCAGTCCGTTTGCTGCGGCCATCAGACCAGCACCACCACCTTCCTGTTGGGCACCGGCAGTCTGGGAGTACATCATGAGCCATTTGTAATGCTCCTCAGCGTAGTGCTCTTTCAACTCCTTGGCGGTCTGCCAGTCGACATTGCTCCTGTCCACGGTTCCGAGATCGGTACCACGGTCAGCCTCGACGATGACCAGATCACCAGGCTTGACCGTAAGACCGGTACCTTCCTGGATGTAGAATACGTCTGCGCGGGAGCACTTGAAGAGAACAATGTGGAGTAGCTGGTTGTGTCGGGGTTGGCCCATGCCGTACATGCCTCGGTGTGGTGAGGGCGGACGGTTAGGCAAAGCTGGTGGAATTCCATAAGACGCGTAGGGATTAGCATACGCCGACGAGGCAATGGCTTGGTGAGTGCCTGCCATGCCGTTGCCGCCAGTGAAGTAAGGCAGGTGATTGTTTGCGCCAAAACCCACGTTGTCGCCGTAGCCGTTGAAATCCTGAGCATGTGCCGTTTCGGGCGAGTTCACCTCTTGCAGGGGAGCTGCATCGCCGCCGATTGAAGTGATTGAACCTTGTCGAGTAGGCACATCTGCAAATGAGTGTCTTCGGCTCTGGGGAATGTCACCAAGCCCACCAAAGCCCAGAGAGCTTTGCCAGTAAGCCTTCTTGACATTTTCAAGCTTTCTGTTCTCAACGGGATAGAGAGGAGATCGGTCAAAAGGACTTGCTCCGTACTCGCTCATGCGTCGTCCTAGAGCACGCTTGGCGGCCGCCTCGTGTCCATTGGCAGTCTCGTCAAGCTCATCAACGGCATAGTCCGACTCCTCGGGCACGGGTTCTCGCATACTGTAGCCATTGCCAATGCCGTAAGAGGAAGTTGACGCGCGGGGGCGAATGCGGGAGTTCTGGTACTGCTGCTGTTGCTGTTGCTGCTGCTGCTGTTGCTGCTGCTGCTGTCGCAACATTGCGTTCTCGCGTGCCAACAACTCGATAGTCTTCGACTGATCTGCCTGTTGAGCCTGGCCGCCATGTCCCGAGCTGTTGGAGCTCTGGTTGTCGTCATCGTCAACTTCATGAACCTTGCCCAGCATATTATCATTCGACATTTCACTGAGCATGCTTGGGCGCGAAGGACGGTGCTGCAGGCCCGAGGGTCCAATCGGGCGTCCACGGCTAGACGGAGGGGCGGCTGGCGGTGGCATGCCCTGGTTGCCTGCTTCGGGCTCGAGCTGCCCAACCGAGTACGACTGCGAACGGTAGGTCTTGGGCGTTGGGTGTAGGGGGATGGCGAATGGGATCTGAGAGTTTGGACCAACATCCCTTGGGCCTGGGGAAGTCTGCATATACGAGCCTTCTCCGCCAAATGGGCCCGAGGTGCTGAGACCCGGGGGCGCGACTGACGTTGGCGAGTGCAAGACCTCGGTCAGTCTTGAAGGAGGCTCCTTGGTTCGGTCATTGTTCCAGATGCCAGTACCCCAGGTAAAGGTAGAAGGCTGATGAGAGCGACCCATGGTGCCAGTGTGTGCGCCCCAAGTGCTGGTGCTTGTTTCAGCAGCTGGAGTGCTTGGGTGCGATGCTGTGGGAGACATGGTACTACTGGCGAAGGATGATTTCCGAGCCTGTGGAATGCTTGGCTGTGAAGTGTCGTTCAGCCAAGATGCGCGGCGGACAGGCTTCTGCTGTTGGATGGGAGTGATGACAGACTCTTGACGGTGCTCGGGCTCGTCGTCGGAGCTGGCAAGAGCTTCAGAGTCTGGTGTTGACCTGCGAACGTTCAGCTTCTCCAAGAGTAGCTGATTATTTGGCGTGATGCCGGGGAAGCCGCCCTGAGAAGCTTTCGGCAATCCGCCGGGCTTCATGTTGTTGCTCATTTTGGTGTGGTTTGAATGATGCCGCAATCTGCTGTTCCGGTTGATCTGGTGGCGGTTGCTTGTAGCAGTCTGCGTAATGGTGTACAGTGGGGTGGTTGTTTGTGTAAATGTATCAGTTGACGCAGCGATCTGGGCCAGCTGCAGTTACCAGAGGAAAGAACGGAGATTAATTCTTCAAAAGACTGATTGGGTTTTTCTTTTCGCTGCTAGAACTTTTTCCGAGTCTTGTGACGATGTCGATTCTGAACGATGTTAGTCGCGTGACCAAGAGAAGAGAGTCTGTGAATAGGCAGGCAAGAGCTTCGACTTTGGTCTGATACCGAAGTGCCGAAAATCAATGTCGGCGGCATGCTTTGCATGGCGCGCAGCCCCCGAAATGACCTAGGGTTGGCAGATATCGCACTCTCCATTCAATACACACTGAAAGAGGCGAGCCCGCTCCTGCATGTCCTTTCACTGTTGCTTGGACCATATCGACCATGTGCCACAGACGGAGGATGTTGAGAAGTGCATACAAACTTACCACTGATGTAGAAAAGTATTAAATCTAAGGCCGGGGTATCGAAGGAATAGGTCTAACGGTAGTAGAAAATAACGACAATTGAGTGAATGATGACTGATGAAGAATAACTCCGTGGTATTTCGAGGAACTCAGAGAGATTGGGGCCGTTCGGCGTTCCGAAAAAAAAAGAGATCGCTTCCTGCTGCAGAGTCGATGGGACCGGCTGCCGGCGACAGCGAATGTCTGTCTGTCCGTGACGCGAAATGGCCAGATGGGAATTGCCCGCTGGATTGGGGACGAGAGCGGACAACACGGCGGGACTCCAAGTATATATGCGAACCTCTAATCGAAAACGGTCTAACAATTCTGAATCTTGCTCTTTGTAAAGGACTTGTGGGTAGCCGTGGCACGTCCAGAGCCTTTTCTGTTCTCCCCCGTCTTGTGGCTGTTCCTCTTCGGCTTCCTCACGCTCTCTCGAAGATGGTCCACAGTGGAAGTGCGACAAGCTCCACGCTGTTACATGCCCATTGTTGGAGGCGGCGGGCGGGTCGTGGGTTCTTGTCGCAAACGGATGCGCAAGCTATTTGAGGAGATCGAGAGTCACAAGGAGTATTGCCGGGCTTCGCTCTCGTCACTCGAGTCCGGAGGCGCAAAGGGTATAAACGGGTAGGAAAAGGGGAGTTTCGAGGGCAGACCTAAGAGAGGACGTGCTTTGTAGTAAAAGAGAAGAGGTATGGTGGAAGCGGGGAAGCAGAGGCAGGACGTTGCGACACGAGACTTCGGCGAAGAAAGTGGCTGGTGGAGCTTAGCGTCTGCGGGCTCTGCACGGGTGGTGGAGGTGGCCTGGATTTTTGGCGTCAAGGGACCCCTCTCACTGGACATAAGGGGGTACTGGCCGTCATGTAACCCGGCTATCCTGGGCTGCTAGGGCGTGTACTTTGTGCGCCGAGTCCACTATAGCTTCAGGGTGTCCGTAGGGATGTATAACGCATGTAGTATAAGGTGAAGAGGGGTCGGCTTTCTTTTATGGCAGAGCCTTTCCCAAAAGTCCGCTGTACGGTACCAGATATTCGGGCGTTGCTCGGGGGTGGCTTCGGCCTCAAGAATACAAGACCGAGTGGCTCACGGGGCTTGTCGGTAGACGAGAGGAAGAGCAATACCTTACTTATATGTAAGGGTTTCTGCGCGCGCCCTGATTTGGCCTGAGCAAAGCTGGGGTAAATGCGAACCGCCTACCTAAGCAGACAAAAGGGAAGAAAGAGCTGCCAAGTAATAACCTATGCACGTACGTACTGTGCGACCATTGTCCCTTGGGGTCACGGTCGATTACAAGGTTCTGCCCATATTTACTAAGTCTGGACGATGGGTATTCCTCCATCAGGGGAACATGGATTCAGGCAATTCAGGCAAGGAGGAGGGGACCTAGCCGAGCGATCTAGCCTACCATCACCTGGGCTGCCAGAGCGGAGACTGGAAAGACATAGGGATCGCGTAGTACGTAAGAGCTCTGAGATGGTGTGAATACATGTTCTGCCTCTTGGTTCCCTCTGGCTTGTATGGCTCGGCGGAGCATGGCAGCGGCGGCGAATTTAGCTTTTCGCGAGAGTGCTACCTATTTGATGGTGTGAACAACTAATGTGAGATGATCCAACTAGATCCGACTATGTTGCCGCAGAGCAGGGCAGGGCCGGGCCAGGGCAATACCCTCGGTGGTCTGTCTCTATGCATCGATCGCCTATACAGTGCACTACTTATTGTATCTGCATGCAGGTATTTAGGTTTTCATAAAGGAAGTCGAGGAAGAACTTGAATACTGTACACTGTACGATGCGCCGTGGCCAGAAAGAGAGGATCGCGGGGATATGTGAAAAGCGAACTGTCCAGCCTAGGTGTAACGTCCTGAATCCCTGCTCTGGCGAATCGGGCAAGCAGCACGATGAACACGGGGAAGCCTCTTGATATATCACAGTCTCGATACGGACTGACTGCTCGTACGGTCTTGCTCTGGCATACCCATTCTACTCTTCGGTCTGCTATTACATAGGTTTTGATTGAACTTGGAACAAACGGTTTGACGGTTCGTCAGACCATCGAGAAGAGGAGCCGTCCGACAGTCAGACTCTATAGGCGGGTCTCTTACATGGCCCACATGATATTACTTTATCCTACGAGTTAAGTAGTTGCAAATATCAAATGTACGTGGTGGGATGTGGGGAGTTGAGATGTACGACCATCATCAAATGACAAGCATTGGATGGTTGCAGTGCAACAAGCAATTCCCAACTGCCTTGTACCAGGTCATCACACTACCTCCTTCCCTGGTGAGATGCAATCATCAACGACGTCTCAGAAGTACATGTATCATGCCGTGCTTGGAATTTCGACTCTTGAAAGGCCTGGTGGATTCAAGTGACTGGCTATCCGCCTACTGCTAAAAATATTTGTAGACAGCAACTGTTACGGACTGACTTACAAGAGGATGAATGGTATCTCGAACCCTTTTCGAATAGGACTCAAGAGAAGAAAAAGAAACCTGGGTATATTCTGTTCCTTCTGGTCGCATGCTCACCAGACTGGAGGTCGTGGAAGATGCATCATATCGATATTGAATACTGTGGCAGCATGGAGCACCACCTGGGCACTTACACGGGGCATACTGCTACGGAGCTCGACTTGCCGGCGCCGAAGACTTCCCAGAGCAGCAACTTCCATGCAAACAGATGATGGAAGCAGTCACTCACTCGAGCGTTCCTGGCCCGCTGCAGGCTGGGGGCGACATTACTTGTTACAAGATGCGCAGCTATTAATGCAGTGTGTGGCTCGACCTTGATGCGACAGTGCAACCACTGCCAGAACCACGAACCTAGTTTGTCCACCGGTCCCACAACTATCCAAGAACCAAATCAGGCAGGACAGCTTGGAGCTTCACAGGCTGGCCTTGAAGCCCAGAGACCAGCTTATTAGACAACGAGGTCCATTTCTCTCACTTTATGGCGATCCAATAGCTGCAGTCATCCAAGGAGCCACTTGAGCCTTCTCCAGTAACTCGGCGCACCAGGGCTGACTCCACCATAGTCCACACGCAGAGCCACTGAGCCACTCAGGCAGGCTCGCTCCAATCTTTGCAAGGTCTTGTTCATCTTGAGGGTGGGCCAAGACCAACAGGGACAAAACAATTGTAAAGAGCACCAGACACTCTCCACCTCCCGCCGCCGCGGCGCTGAGAGGGTTCAGAGACGGTGACCGAAGAAACGCCTCTCACGCCTCCCACCCCCCTCTCAATGCTGACCGAGATCTGCTGCATGACGCCTAGGCCCCAGTTGTGGGCTGGCGCCTCCCGGAGGTTTGCTGAAGTCGTTTCGAGGTCGAGGAGGAGGGAGAGAGGACAAGAAAGTGAAGACGATGGTGCATGCAGCTTCAATGCACGCAATAAATTACACGGAACCCTTGGGGCACATTCTCCGCAATACCAGGTACACAGTCTGTAAGTTTCCCAATGGCTCGACACCCAGCTCCTCACATATTCTGTCGTACCTATACTCGCCCAATCAAGCTCAACCTCGCTACGGGACACAATAACGGTTGAGTTGACCTAAAGGGATTCATTCTTTCACACGACATTTGAGGGGTAAAGAAAGGAAACCGTCCTCGACCTGCAGTGTCTGCTAACCTACATTGCAGGCCGGGACACACGGCTTGTACCAAACCACGAATTCCCAACTAATGCGAGCTTTTCTTTGCTTCCAGCCCGGCCGGAGAGGACATTGATTTCCAACAGCAATACCGAGTAGCGTATCGGCGGACCGCCAGGATTACACATTTTGATCCACCAGACACCCCAAGTCTAGCATTGCCCCGGAGTTTGCGTCCCTCTCTTCTCCCCTCGGCGAGTTGCATTCAAGCCATTTGCACTCTTCCAAGTGGGAATTGTACTCATGTGCGTGTAGCAACGAGGTTTGGTTCGTTCTTGTCACCACGTCTAGATTCCAGACGACCAGACACTGACGACGACCTAGCCTACGGAGTACCTTAGGTGCCGTCGATCCATGGCACATAAGCGTACCTACCTAACGTGCAGCGCATCGTTGTGCATAGCGTAGTAGCATGCAGCAGTGTGGAGGTTCATCAGACTTGGCCTGCTCAGACGCAGCTACAAGGATCATAGCTGCAAATGCTAGCCGTTACGGCATAGTCAAATTTACGACTTGTCCATGGCAGCATTGGAGTCCAGTCTGTCCGGTCCAGGTTTGTCATGCCTGGATGGGACACTGCACAACTGGACCTACTCTGTCCTGGGAAGTGTAGTTCGCAGACGGGCTATCGAAGGTGGCTCGACTGCCAGACCACGAGCCTCAACCTACCCGGCAAATACATCAATTCCTGTGCCAATGGCCGTTTCTCTTCCGCCATTGCTACCTCAACCTACACCTTCTCGCGGAGGGCGATCGCCGATGCCAGCCGACCAGATTGCGACTAGCGATGATCTCCAACTGGGTAGGCCCTTGTGCATGGCTTGGTCGAGCCGCCAGTCAAATCGTGGAGGGCTCGGAGGGGTCTTTTACCCCAGATTTTTCTGCTCATCTCGCCATTCCGCGAACCGCGCATCCGTCCGGCCCTACGCGCTTGGCTTCGAGCTCTCTCCAGGTCTAGTTTCGCCATCCGTGCGCCCCAAGGTAAACTCAGCTTCGGGAGACTCGAAAACTTCCTGGCTCGCCTGGGCCTCCGACTACCTATCACGTTCGTCATATTGCGAGTTGCAAAGCACACAAGAACGATGAACCATCAGCTATTATTGCTCAGCCAGAGCCAGAGCCGGACCAATAGCCAGAGCTCTAGTACTCTGTAGAAGAACACGACCGACAAATCAGAGGGCGTGGCCTCTTCCCTGTCAACCTCAGAGCAAATGTTCCGTTGCAGACTTCCTCATGCAGTACTACTACCACATATCCCGTAAAGCAGACTGCTGGCCCCGCATTGAGGAGCGAGCTGTACACCAAGACACTGTCCGTTCATTTCACTTCACTTCATTTCAGAGCCCCATGGGAAACATGAGTGAACCACATAACCACTCCTTTCGTTACCCCTTTGCGACACTTTTCCCTCGACTAGTGCCGGCGTCTTCTCGTTACATGGCCTCCGAGGGAGCGTGATCAGCTACGTACAAGTGATGTTTCGCGGAAGACATGGCAGCGGCCTAGCTATGCCCCCGACTTTCATCGGACAATTCCTCTCAAAGGAAATCCCAGTTGCGTTTCGTCTGCGCTCGTATCGGCTTCCCATCGTGCCGTGGGAACAGACAAGCCCATATTAACATTCTAGCTTGATGCCGACGTCATTTCAGCACTCTCCAGCCGCAAGGCGGTCTTGCTCGTGGACATGGCGCTTGCCAGGTCGGGGTGGCCAAATATTCAACAAGGACAAAACTTGCCCCAGAATCAAGATATACACTAGCAGAAGGCCAAAAGCCATGCAACTTGACGTCTTTTCATCTAGGATTCAGGTCGTTTTCGAACTTGTAGTGGTGGGAATAATCCATGTGACTTCAGCCCCTCTCCTCCAACTCGAACCCCTCTCCATGTCTCGAGAGGCCGGATATCCTTGCCCAGCTTTGCCCAGAGTTTTGGGGGGGCACCTCATGGCAGATGGATCGCGTTGTAAGCTCTGATGGATGCGGGCTAATGACACATGGCCGTTGCAAAGTAGCATTTCAGGGTCCAACCTATCGCAAGCACCAACGTACCGTGGAAGCACTTGGCCTGCTTTAAGGCCAGCCGAGCCAGCCTCTCTCAAGTCCCGAAGCCAAGTTGAGCTCAGGCCTGCAACGGCAATCGGGGGGAAAACATGATCGACGATGGATTTGCTCCAATGGCTTGCCACTGGCCTGCCAAACGCCTACGATTCTGAGCTCCTCAGTCATCCATTCTTGAACTATCTGACCGGCATGGCCCTAGAAGAATTCATCTCTTCCGAGTTCGTTCTCTATGCGTTGTCTGACTGGAGGAACTCTCCATTATCCTCTGCCCACTGTCATGCCATGCCCCGGCAACTCTCGACAGCCCTGTCCTATCAAATATGCTTCACACCACATTGCGTCACGTGTACCATGTCACCCAAAGTAAGTTCCCGCACACTGTTTTCTGCAGGACTTGGGAATTTTTGAATTCACCAAGAAGGATCTTCGGTCAGCTGCATAAGATCAGCAAAGGAGAGGCGGGCCCAGAGCTCAAACTCTAAAATTTCTTCTTTGTTTTCTCGGTCTGGAAGATTATGATTAGAGTAGCCAGTCAGAGACGTCTGCTACCCGTGCCGAGGGACCCGACACTGCGTACCGTGCAACGGTGGACGGCTGCTAGCAAACCAACCACGGCCGACTTGACATGAAAACCAACTTCGTTAGTATACACGTAAATATGTCACATTTGAGTCTAAGAAATGGGAACTCCCAACAGATACCTACTGTATAGTAAGAAGCAAGTCGAATTATCAATAATCGGAACTGAATCTTCTCAAATGGGAGAACAACTCGGCCTAGTCGGGGATTTGGTGACCACTGTGCTCGAGGCATCCAAGGCTGAATATACACGCACACGGTATGTAGTATGTATCGCGCGTGCAATGAAAGATCTCATTGATGAAATGGATTTAGATGCTCAGTGTGCTCGAGTCCCTGGCTAATCTATCGTCCATCATACATCAGATATGTGCCCAGAAGTCATGGAGAGAGAGGCAGCTAGAAGCGCCGTGGGACATCTCAGTGGATTCGTCGAGTTCGAATACCTAATGCCACGATGCGAACATCACTTTCAGTCTATACGCGATCATTGTAGCAGAAAGAGAACGTGTCAAAAAACCCTTTATTGATATCTCGTGAATCTCATATGCCAAACCGTATTGACGCCGGTGCCTTCTATAACCCTGCGCTTTTGCTCCTTGCTCCTTCGCAAAAGCCTCCTTTTCTCTTCCTTGTCTTTCCTCATTGCATGTCCTCGTCCATGTTCTCGTCGTCCTCCTGCACGAGCTCCCCATCTCCCTCGGCCAGGAGGGCGCCCGAGAAGGGCGCCGCGGCGCGGGGCCACACGCGCTTGTACAGGCTGACGCCGACGCTGTCCTGGGGGTTGATGCGGCCGTCGAAGTTGGCCTTGAAGTAGCCGTGCGTGCCGAGCGCCTCGCGGACGTAGCCGGCGCGGCCGCGGCGGGTCCACAGCGGCAGGGCCTTGAACCACTCGACGTCCTCGCGGTTGAAGAACATGTAGCGGATGGTGACGATCTTCTTGTGGATGTGGTACGGGTGGCCGGTGAGGATGACGCGCTTGGCCACGATGCGCGACGTCGAAGGGGCGCGGGCCGTGCCGGTCGCGACGAGCTGGAGCGGGAACTCGGTGCCGTCGGGCTCGCTGCCGTCCTCGGGGACCATGCGCTTGAAGAAGAGCGTCGGTACCGATCCCCACGTGATGGGGCCCGTGAACGTCGCCGTGGCCGACTGGCCTGGGTGCAAGAATCTGCAGTACTTGTGGACGTCGTTCTCTGTCCTGCCGCTGTGCGAGAACAGGGGCTTGACCACGAAGCGGCGCGGTCCGCACTGGACGATGAGCTCCTCCTTGGCCTTGATGGACTTTTCGTAGTCCTCCTTGTGGGTGATGTCAAAGTTGACGGCCGCCCTCTTGTTCTCGTGGCGCAGCAGAGAGAAGAGGGTGATGGGGTGGGACGGCTTGCAGTTCTCCTTGAGCTCTGCGGGCACGCCCTTGAGGTAGACGTGGACTCGGGTGCCCGGTGCCACTCCACCGACCAGTGCTTCACGAATGGCCTTATTCCTCGACGACTGGTAGTCGGATACATGCAACAACCTCGACCACTCTTCCGGCTCGTATGCCTTGTCCTCTGCTGTGTTCCATGGGCTCGTTGCGATGCTCTTCAAGCCGCGGTATTTTGCCAGTCTTTCCCTGGCCAACACATTGGGGTGCAACTCGATCTCGTCCGGGAATTCCATGTCCTCCTCTGCCTCGTCCCGCTTGCTGGCTCTGTAGGCAGCTAGCTGCTCGGCATCCTCTGCCTCGTCGAGTTCTTCGAACTTCTCCGACTGGGGGTATTCGGACATGGCGGCTTCTGTCGGTTCGGGTCCAGCGAGGCCCTCCATACCATCTTCGGGAGCGGCCTCGGGGGCCTCGTTCTCAGCGTCGTCCATCTCCTCGTCGTCCATATCCGACTCGGAATCAGAAACGTCTTCCAGGTACCAGGCAGCTTGGTAGTTTGAAGTACCCTTGGGCAACTTCTTGGGAGCCTCTGGCTTGGACATTTCGTCTTCTGAGAAGTAGTGATGGTCGTCGAGTAGGACACCCTTCTTGGCGGTTGTGTCGAGCGGTTCATCTTCCATAGTGTCCATCCTTGCCTCTTCGGGTGCCAATTCGGCGGTATCCTCCTGATCCTCGCCGGGTATCTCTAGCACCTCCTCCGAGTTGGCCTCGTCCACGGCCATGTCGCCATCCCGCTTCTTCTTGGTAGCCAATGGGGCAGCCACAATCTTCTCGATCTGGAAAGTTCCCCAATCTCCGACATGTACCAGATGGTCGGCCTTCAACCCCTTGCCTCGAACGACACCAGTGATGACTGTCGACTCTTCTGATGTGCTTGGCCATTGAATTTCATCTGCCAGCAGCCAGCTCCTCTGATCTCTCCAGTGGACTCCCTTGGGTGTTGTGCTGCAGAGTGACCTCATCAGGTTGGAGCATTCTTGCCTCGAGTCGAGGCTGTAAACCTTGTCCTGTTCGGGGTGGAAGTGCGTCATGAAAGACACAAGTGACTTGACGACGTCTGGCCTTGCCTTGGTGGGTTGGATCTGGTCCAGCTTCTGGACGACGGAGAAACAGGTTGAGATGCCCTGGGACTCGATAGTTCGGATGATGAGTTCTCCCAGGGGGTCGACTTCGACTTCTGATGATAGGAGGAACACCACGAAGTCTGCCACCCGTGCAGCGTCCATACATGCCGTAAGGTCTCGCCTCAAGGGAACGTACTGCAGCTTTTGCTTGAATCTGTCGACGGGCACTCGGAAGCTGGTTTCCAGCACGTCGGCTTCGATATCGAGACTGCCGTTCAGCTTCTGAATGGCTGCGGGGACGTCGGCGTCTGGGCACAAAGGCACAACAGCGACGATTCTGGGCGCTCCATCTCTTCCGTTGAACAGAGCGGTCTCTTTGCTGTGTTCCTTGGCCTTCTGGGCCTGCCGTTGCTTGGCCTGGTTTCTGCGATCGAGTTTCGACATGACTTGCTGATGCGGCGTCTTGCGCAGTCCCTTTTCGCCCGAAAGTTTTCCTGGAACAGATCAGTATGAAATAAAGCCTGTGATGCTAAGTCGCCATATGCGCACCCTTGGCTTGCTCTCTCAATTGACCCTTGGTCGCCTTCTTGGACTTGTAGCCCTTGTGCGAAACATTGGTGGTGGGCCGATGGGAGTGTCCCACGGCGGAAGGCATCTTTCCTTCGCCTCCGGCTTTAAATCTGAACGGAAGAGAAGCCAGATTGCACCCGCTGATCCCTCAATGACACCTCCGACTGAGTGAGTCACCTGGGAATGATTCAGAATGATTTGGGGGTGTGGCACGGGAAAAGGACGACGGTCTGGATGCAATTATCGACAATCGCGGGGTGGTTTATCGAGAAAGTGATAGAGGGGCAATGCTAAATTTTTTTTGTGGTTATCGTTATCGGTAACTCTGAGCGGCGGTTAGCGCTGCCAGATCCCTGTCGCCGGTCCAGTTTTCCGCAAGACCCCGCTAAAAAGTTCAATGACTGGCCCAGAAAATTTCACGGTCGCATCGCAATTGATGCGAACGAAGGAAGGCTCGGCACTGCAACAAGAGAGGTACGACACAACCACGACACAATGGAGCGCGACGACCTCGAGCTCACGGAGCGTCCTTTCGCCAAGGGACACGACAATGGCGCCGTCACCGTGAAGAAGGCTCGGACAGAGTTAATTCCGAAGCACGAACAGGACAGGATACGACGACACAAGGAAGCCCGCAGAGACTATGGCCGTGGCAGCAGGATTGACGTCAAGGGTATCAAGGACAAGAAGCTGCGGCGCAACTTGAAGGGACTTGAGAGCAAGTACAAGGATGCCGCCATCGCCGCCAAAGATGCCGAAATTCTGCTCGAGAACGATGCTGGGTTCCTGGAGCCCGAGACCGAGCTCGAACGGACGTACCGTGTGCGCCAGGAAGAAATTCAGGAGGGCGTCTCCGTCGGAGTGGCGAAGAAGCGCTTCGAGCTCAGTCTGAACGAACTGGGTCCTTATTGCTTCGAGTACGATCGCACTGGCCGAAACATACTCCTCGGTGGTCGCAAGGGCCATGTGGCATTGATGGACTGGCGGGCTGGCAAGCTCAAGTGTGAGCTCCAGCTGGGAGAGACAGTTCGCGATGTCCAATTTCTGGCCGATCAGTTCTTTGCCGTATCGCAGAGGAAATACGTCTACATCTACGACAACAATGGTGTGGAAATACACTGCATGCGGAAACTGCAGGAAGTCTCCCACATGGAATTCCTCCCGTACCACTATTTGCTAGTCACGGCGGGCTTGTCAGGTTATCTCAAGTGGCAAGATGTGTCAACTGGACAGCTTGTAACAGAAATGCCCACCAGGCTTGGTCCGCCCACCGCCATGTCCCACAACCCATACAATGCCGTCACACACGTCGGCCATCAGAATGGTACAGTGACCCTCTGGTCACCCAACTCGACCGAGCCATTGGTCAAGTTGCTCGCGCACAAGGGACCTGTCCGATCTTTGGCCATGGACAGAGAGGGCAGATATATGGTGTCGACTGGCCAAGACCGCAAAATGGCAGTCTGGTAAGTTTTCAGTCTTGCGAGCACGCTAGAATAGACTCTTGCTGACAAATGTGTGTAGGGACATTCGCATGTTCAAGGAAGTGAACAACTATTTTACACGCACACCTGCTGCGTCTGTGAGCATATCGGACCGGAATCTCGTAAGTTGACTCTACATTAGAAAATCACAGTCCAATACACTAATACCCTCGAAATCAGACGGCTGTTGGCTGGAGTACATCAACGACCATCTGGAAGGATTTGTTTGTCAAGCATAAAGCCGACCAAGAGAAGGTCCAGTCACCATACATGGCGTGGGGTGGCGAGGGCAAGGCCGTGGAAAGGGTCAGGTGGTGCCCGTTCGAAGACACACTGGGTGTATCCCATGATGAGGGCTTCTCGGTATGTCGATCCTGCTATGAAATTCTTTGGCCCATTAGAGACGGATTACTAACTCCTAGCAATAGTCGATCATTGTTCCTGGTGCTGGTGAAGCCAACTTTGATGCCCTTGAAGTCAATCCATTTGAGACCGCCAAGCAGCGACAGGAATCCCAGGTCAAGGGTCTGCTCAACAAGTTGCAATCTGAAATGATTGCGCTCGACCCCAACTTCATCGGAAACCTCGATCTCCGAAGTGAGAAGCAACGGAAAGCCGAGAGAGACTTGGACGCGAAACCAGTCGACATTGAGACCGAGATGAAGAACCGCGCTCGTGGAAAGAACTCCGCCATGAAGAAATACATGAGGAAGCAGCGGTCAAAGAACATCATTGACGAGAAGAGACTCAAGATTGATCAAATCTGGGAGGAGCAGAAGCAAAAGAACCAGCAAAAGCACCAAGAACAGACCACCGAACTTGGTCCTGCTCTGGGCAGATTCGCAAGAAAGGAATAAGTCCCACTGGCGAAGTCACCAGGTTCTGAGAATGACGGTCGATCGTCATGGAGCTCGAAATATCACCAGAAAGGGGGCCCTTCATCATCCCCTCATGAAGTTTGAATCTGCAGCGGAAGTGGCAGATCTGGAGAGACGGAATGGCCCAAGACTTTTCAACATGAGAAAACATCCCAGTTTTTGGTGTCACTCCCGGGATGTCAGTTGGTGTGTGGAAGTCCTTGTATACCTGTTTGTGAGGACGGCTAGATCACGCAATCGTTAGAGCCCGTATCTTGCTTACAGAAAACAATATGCTGGAGAAGTAAGCATCAGTCCCAGGTTCAACGAGGTTTTGCCCCCGGGCATCGAAACATAGATCGCCGTCGTGCTGCCGCCACAGTGCATTACACATGCAGCAGAGTTGGAAACAATTGGCCTTGTGTTGTTCCCTTCCGTCAAGGGCTGGGGAGGGTCATCGCGATATTTGCTAGATGCATGATAAATATTCGAGATAGTCTGCTTGAAGCGAGCCATGGGTAGTGGTTCAAATCAATAATGAGTCTGAAGTATACCACCTTCATATTTATGGAAATAAGAAGCCCGCCCATCATCTCCATCATTGATCTATGACTTTTGTTCGCCATCAAGCTTGATACGACTGAATAAAAAGGCTGGAAAGCTCTTTGAGATATTCTCAGATACTGGCAATCGACCAAAACCCTCACTTTGAGGATAAGAAGTTAAATCGATGTTATCTGCTGGCCACCGAGTTCGCTAATATTCACTCCACCCAACTGATGCCTGTACCATGGATGAGAATGAACCCAAAACCACTGGGACCGTGACGCGATTATCTCTACAAGACAGTATTACCACAGTCACTGGCTAGCGACCACAACAATATATCTCACGTCCTTTAATCCCGTTTGATCAATTATTGAGTTGGAATTTCGTATGACATTGTTTGGCTGAGCAGTGACCAAAAGGATTTCTGAAGAGTTAAAAATAACCAGAAGCTCATCTAACCCTCGGGACGAAAGCTGAAAACCTGTCCTCCATGTCGATTTTAGGAGTTCCTCACACCCTACCATTCGCCCCGGTGGCATGTGCAATAAGGGAGAGACTGGACACTCAACGGAAGCCCTCTGGTGATATAGTTGGTAAAACAGGTATCTATTAGACACAAACAGGCCACCTCGGGCTGCGTTTGCACCTGTGTTTCCGTGCCAAGCAAGTTCGCACGTTCCGATACGGATTCACTACTGTGGCATGATACACTTCGAGTTTTGACCAACGCCAGGGTCTAATACCACTCCTCAGAAGGCCAGTTTTACCAGGACAGTTCCAGACCCTCACGATGCCAGGAGCGCCCAGTCTCATCAGCCACAACATGTCAGCATCGTCCTTCTGAAACCTTGCAATCTCAAACTTTTGTACCGGAACTATTTCGAGGCACAAGTCCCGCAAAATCCCACATGATAGCGAAATTGTATTCTCTAGGGTCTTGCTCCCGAGCACGCGCCGGAGCTTCTCAACGGCAACATTGCTCAATATGGATGGACTTGATTCGCCCTTTGATGAGGAGCTTTGAAGAATCATGGCCGGCGCCCGAGTTCCCTTCGGTCACTATTGCCGTCGACATATTGTTGTACTCTTGGAATTATGATTGTGAATAATTCAAGGTCTTGATTGGCGGTCGGCTTGTTCTGGAATATCCATCATACTACTGCTATCGTTGCCCTGGAAGTCCGTAGGCCCGGGTCGTGACAGACGATACAACAAAGCATGACGTTGTCGCGCTTACCTATTCATGCAACGAGACCCCATTCTGATGATCCATTGGCTGGATTGGAGAATGTCGCCATTTTTCTCCGTAGTATACGAACCACTATTTTGAGCCGGTAACCTTGCTGGCACCCGTCCGTCCGTGTGGAGCAATACGACCTTGATGGGCACCGACGTCCGCTTACAACTATATATCGCGGAGTGCATCTTCCCATCATCAATCATAAGTGGTATTCAATATGTCCGCTAACCTAATTTTCCAACCTTTTTTAATTTTTCCCAATCTCAACTCGACCAGGAGTATGGTATCCAATTTTCAGACCTGAGGCCCTCTATGGGTTACCTCCCTTCTATGCACCACACGGCGCACACTTAGTCAAAGACGATGGCGGCCTTGATGGCGGACTTGTTGCGGATGCTCTCGAGGGCCTCGCCCCACTGCTCGAGCTTGAAGGTCTTGTTGACGATGCCCTTGGTCTTGATCTTGCCGCTGTCGAGGTAGTCGACGGTGGCGGGGAACATGAAGGTCTCGGAGAAGGAGCCGATGATGGTGATCTCGTCGCCGAAGATCTTGGAGGGCGCCCACGAGACGCGCGCCGAGCTGGGGTAGACGCCGTAGCACACGAGCTTGCCGCCGCGGCGCACGTAGTTGATGGCGTCCTCGAGCACCTTGGAGCTGCCCGACGCCTCGACCACGATGTCGAAGCCGTACGGGTTGTCCTTCTTGATCTGCTCCCACTGCGGCGTGGCGTCCTTGCGCGACAGGGGGATGTACGTGTCGGCGGCGTCGAGGCTCTTGGCGAGGTCGATCTTGGCGCCCTCGGGGGCGGCAATGGTCAGCTGGGAGACACCAGAGTTCTTCCTGTTGGTGGGTATCAGCAAATTGTTTCTCTCATCTTACTTGGCTCATTGCGGCCACTTACAGGAACTGAGCCATCATGAGACCAGTGGGACCAGCTCCGATCAGGAGGGCGTGGGAACCGGCCTTGGGGGCGATCTTCTCGAGACCGTGCATGGCGCAAGAAGCGGGCTCGATCAGGGTGGCGTCGACGTCGCTAATGTTGTGGATCTTGAAGAGCTTGCCCTGGGGGTAGTTGCACTAGAGACAAGGAGTGTAAGTATATAATCGACGACTCGAGCAGACAAGGCGGCTAACGTATTCAGCGAAACCACCGTCCAGGTTCAAGACACCGTGGGCGGAGAAGTCCTCGCAAAGGAGAGCCTCGCCTCTGCGGCAGTAGAAGCTGTAGCAAAGATGTCAATGGACTGTCCCGAGATTGTACTCTTCCCGGGGAGCTTACCAGTGGCCGCAAAGCTCGGAGTTGTCAGCGGCGACACGGTCGCCGATCTTGAAACCCTTGACATCGGGGGCCATGTCTACAAGCTTCTATTAGCCTCCAAAGCCACCATGTGCTTGTATATTGCCTTTTTCTTACCGACGACAACACCAATGGTCTCGTGTCCGGGAATGAGGGGGAACTTGGCGATGAACTCGCCCTCGTGGATGTGGAGATCGGTACCGCAAACACCGCAAGCCTGGATATCGTGCAAGTCAGATATGTGAAGCTCCAATGGACCCGTCCAAGGGGGGACGAGGTTCTCAGAGACGTACCTTGACCTTGATCAGGACATCACCGGGGCGGATCTTGGGCAGGGGCACCTCGACGATGCTCCAGTCCTCGGGCTTCTCATATCTGCGCGTGGATGACCAATTAGTTTCTGGGGTCGTTGGATCAGGCCAAAGGGAAGTGGGAAGCCAATGCTCGCATACACGGGAGCAGGCAGAGTCCTTGATCACATGCAGCGATGGCAGAAAGGGGACAGCAAGAGGGACAAACCTGAGAGCCTTCATGGTCTTGGGGAGTTCAGCAGCCATCTTGATCTGGATTAGGTTGTTGGAGAGAAGAGGGTATGTGTTTTGGTATGGATGAAGGGAAGCGGGGTATCACGGAAAGATTTGAACAGATTCAGAGTGAAAGAGAATGGGAAATGTGAATGGGAAATCTCAAGTAAGGTTTGAGCGGTCGACGCGGAGGTAGGGGAGGACTATATATATATATATATGGTATGGCGGATTGATCTCGTTGCTCCCCGGGGGACAAACGATCAATATTTGTGAGGGCCAAGGAGCTACAGTAGGTTACATTATTCAATGACAAAGGGAAGAGAAAAACCTCTCAACAAGCTGCAAGCCCCATACGCCTTTCTCCTGGTACCGTCAATAATGCCATGCATGCCCATGATCGGATTCTTCTCAGGCACGCCTGCAGAGGCAGAGAGCGCGCAAACCAATCTCAACCTTGTTCTCTGTCTCACGCCAACGCTGACCGTGGGATGGGAGGGGCAGGTCAAGTCAGTCACTTACACAGCTTCAATACTCCCCGCTGTGGGGGTGCGACTGGCGACTGGCGACCAGGTCCATGGACGGCCACCCAATGGCCAATGATGATGCCGGCCGGCCGTTCCATAGAAGGGAAGAGAGCCAGAGAATGCCCATGAGAGGAAAAGCAAAGAGTCAAAGACAGGCCTGGGCCCCCACTAGAATGGCGGCTCTGTGGTAGGTGAAGCTGTATGGATTCGCTAACTTATTTTTCTCTCTCTCGTGCAAGGCTCTTTCAATGAGATTTCCCAGCTCTTCAGGCGCAGACGTCATCGGTCCTCTGGCAGCACCATCTGGCTCCATAGCTCGGCCTAAAGCTCGGGTCTCCATAATACGGTCTAGAAGTCTATCAGGTTGAATCGCGATCTTTGCCCATCCTGCGATTCAAACTGCTTCGTTGTCCTATCTCGCGTTTGTTGTCGCTGTAAAAGTAAACAATTATCCCGATCAAGTAGTATGTATCACTGGGCAGGGTCTCGCATCACGACATCTTGTCTTGGACATGACCACAGAGTACAAGCATAAGGCAGGTGTCAAGAGCAAACCTTGGTATACACGTCGTTCACTGTCCTTCAGCTCATCGAAAACTCGTGGAATGTCAATTGTCGACCGCCCCCCATGCAGCTCTGCCCCCCAACCAGGAAACTGCCGCTTGTCGTTAGAGCATCCTCGTAATCCCGCATGGGCTGACCTGACACGGCTTGGAGTCTGGAGATTCGCTCGGTGAGACTCCCGGAAGAGTGTCCCCGGCTTCACTTCGCCTTGCAGCGGCATACGTACTACGTACCGCGAAAGTTCCAAGGACTTTGTATATGCATCTATCTGCACACGCTCGACGAGTAGAGTAGGATCACATGAGCACTTTGGTCCTTGACTCGTCTGTTTGATCATTTATAACTCAATTCAAAAATATCTAATGTAGAGATAAGTGTTGCTAGTTTGTCACGATCTGACCTGGCGCCTGCCCACAGAATATTTCACCCTACTGCAGACAACCGCTGTCTTCGTCAAGTCAACGCCCAACTTGCGGAGTGGAGCCCGTCACGATCACCGCCCAATTCGATCCCGCGATTTTCGTTACATATTGAATTGTCCTATCGAAACCCATGGATGATCAAAGTTGCCTAGATCAGCGCTCAAGTGCGAGTATAAATCTGTCCAAGTTCCAAAGTAGAAAATACGATTGACCCATATGAATATGTCTTGTTATGCTTTTCGTTACCTTTTGCTTCCGTGATTAGCCCATAGCAAAGTGAGTTAAGTTAGTATTCGTTCACGATTATACCAAACTGCGTAATTGTGTAATTGTTTGCTGCTACTTCACCAACACAAAAGTCCAGTCAAACAACACCTCATTAATTGTTAGATATGTAGCTCCAACCACCCAACCACTCGGACGTTGGAAACTTATAATCCATTACCATGATTTGTGGGCTCGTAACTGACGAAACACTTGCAATACAAGTCCGAACTGCCAGTGAAGCAGACATGTGGCTTGGTTGGTAAGTAGTAGTAGCATACATACGGATTTGGTCATATTTGACAAGGGCAAGTTGTCTTGGAAAACGCAATTGGTCAGTTCGGGAGCATAGGATGAACGGTTCAGGCATTTCACATATTATTCGTGAGACGAAGTCAATTCTTGATGACATCAAAAGCAATGACCCTTATTCGCAGTAGACGGTTCCGAGGGTTTCATGATCCCTAATAACTCCCACCAGTGCATCCGAGTTTTTCCCCCACGAGTTCTGCCATGCGAGCAGAAAATTGACCATGTAGGTGCCCTCCAGTCCATTGTGTACATGTCGGTTGTTCCACCCCATGCCTACTGCCTTATGTGGTGTCGAAGGAGGTGTCCATTGAGTAGTTGGCAGGCGTGCTCGCTTACGAGGGGGGAGCAGCACCGCGGCCACGGCCGAATCCACCACGGCTAGAAAACAATCATGTTAGCATACGTGTCGACTTTTGTGTAATCATCCGTTTCTTCCATAAAACGCCAATTCCGGGAGGTTCGCTCTTTCCGCTGCGGGCCACTCACAATTGAGGGTTGAATTCACCAGGGGCACCGCCCTCCTTGCCCTCACCAGCATCACGTCGTCGGTAGCCACCCTCGCGGTCGCCACGGTCGCCGCCACGGCCACGGCCGAAGGGGCGGCGCTCGCGCTCGCCCTCGCCGCCCAGCATGCCTCGGGGAGGAACGTGGGACTTCTGCTGCTTGATGTGGGTAGCAGGCACGATCTCGGCGGGCAGGTGAAGCCACTCTCGGAGGTAGTCGAGACCCTCGGGGGTCAGGGTGTAGTAGTACCACTGCCACGAGAACTGAGTCTTGACATAGCCGCGGCTGGTCAAGGACTGCAGAGCCTTGATGACAAACAGGTTCTTGACATCAAGCTCGGGGTGCTTGGGGAGGTTGTAGTCCTTGGGGGCAACGAGGACGCCCTCGCGGAACAGAGCCTCGTGGATGGTCTTCCTGTCAGCCTTCGGGATAAGCATCTTGGGCGAGTCGGACGATGGTCAAGATGTCGTCGAGGGTTGTTGGGTGGTTGAGGATTGGCGATCCGCTTTGCTGTTGAACGGGCTTTTTCGAAAGTTGCAATCGCGAGGGGGATTTTGCGAAGCTTGTGTGCGCAAAAATTAGCGGTCCAATCAACCGATAGGGCCTGACAAAAAAGTGGCTTAGCACCGTGAGGGTGATTAGCTAAGTTTTGGTCTGGAGCCAAGGGTTCTTGTGGCTGGTGCTAAAAGTGGGGTCCGATAACTGGTGCTTGTCTTATCGGAGCATCTGGCTTTCCAATGCGCTTTGATTCTCTGTTCGCAGGCGGGTGACCAAATTCCTCAAATCCATTCGAGTCTTCAACCTTTGACTTTAAAGTGTTGCGCCTTTGTAAGAATATCGAAAACCTAGTCACAACCAACTATTGATTTAAGAAGTGAGGGAGCGTATCATTCCTCCTCTTTCTACTGTCACGAGGCGTCAACTTTGCCGTGAGGCAGCGGCTGAAAGCAGAAGTTAAACTACCGCCAAGACCCGCCCCTCTGGAATCGCCGCCTCGACGATCACTACAGCAACATCTCTGTCAAAGGGATCCCTTCACCACCCGGTGTCGCAAACATCTCTGCAGCTCGCATATCATCACAATGGAGAAGATCAACGTTTTCGTCAGCAGCATTGCCGGCTTCGGCCCGTCAACTCTGTCTTTCCCGGTGTCCTCGACCGCCACTCTCGAGGATGTCGCGGACAGCATCAGGCAACGTCTGCCAACGGACCCAAGAGAGCATCGCCTCATCTTGACCACGACCTCAAACAAACAAATACTACCATCTCGCTTTCCGCTTACCACACCTATTACTGATGTGTGTGGATTGTCAAGCCACGATGAGTTCGTGTCGCTGCGACTTTCGGCACCCCTGTGCGGTGGCAAGGGAGGTTTCGGATCGCAGTTGCGCGCTGCTGGCGGTCGCATGTCTTCGAGGAAGAAGAAGAACGGAGACGAGAACGGCTCCAGCAGAAATCTTGATGGCAGGCGACTGCGCACCGTCAACGAGGCCAAAGCTCTGGCCGAATATCTCGCCATCAAGCCGGAAATGGAGCAGAAGGAAAAGCAGCTGCGCAGAGAGCGATGGCAAGCGGTTGTGGACGCCGCAGATCAGAAAGAGCACGAGATCAAGCACAACACCAAGGGAAGACTGGACGGCAAATGGGTGGAGGACAAGGAAGAAGCTGGCGAGAGGACACGCGATGCCGTGATGGCCGCCATCAAGTCGGGCAAGTACACGGACAATATCGTGACCAAGGGCAGCTCGTCTGAAGAAGACGAGCAAGAGGTTTCTGGCTCGAGCTCAAAGTCCGCATCGCCACCAGTCGTCTCGAAAGGCAAGCAACCGGCCACAAGGACCTTTGCCGGTTTCGACGAAGATGATGAGTTCATGAGCTCAAGCGACGAGGAATAATTGCACTTTGCGACAAGGATGGAATTTTGTGTTTTTGGTTCTTGGTTCTTGGATTTTGGCGATTTTGGCGTTTGTATTATATCATGGCTTCATAAAGGAGCCCAGCATCAACCAGCGCATCACTTTGCAGTTTCTTGAGATAATAAGATACCCTTTCATGGTACTTGTTGACCCGCCTTGCCGCGTTCCCGGACGTTCGGGAATTTATACTGTAGTATAGTGAATTCTGTGGTGACCGTATTCCGCTCTGCCATGGCACCAATCAAAATGTCTGGCGTTTGCCCATCCAGTGTCTCCAGGAAAAGAGGCGTCATCGATTTCCGAGTCGCGAATTGCAGTCGATATGTCGGGAGCTGGTGCTTCCAAAGTGGACTCGAAATGAGAATACTATCCTTATGTCTTGATTTCATCGGCATTGTCAAGTTTGTGAAGCTCTGGCAAATCTGGAAATTGCAGATAAGCAGGTCGATATTTTGTATTGGTCTGGCCGAAAGGAATCTATGATACATCCTAGCGCCACTGGACCTTCCAGTTCCTGGAATGCGCCTCCGTCCACTTTATACAAGTATATCCGTCTCTAACCTATCGAATACATCTATGCGTCCAGCTTGGCAGGGAAGTTACCGGCCTCACGCTGGTCGTCCCAGCGCTGGTACCAACCGCTGGGGCACAGGGATCGGTAGGCAAGGAAGAACTGTTTCTCAGGTCAATTCGCAAAGTCCATACGGGATCCTGCTTTCAAATCGAGTCGTACCTGACGGCAGGGGGCAAAGTCCTCGCCCTTGGCGTTGATGCACTTGTGGTAGTCGACGTAGTTCTGCCAGCAGTGCTTGGTCTGGTTCATGTTGGGGAACCGAGCATCGACACCTGTTCACACGTCAATCTCCTGTTAGATCCGGCACCGCTGGGTCATTCCAGATGACACGACAATCGCATATCGGATGGGATCGCATCGCTCGGGCGGAGTGGCGGGAAGCGTTTTCTTACCGGCTAGAGATCGCGAATTAGCACATGGCCGAGTGAGCCTTTTACGGGGCGCCGCAGCAGGGGAAACTTACCGGTGACGAACTTGAAGGGCTTGGTTTCGCGATCATCGTCAGACATTTTGGCGGTTTCTGAGCTTTGAGTAGAGTGGAGAGGTTGTAGTGGTGCTCAATGGCAGGAATGACAGGTTTGGGATGAGGTCTATGATTCTTCGAGTAGCTTGGTAGTCGGAATCGTTCGATTGGCGGAAGGGCAGAGCGAACTGGAGTGCCTGAGGCGCAGAATTGTTAGTGAGCTTTTCCCGCTTTGGGGGGCCAGCAGCAGCAAGCCGAGCAGGGTGGGCCGCATTGGCCGGCTCGCCATTGGTCCGTCGCCTGAGACCGAGCTTCTTTTGTCCAAATGGGCCCCATTGCTTCCATTTTCGCTGGTCGGGACACTAGAAACGCATCCAGTCGCTCCAAAGCCACGAGAAGAACAGCGTTCGCATCGACGAGACCAATCTCCCCTCCACCTCTCCCCCAGACATCTGCCCAATATGTATCCCACTCAGATCATGAGAATGCAGCCCACGAGACGCATGATGCGTGCTCCTCCTGTGGGTGCCCTTTCCCCCGGGTCGCTGAGGTTCAAGATGACGTACTAACGCTTTGTGACAGGCCGAAGACCAAGCTGGTATGTTGTCGAGCCATTGTCGTCCGACGTCAACGTGAAGGCCCTCGGGACCTCGTCGAGATGCATCGCCATGGGGTCACGATGGATGGATAGAGTACTGACAAGGTCTGCGATAGGCCACACTGTCTCCCAGCGTCTGCGAAAGCTCCGAAAGATCCCGGCCGAACTTTGGCCTCTCGGTGAGCACACGAGCGTCTAGAATTGGCCCACGAACTCGCCAGCTTACCACATATACACAGGCATCGTCGTCGGATTCGCCGTCTTCGCTGCCGGCTACTCGAGCGCCCGCAAGTTCTGGGTTGACAAGAACCTGCGTCTGCAGCGACAAAACCGCGCAGCTGATGCTGCTGCCTCCGGCGAGCACCACTAAGCGCCAACCACTCGAAAGAGGGAGACGAAAGGCGAGGTGTTTCGTTGTTTCAGGCAAGACCACACCACATTGTACATTCTAGTCCTCGGAGGTTTGCAAGTGGAAGAAGGCAGTGAAATATAGCAGAAATTCAGCATGATATAGAGAATTGCCGGCGCCTGCCACCTTAGGTCCAACCGGTATCCCCGTTCGATTCTGACAGTAACCAACGCCATCGCTATGTGAGAGAAACCAAATCAAGACAAGAGCAGCTGCTTCTACCCTTTACTCCGGTCGTGGTCCGGCGACATCCAGCCCTTCGAGGCCTTGCATGGGGTCCTCTGGGCGATCATCAACCGCCTGCACTCCATCTGCGGCCCTGTCCTCCTCGCCTACTGCATGCTCCGCCAGCCAGCTCTCCTGAGAGTTGTGTTAGTCAAAGGTTCATGTTTGCGCGGAAGCGGAAAATCGTACCTGTTGCCAGACTGCCGTCTTGCTGCCCAGTCCTTCGTCGGCGCTCTTGGGCGCCTTGGCTGGTGAAACCTTGAGGATCCTGCCGAAAAATTCCGATTGATCCATGTTGTCGATTGCTTCTTTGGCGTCCTGCTCGTCCTCATACTCGACGTAGGCGAAACCACGATGCGGCTCTGCAGCGTCTGGCTTGTCGTTCTTGGGCAATGATATATCGGCGATCTCGCCAAAGGGAATAAATGCGTCGTGCAGACTCGCCGGGTTGACGAGACCGGCTAGGCCTCCCACGAAGACGGTCGCCTTCCACCTCTTTGCGTCCGTCATTTTTTGTTTTCTTCCCTTTCGATATTGGAGAAGCTTGGGCTGCTCGTTGCAAATATGAATCGCAGCTAATAACCAACCCACGTGCAGGAATCAACTTGACGCGAGCACATACCTACATAGCACCGCCTCACAGAAATTCGTCCCCTCGCAGCCTAGTGTGGGGGAGATCTGAGCCTGTGGGGCTGTTGGGCGGTTGGCCCCCCTTTACGGTCTGGTCAGCCACAGCTCCCTTGGGGACAGCGATGTGTCGTCTTCGATGAGCACACTCCCACCCACTCGCCTGCTGCCCTGGCCCGGCTTATTAGTAGGTTGCTATTGAGACTTGAGTGAGCTGGCATTTTCCCATTTCACTTAGAGTTCTTGCTTTGCAGAACAGAATAGACGCCCTCACGCAGCTGTATCGGATACTCCTAGCAGGCCTAGAGGGACCAATGTCTATTATTGCCTGAATTGCCAAATCCCATCTTCCAATCGCCACCCCTTATACGTAACCCAACCCCTCCAAGACCGTGCAACTCGATTCTGGTCAACCCAAACTGCAACTTGGCTGCACGCCCCTCGTGAGCAGTCACCATGGTTCGCCTGAGGGAGATATCGCGCACCGCGGCCTTTGCCTGGTCGCCTGGTGCTGCAAAGCCTCTTCTTGTTACTGGAACCCGAGCTGGCGCTGTTGACGCCGACTTCTCGGACGAGACGAAGCTCGAGCTGTGGGACCTGAGCCTGGACAACCAGGAGCAAGGACTGGAGCTCCAGCCGATCGCGAGCATTGCTGCAGACTCGAGGTAAACCAGCACCTTAAAAAGCAGAACCGCTGTCAGGAACTACTCTAGCTGACATCCTGCTGCCAGATTCTACGATATCGCATGGGGCCCTCCCACAGAGGAGCACGCCCAAGGCATCATCGCCGGTGCCCTCGAGAATGGTGCCCTCGACCTTTGGGATGCCCAGAAGCTGATTGAAGGATCCTCTGATGCCTTGATTGCTCGAACCACCAAGCACACCGGCGCGATCAAGTCGGTGCAGTTCAACCCGCTGCGGCCCCAGATCCTCGCTACCGCAGGAGCCAAGGGAGAGCTCTTCATCTACGATGTCAACGACCCCTCGAACGCTTTCCGACTTGGAAACACGGCCGCTCGATCGGATGACCTCGAATGCGTCGCATGGAATCGCAAGGTCGCACACATTCTTGCAACCGGCGGCACTGGTGGCTTCGTCACCGTGTGGGACCTGAAGACCAAGAAGGCGTCTTTGACCCTCAACAACAACAGAAAGGCTGTCAGCGCTATTGCATGGGACCCGAACAACTCCACCAAGCTCCTGACTGCCACGCCTGACGATATCGCGCCCCTGATCCTGCTCTGGGATCTTCGCAACTCGAATGCGCCTGAGAGGTCGCTCCAAGGTCACGAGCAAGGCATCTTGTCACTTTCGTGGTGTCAGCAAGACCCGGACCTCTTGTTGTCCTGCGGCAAAGACAACCGTACTTTGATTTGGAACCCGCAAACCGGAGAACGTTTCGGAGAGTTCCCCGAGGTTACGAACTGGACCTTCCTCACTCGTTTCAACCCCGACAACCCCAATCTTTCTGCGACGGCCGGCTTTGATGGCAAGATCACGATCCAGACTCTTCAGAACACCAACCCGTCTGCAGTACAATCTAATACTCAGAGCAACCTGGATGGCGAGGACTTTTTCACACAGGCTCAAACTCAGCCGCAAGAAGCCACCTTCTCCCTGGCGAAAGCGCCCAAGTGGTTCGAGAGACCGGCTGCCGTCTCTTTTGGATTCGGAGGCAAGCTTATCATTGTCGAGGCAAACCCTTCTCAGCCGGGACAGAAGCGATCCTCGACCATCAAGATTTCGCAGTTCACGGTGGACTCGGACATTGGCTCAAGCACAGAGACATTTGAGCAGTCTTTGAAGTCGGGTGATCTTGTTTCTATCTGTGACTCGCACAAGGAAAATGCCAAGACGGAGGAAGAAAAGGAAGAATGGCGCGTCATGGAGACTCTCCTGGCAGAAAACCCCCGGAAGCAGATCGTCGACTACCTTGGCTTCTCGAAAGTCGAGGAGGAGGCTACTAATGGTACGACCGAAGAGCCCGAGTCTAAGGAGGAAGAGACAACTGCGGAACCGGATAAGCTCGCTCCTAAGAAGGGTCATAAGAAGAACCGACTTTCAATGTTCTTTTCCGAAGGTACTGAAGGAGAAGGCGATGATTTCTTGGCCGAGCTTTCAGCAACCAAGGGTGCCAAGACTGACAACCCATTCCACCTGTTTGCCGAGACCGACTCCGCGGTGGAGAAGTCAATCACCAAGGCTTTGATGCTCGGAGAGTTTGAGAAGGCTACTGCTATCTGCTTGAAGGAGGAGAGAATGGCCGATGCCTTCATGATCGCCCAGTGCGGTGGAAAGGAATTGGTTGACAAGGTTCAGTCCGCTTACCTTACGCAGAAGGTTGGCATGCCCAACTATCTCCGCCTGCTCAGCTCGGTCATTGTCAAGAACCTGTGGGATGTCGTGTACAATGCCGATCTGGCCAACTGGAAGGAGACCATGGTCACTTTGTGCACTTACGCCAGCCCAGAGGAGTTCCCTGACCTCTGCGAGGCTCTTGGTGACCGCATTTACGAATCGGGCTCGAGGCAGGATGCTGCGTTCTGCTTCTTGGTAGGCCACAAGCTGGAGAAGGTTGTCAACATTTGGATATCCGAGCTCGACGAAGCTGAGAAAGCTGGCCTGGCAGAGGGTAACGACTCCTCCTATTCCATCCATGCCAGAACTCTCCAGCACTTCATCGAAAAAGTCTCCATTTTCCGAGAGGTTACCAAGTTCCAGGACACTGAGCTTCAGGAGACTTCGGGATGGAAACTGGGCTCTCTTTACGACAAGTACGTTGAGTACGCGGATATCGTGGCCGGACACGGACAACTGTCTGTGGCTCAGAAGTATCTCAGCCTCCTTCCCACCACATACCCTGCTGCCGATATTGCACGCAACAGGTTGAACTTGGCGACTCAGAGGAAGACGCAACAGCCAGCTGTCAGCATCCCGAAGACAACGAGACAAGCAGCCAGCTTTGGCTACCCCGGTGCGCAAGCAGCAGCTACGCCTAGCCCGCTGAATCCTTACAACCCCAACCCCATGGCCGCCCAGACTCCTGCGGCCACCCCATACGCGCCCCAGACTTCTAATGCGTATGCTTCTCCGGCCACCAGTGCTTACCCAGCGCCCCAGGCCGCCAGAGCCTACGCACCTCCGCAGGCTGCCGCGAACCCCTACGCACCTGCGGGATTCCAGGCCACACCTGCTCCTCAAGCTTCTGCGTACACCCCAATGGGCTATGCTCCTCCGGTTCAAAACTATAATGCACCTCCACCAGCCCTAGCCGGGCCACCCAGGGCTGGCACACCCTCTTCCGGGCCGCCCGTCAAGAAGGATGACGGTCAGTGGAACGACGTACCATTGGTGACAAAGGCCCAGCCAGCTCGACGAACACCTGCGCCGGCCGCGATCACCTCTCCGTTTGGTATGCAGGGATCTCTACCAGGTCCGCCGACACCTCTCGGCCCCCCTCGAGGCACTGCTACTCCACCCCCGCCTCCCCCCAAGGTAGGACAGATGGGCCCGCCCCAAGCCCGCGTCATGTCGCCACTCGGAGGTATGCAAGCTGGCCAACTGCCTCCGCCTCCCCGGCCTGACTCTGCCGCCGCCAATGCCTATGCGCCGCCTCCTTCCGCACAGGCTCCGGCTGGCTACGGTGCCCCGCCACCAATGGGCAACATTGTAGCACGCAGTGCCTCTCCTTACAACCAGCCACCCGCTTCGGGCGCTCCAAGCAACCGCTATGCTCCGGCTCCAGCGGCACCAGGTAGCCAGCCTCAGCAGCCCGGAATGGCACCGCCACCGGGCAACCGGCCACCGCCATCGAGCGCCTACGCGCCTTCGCCTCAGGCCACACCTGCTCAAGCCGCATACCCTGGAACTGCATATGGAGGATTCCCTCCCCAGCAGGCACCTCCATCAGCGGGACCCCCGCCCATGGCTGGTCCTCCCAAGGCTGCCGGCCCGCCACGAGCTGCTGCTTCTCCGGCTCAGGTCCAAACTCCTCCACCGGCAGCTGCGTCATCAAAGCCCAGACACCCGGCAGGCGACCGGTCGCACATTCCAGCGAACGCCCAGCAGCTTGTGGACATCTTGAGCCGTGACATGCAGCGGGTGGCGGGCAAAGCGCCACAGTCCTTCCAGATGCAAGTCAAGGATACCCAGAAGCGATTGGGCCTCTTGTTCGATCACCTCAACAACGAAGAGCTTATCAAGCCAGATACCATTGAGCAATTGACACAACTTGCACAAGCTCTGGATAGCAAGAACTTCTCCGAGGCTGGCAGACTGCAGGTCGAGATCCAGACGTCCAAGACGGATGAGTGCGGTAACTGGATGGTAAGTAGTATCCTACCAGCTGAAATTAAAGAAGTCAAACTAATGTGAATATAGGTCGGTGTCAAGCGATTGATCTCGATGAGCAAGGCAACCTCGTAAAGAACGAGATGACGGGGTCTAGACTTAGAGGGAGTTTTATATATGAGCTACGAAGCACGAAAATCAGCGAGGGGCGCTTTG
The DNA here is from genome assembly GCA_018115615.1 of Pestalotiopsis sp. DP-2020a. Taxonomy (NCBI): domain Eukaryota; kingdom Fungi; phylum Ascomycota; class Sordariomycetes; order Amphisphaeriales; family Sporocadaceae; genus Pestalotiopsis; species Pestalotiopsis sp. DP-2020a. The sequence continues at coordinate 333,479 of JACVEI010000055.1, read as the reverse complement.
CGATCACTGCTGTGTCCTGGCATATGGTTCAAAAAGCATTGGTTCTCGTGACAACGTCAAATTAGGTGATGAAAAACAAATAATAATAGATGTTTCGATTCTTAATCGTGTCCGGTGTAATAACATTATCGTCCTGCAAGTGACCGGCATCGATGAATTCATATAACGAGAATTCTCTAACCGAGGCACGACTGAAGCCGACTGCATACGTATATGACTTCGCTTGTCAATGTGTCGAGAAAGATCCGGTAATAGGTTCAGACTTGCCAGCGACTCCCAATGATGCATTATCAAGGTGAAAAGATATATACTACACTTACAAAAGTCTCCGGACAAAACACATCCTGCAATCCATACGAAGGGCGCAAATTTGCCGCCTAAAAAAATCATTCCAGATAAATTCTGGCGAATAGAAAGAGAGTGTCGAGATAATTTTGTGCTATTTCTTTAAAATAAGTTTATCTTGGTCTTGTCAAGAGAGAAGAAGCACAATGTCGACGGCATAACGTGGGTACGGAGACTTTTGTAAGATTATTGGAACCTACTGGCAGAGCCTTATACGCGGAGCACTATGTCGTACTGCCGGACATAGTCGGACTTAAGTTATACATTAGGGAGATAATTGGCGTAATGCCCAGTAACTCCTTTGGAATCGATAGTTGATCCTCCAAGCTTCGATCTATAATCCACAACCCCACAAGACATTGACATGCAAGATCATTATTCCATTGATCAGCGGCCAAGTCTGCTTCCTCTTTTGGACCGACTCGTACAATGACCAGGTTGCAAGGTCCCCACACAAACGGACTTGCGGGATGAATTGAATGTTATTAAGGTTCAGTTCCTACAGTTGAGTTGATACGGGGTGATGAGATCCCTAGAACTGGTACAAATTTGACGCAGCGGCCTTGATTCTCTTTTCGTCTTATAGCACCTTCAAGACTTGTTGTATCGAACTTAACGTAAGCGACAAAAATGGACGAAGCAAATACGAGACCTTATCACATGCCGAGTGACGCCGTCTGGTTCGGTGAGGGCTCTTTCTCTTGATGAAAGCAGCTTCCGATAGGTTACTGACATGAACAGTCACTGGATGCTCCTCTGGCATAGGCCTCGCGCTGGCGCAACACATCGCGGCGACGCCGTCGAACCGGCTCGTAGCGACGGCGCGAAACCCGTCCTCGCTGTCCGCCGACGTCCTGCCCGACGGGCCCAACGTGCTGAAGCTGGCGCTCGACGTGACATCGGCGTCCTCGATCAGTGCGGCCCTGGACGCCGCGGCGTCGCGCTTCGGCGGCGTCGATGTCGTCGTCAACAACGCCGGTTACGCCCTGGTCGGCGACACGGAGGCGGCCGGGGACGGCGAGGCGCGCGCTCTCATGGACACCAACTTCTGGGGCATGGTGGACGTGTCAAAGCGCGCGCTGGGAATGATGCGCGAGGGCGGCGGCGGCGGCGTTATACTGAATGTCAGCTCCATGGGCGGCTGGATGGGGTACCCGGCCAACTCGTTCTACCACGCCAGCAAGTTCGCCATGGAGGGCTGGACAGAGGCCGTGGCCAAGGAGCTGCCGGTCGAGTGGAACAGTAAGACTGAAATTTCATTGAGTCCGCGGTGTTCATAGCCGTTGCTGATTTTGTGTGGAAATCGTCTAGTTCACCTCTGCAATATAGAGCCCGGCGGTGTCAAGACAAAGTACGCCTCGTCGTCGCTCCAGTACATGGCGGAGCGCCACCCCGCGTACGCGGACCCGTCGTTCCCGAATAATGCCGTCATTGCGTACATGGAGGACCCCCAGAGCCGGGACGCGTGGGCCGAGCCGGAGGCCGTGGCCGCGAAGATGTACGAGCTCGTCAGCCGCGGGGAGCGGATCCCGATCAGGGTGCCGCTCGGGGCGGACTCGTGGGCGGCTGTTATGGCGGACTTGAAAAAGTGCGAGAAGGATTTTGAGGAGCTTAGGGAGTTTAGTTCGATTTTGAACTAACCACCTGGCGCGGTGTCCCTTGATCTCCAGGGTTTAATTGTCTCAGTGTGTGAAAGCGGTTACATCAATAACGGGGCCTCTACGTTGTCCTGGCGCCGGTCTGGCGTGTTGATATACTATATTTACAAAAGTCTCCGTACGGACTGCGGAATGTACTTTGTCCGAAGGTCGCAAATCTACCGCTTAAGAAAATAATATTGAATTCGGATGAATCTGGGGAACAAGAAAATTCTTCCGAAGTTTTTGTGCTATTTCTACAATTTTTTTTATTTTTTTGTATTGCCGTAAAAAGAAAAAGTGCATCCTGCCAACGTAACCTAGGTACGGAGACTTCTATAAAATTATTGTACCATGGTAGAATTGCTTAGAACACCGTAGTTCAGATTTTCCTATGTTTATTAATTTCGGACGACAATATTGACTGGTATGACGCAATAACAAATACTCAAGCCTTCATCGAAAAGATCAGACATCGCACGCGTCATCGGGTTTTGCAGCAAGATCTATAAAGAATTAAGGGTATATCAAGCACTCCGAATAAGTATCTACCATCAAACGAGCAGTGAAGAAATGTACGCAGTTCACGCTGATCAGCTACGTACGGCCCGACGAGTTGGTAGTCGTACTTTTTGATTCGGAGGGGCCACCTGGTGTACGCTCCGGCATAGAAAGATCTTTGGTGTGTTTTGAGATCCTATCTCGCAGTTCATCGTGTACTTTTCTTCGTCGCTTATCATATTCCTGTTCTTGGAAGAGTTCGGCTTCTGTCAGACCCATCACCCTCTGCGCATACTCTGCGCACTATTCGGACTCGATGATGTTTATCTCGTGGAGTCAATCTCTTAGTTGACGTATAATCTCTGCTGTCAAATACATTAGCGACAGCAACAAGAAGAGAAAGAAACCTTATTCGCCCCATACCTTTCGGATCATGCCTGCGAGACTTGTCTGCCATGTTGGAAAACTTACGCTCGGCTTCATCGCTATGTTTACGGTACTGTTTACTTGCAGTATAGTGGTCATGACGAATGCAAGGAGAGCTGAAGTGCTCGGTGCGTGTGCTGCATATGCTGCAGTCCTGGTTGTCTTTGTCAGTGGGGATTCCGCTGGTCAGCTTCTGAGAAATAATGATTGTGAACGTCGCATTAATGCTGAATGGCAAGTAGATTGCAATAGGACCGTTCATCAGTCATGGATTATTCCAAGTCTTGGTCCGGGCAGCCATGCTTAGGGAGCTCATTTCGAATTTGACGTAATCGTCCGGCGCGGTGGGTGCACAAGACGTTTGTTGCCTTAGTATGTGACGGCAGTTGTTCAGAAACTGGACAATAAACATCACATACAGTACCATTAATACATAATTTTGGTGGGCTTATTGGTTGTCGCTTTGGGTTGTATTTTCAAAATTTTACCCAGTACCTATATCATAAAACATGCAGCCTTATTGTGCACAAAGGGGAACCCAATTTTATAAAAGGCTACACTCACGTGCAAATACCAATATCGAGTTTTACACATGCTTCGTTGCTATCCAGAAGAACATAGATAAACGTGCTTCCAGAGCTTCGTAGCCGAAATCCATTCGCTGACATAACTTGGATATTCCACACATGAAGTGAAGTCCCGGGCAACATGCTCGGTGGTCAACAGAATATAAAATCAACGTGTCTCTGTGTTGCGAATATAGATCGTCTCCCACCAGATCCAAGACATACGACCGTAGACACTAGAAAACTCGACATGCCGTCCGCTCTGCCCTATATAAACTGGTGATCGCATGCAAAAGACCAAAAGACCATGCAGAGTACTTTATGATTGTCTCAGCCCCCGAATCTTGAGTGGCCAGCCTTACGATGCTTCGCCGACAAGCCGTGGGGTCGCCCGGTTAGCGACTGGCTACTGGGCTCGTTGTTTAATCCGGTCAAGCTGTTGGCTGGCATCATCAGCACCGTGCAACCTTGGGTCAGCCGCGCAGTCCTAAAAGATGCACATTGGCAGCCTCGCGCGACGGAGATAATAGGGTCATATTGGTCGGACGAGCTTTTTTGGCACACTGCAGAAAATCCACCGTATTACTGTCAGATGGATGGTGTGCTACAGCACACCCTGTTGGAGGCGGCACCACTTGCCAAATCTCAGCTGCTTCAGCTTCGGTGAACGTTTCTCCAGCCCAGCCGGTGAAGGTCTGCGGTTGGGCGACTTTAAAGGGCGAGAAACTTAAGGATTCATTTAAATACTCGCCCCATTTGGAATATACTAAAGGAGAAGCCACCAACGCGACTTGGACAGAAATAACCCTCCCCCCAGCCAGAGATAGTAACGAGAAGATGATGCCAAAAAGCCTCCAATGATGTATCTGCCCGACCACAAGCGAGACGCTTTTGGTGGCAGATCACCCTTCTCTTCGTTCCCTTATCATCACGGCATACTCTTTTTTTATATGGCGAGCTTTTCTTTGCCGGGATTTTGACCACTCAGTGCCCTACGGTAATGGGAAAGTCAACTAGCTTCTCATCAATTGCTCTTGGACCATCATTAGCGTGTTTGCTCTTGGCTGGTCCTAAGGACTACCTTCTCGGTGTTGAGGCTGCTATGCTTGAAACCTCTTACTGGAAAGCTCCCGACTTCGCGTGTCTGCTCAGACATCATGGCAGTAGTTGGACTAGCCGCAGGTCCTTGGTGAAGCACCTTTGGAACTTGGCCCAGAAGAAGACGCTCGTGCACCGACTCTGGGCGCTGCTTGCGCTTTTGAGCTTTTCTGCGTTTGTTGCAGTGCCTCGCTCCGGACTTTCGCTTCAATTATCAGATGGTTATGTACCTTCGCAGGACGCAGCTATGGTGATAGGACGCACTTGGGCCGACTTCAACCAACGACAATCAAGTTATTCCACGTCTGGCCTGGCAGATGCGTGGAGTATTGGTTCGTCCGCGAGTGTACCTGGGTTCGGCATAATGTGCACCCCTGAGAATGTCCAAAGAAGGAATGACCGAAACTTCGAGAAGATTCCCAATACTCTGCACAAAGCCGAAAGCTTCCCAGAAATATTTCTAGGGCCTCAGGCCGAATCTCCAATCGCTGGAATGGCTTGGGGTCTCCACGCCGGATACGAGTGCTCGGTTGTGAACGACAAGTCAACCTTTACTATCATCAGTCAGAATATATTATCGACATTGGGAAGGATGGTGTCGTACGCCACCCCATCTGGAAAGATGATCTACACATACAATGCTTTGTCCAGCCTCTCGTCAACAAATATTTTTGGCTATGTCGAAATAGGGGCAAGCAACGGATTATCGGAAAACATCGGATATGATGGATCCGAACCAGGGAGTTTCTTTCCAAATGACTCAAACAACTGGACGACAGAAGTACTAGAAACGTCTATATGGCGGGCCCTCGTTCATCCCGCGTATGAAAACATTGTCAATCTCAACGACACACTCGAGACTGTCATTCAAGGCATGGACCAGCCCATTACTCAGAGTCACAATGGAAGCTATGTGATAAATAATTCATTCTTCCAGAATCCTCAACGGAAGTCAATTCGACTCGGACCCTATATCTCGAGACAAACTCTCCTCTTTGCTACCTAGTTTGGAGCATGTTGCCCCTCCAATTGGAATCGATGCAGCGTTATCTCAAATCTCGGCACCGCAAACATCAATGCTGAGAAGTGTTCTTTCGACTCCTTCGAACGGACGCTAAGTCCTCCATTCAACGCGAGCACAGTCGAAGCTCGAACGGCCCGATTGAGCAGCGTTGCGCTGGCTACCTTGTTGGGTCGCTTTTACGAGATTTTCAGCTCTGTAAACTCCCGTGCCCCAGTCGCCTATTCAAACTCATACCAATATGAAAGCTTCGTGCAGCCGCAAATGTTGCAGAAGTCAGTCATCCTAGCGCTCGGTCTAGGTCTAGATGCATTACAACTAATGTATGGGGGAACATATGGGTTGGACGGCGCAAGGAAGAACGATAATCTCACATCATCAAGACAAGGCAAGATACTCGGACCAGGGCCTGTCCCACCAGTTGTACCGGCCATTTTCCTCCTCTTTGGGGCTGCAGGATGCACCATCATTGGGATCTGTTATGTATTCCGTCGAAGGTCGATTGAATCCTTGGACGGATACACACTCTTTCGCGCCGGTGTCGCCTTGGCGCCTAAGGTGACGCAGGATAGGGCCTATTTTAACCAAGATGACTACCTTCAGATTCCAGTATTCAGAGATATACCGGGTGATCTCGGCATTGCCAGACCCAGACGAGGTGAGGAGGACTTCGGCCCCCACGCCAACCCACGCAGAAGTCCTTCTGTCCAGGGAAACACGACAGACCACGTGCCACACAGCATGAACCAGGGGAATTCTGTCCACGGGAGGAATGTCACAGGTGATCCGGGTTGTGGAGCGACACCAGAAAGGAGGAACCAAGGAGGAGACGCTGTCGGGGGGGGAGACACGATCAACGGCAGGTCGGTAGGCTTGAGTGAACCCGCCAGCCGAGGAGATGCCGCAGGATCCTCGCCCTCAGACGGCACAAAGCAGAATCAGGAGGTAGTTGGTTCTGGTGGCAGAAACACGACCAGCAGCGTGCCCAGTGGCTCGGGTGAGCCCATCATCCGAGGGAATGCTGCAAACTCTTTATAATAGTGTGATGTTGATAATGGGAAAGGAAGGAGGTTTTAAAGCAGTTTACTTGCAGGAAAAACCATTAACGACCAAGCCCCATATTGCCAGAGCCATGATTAGAACTGGTGATTCATTTGAATTTGCTTACGTCAAACCCTTTTTCGCCCTCCTTCTTGTGTATATGGTGACAGCCATTCAGATCAATTAGGATCTTATACGTGGTGACCGGCGATCATTGCCGTTACAATACCGACGAGCCTGTAACTTGACGCTTCATGGGTTGGTTGTCGTTTCCTGCCATAGTTGGCAGGATATCGTGTACGAGAAGGTTGGGATAGTGTTGAGTATGGGAAGTTGGCGGAGCTGTCGGAATGACTGCCATGTCCGTGCTGGATCATCGGAAGGTCCATGGCCATGTCCACTTCTCAAGTCCCCCTCTTCTCATCTGATCAGAGATTCTGCATCATCCTCGCGCAGCCTGAAGGGGGGGGGGGGGG